>VZRS01006590.1:0-101100 GCA_013398055.1 Ifrita kowaldi
TATATATATATGTATATATGTGAAAATGAATGTGTAAATTGCCACCTATTTTCTTGGCAGTCTTCAAAAAAACTTTGCTACTTCTTGGCTCGTTTTGCCTTCCATGGTAACTGAGTCCATGTCAACCTCCACGTTTTTCTGGGAAAGTTATTTAACTTTTCCTCCATCGCTTGGTCGTGTGCCCACGTCGTGAATTACAGAAAAAGCAAATATTCCTGTTGTTTAATTCCTCTCTCTACACCCCCACTAAAAATGAGGGGATTTTTTTCCTGTATATATTATGTAGAAGTGTGTTAAAGGTCAGAGAGAAACTGGAAGTGCTGCACAGAAGGTTTAAAAAAGGAAGAACTTCTTGTTTTCTATGAATTTTATTCCACAGAATAAATACCAAATGCATTCAAGGGCAGGAGCCCTGAGAAAAAGGAGAGTCAACACATGCAGCCATGGAATTGGGATTTTTTGCACCCAGATCCTTTGAGGGAATAATGTTTTTTTTATCTTAATGTTTGTGGTGAATACTGATTTCAGTTGCATCTCCTTTTGGATATACCATGCAGAGTTTTGCAACATTTTAAGGATTTTTTTTGCTTTCACATAAAAATTAATAATTGCAGTGATCATGGGGAAAACCAGCAAGTTTTTCCCCCCTCAATACAGTACAGACTTAAATTTCCAAGTCCTTTAAAAATGGATAATGCACTGTGTTTGCATCTTTATTCTCCTATTGCAAAATTCAGCATGATTTGTGGAGGGAATTGAAATTAGAAAATACATTCCTGATCCTAGAGGCGTGGCTTGAGTGTAAATAGAGTTGAAAAAGTCCTGTGCTTATGTCTGCATGCCCCAGCTGTGGAAAAGTTGATGATGAATCTGACATTTTTTTCTTAAAAACTCTTGGGGAAATGCCGGCACAGATATCATTATTAGCATATGTTAAACCAGAGCAAAAAATCCTCTTTACACAAGAGCTGCTGCTGGAGTGATCAAATATCTCCATTGCTGCAGGTCAGAATGTGCAAATTAACAGGAATATTCAAGTATTAAATCACTGTCAGGGAATGGCAAAAGGTTTGCAGCAAACAGGGGCTGGGTGGTGTTTTTATCCAGCAGCCTGGCTGGATGACAGGATGATGTGCAGTCCAGAGGAATTATTGACTCAAAGGAGAAGAACATGAAGCAGGCATTTAAAATTCAAGTCTGTAATTAACTTAGCTCAAAATGATCTTGCAGGATTTATATTGCCAAGGGTTGTGGGGCTGAAAAGCTGGAATTTTACTACTGAGCAGGCATGGCTCAGGTACAGAGTTAATCTGAAGGGGAAAACACTTCAGTGTTGGGAATTCATGATGCTTGTAATAAAATAAAGGAGAAGAAGCAGCAAAACAGGGCATGTGACAGACATTATCTAATGTGTGTGTGCTGAGAGGGCGAGAGGAATCAGCATTTATTGTCAAGTTAAAGCAACAAAATGAGAATTTTGCAGAAAGTTCCTCGCTGAGAACAAGCCTGTAAGTCTGAGATAAAAATAGGTAGAGATGTGGATGTAACTCCAAATTATGTAAGCTCCCCCAGTGCAAGGATTTCAGTCCTTTTTGAGGCAGAGAAGCTTGATGCTTACATCGAGTTTTGATACTGGGTTGGTGCTATTTGGGCTGTTCTGTAACTCTGTTCCCTCTTTAATTTCAGTACATTTATCCTTTTCCAGCCGTGGGGCCAAACGCCAGAAAATCTGATTGCACCCTGCTTGTCCTACAAGAGGGAGCTGGTTCCATCCAAGGCCAGGTTGGGTGGGCAGCATGAGGAGCATCCCTGCCCACAGCAGGGGGTTGGAATTGGATGCTCATTTAAAGTCCATTCCAACCACAAGAATTTTCTATTTCTGTGAAAAGATGCTTTGCATGCTCACGGCATTAATGCAAAGGAAAAAAGAGAATTTTAACAACGTATCTCATTCTTGCTCATGGCTTCTCCTTCCTGTGAATGTTTACATCCCTACCTGTACCTGAGAAGTGCTGGGTGGAAATTGGCCTTTCAAGAATATGGGAAAAGCTACAACTTTGCATGGTTTTCCCCTAAATAACCCTATTTTCCTCCTGGAAAACAAATTACCTTCAAGCTCTACCTTCACTTCAGACCACTGAAGATGCATGAACTTGTAATGTTTTCCCCAGTGTTGCCTTTTTAGCTGATATTATCCTAGAGTGTTGTAAAAATCTTGAGAATACATTTTCAGATTGGAAAATTGCAGCACTCTGTTTCAGATGTGTTGAAATGTTGTGTTCCAGCACCAGTAAACGGCTCTTTGCAGTTTTTAAACACGATGTGAATCCTGACATGTTTCTGGTACTTCTGTTTTGATTAGTCAGGATTACCCAACAACAACAAAAAAAAATATTCTGCCAGGGAGTTTTTGCTTGTCCTGCTCTGCATTTTTTTTTGTTAAGTGCAGTTTTTCATCCATCTGGCTGCTGCTAGCCTTATCCTTGGATTTGTGCCTCTCATACAAGAGTGACTGATTTGAAGTATTTTTATTGTCAGCCCAGCTGCCCTGCAGTTCCTGGGTCAATTGGTGAGAAATGCCATTCCTGACCTAGAGGTGTGGCTCTCACAAGAATTGCCTGGGGATCACAGAGGGAGGGGATGTGATTTTGAGCTATTTTTAGGCTTCCAGATCTACTTTGCTGAGTGAAAGTTAGAATAACCCTGAATACGGTGGTTCCAATCCTCATCATGCTTCATCCTTCCTCTGTTTCTTTCAAAGTGTTTGGGATGGGATGGATGGTCCTGGGTCATTTCACAGAATCCCAGAAGATTTGGGTTGGGAGGGACCTTAAAGCCCATCCAGAGGCTCCCTCTGCCATGGACAGGACACCTTCCACTGTCCCAGGTTGCTCCAAGCCCCGTCCAACCTGGCCTTGGACACTGCCAGGGATGGGGCATCACCAGCCCTATCCCACTGTGGGATTTTCTTTATGGCAAAGTGAGCCCTGAGAACAAATCGAGCCCTTATTTTAGCCAATGTAGGGAAACTTTGCTGGAAACCTGAGCCCCACATCATCCTCTCCATTTTCCAGGCTTGCATCTTAGTTACATTCTGGATTGTTTCCTTAGGTACCTCCTTACTCAGTGTTGTTACAGGTAGTGCTGGAATGGGGATGAAGTAACTCCTGTGGAACAGATGAGAAACTTGAAATTTGGTGTGCCTGTTTCACTCACGATTTTATGCAGAACAGCTCATGAGATTCTTTTGGGTTTTTTTAATTATTCCCGGCAGGTTGCCAGTGTGCATTTGGGTAAGGAGTAGGTGGGATAGCACATTCCATAAAAAACATGTGCACTTGGACATTTGCTCAAACAAAGCTTCTGAAAATGCCCAAAAATCCACATTTATTGAAAGTCGGAGTCAGAATTGAGAACTTGACACTGCTTCCTAAGTCTTTGCTACAAGAGGAACGGGAAGATGAGAGATGACTTAATCAGTGAGCTGCTAATTTACCTTTAATCAATAACATCCTTAATAAGTCCATGTTATCAAAGGCTAAGCCATAAATTGCTCTGCTGCCTCCCATTGCCACGCACAGCAATCAGCATTCACACCGTTAATAAAATAGCTCTAAATTTCATTATCATCTCCTGCAACGAGCTCGTGGGCACCTCTGGCTTGAGTTCTTTCAGTTGTCCTCAATTGTCACAGCAATGGGGACTCTTTCCCAGGCCTTTCCATCGGGATTTTATTTGGGGCCGGAAGGGGAATTTAATTGACGCTTTCATGATCCTCAGACTTGCCTTGTCCATGTGGCTCACACATGAATTTCCAACTCAATTTCACCCTCAGATGGGAGCAGCCACAAATCCAAATGCCATGCTGAAGCTGCACAAAGTGAATTATGTGGATAACAATGTTTCATCAGGCTTGGAAAGTGGCTGTGTTTTGTCCAAAACTGTGTAAATGAATCTCCAAGTCACTGTAATATTCATGACTTGGATCTCATCCTTTCAAAGCCGGGGGACAGGGGGACAGAGGAGGGAATTGCCTCTTGCCTTGGTGGAATTCTTCTTTTATTTAAGCCTGCAAATAACATTTAAGAAAAAAAAATAAAATCCTTCATAAGTTTAAGTAATTTCAAATACTTTCTGTCAAAGCTGGCGAGGGTCAGTCCTCTCTGGCCTTCTGCTCCTTGGAATTTCTATTCTTCAAGGGTTTCATTCAAACCCTGGGATTACCTTGGCCACAGTGGGCTTTGGGTCATCATTTGGGGTCTCTCACAACCCCTGGTCAGTTGTGCCACAGTTGATTGTCCTGGCCATGGCTGCCAACCCTCTTTTTCTGTGGTTATTGTCCTTTAATTCCTCTTCCTCCATCCAGCTGGTCCCATTTGCTCCCATTAGTGCTACAATTCCTCCCTACCTCGAGCAGCTTTGAAGGATAATCTCCAGAAACAAGCTAAGCATAAAAATAAAATAACAAAAGAAACCCACCTCCACAATATTTTAAAGCTTTTTGGTCTTGCTTTTCTTTAATTGCATTTCAGTTAACGAATCAATAAGCAGTTCTCTCGGTTATGTCTGTCTTGCTCCATGAGTAACATGGTGTAATAAATAAGAGTAAGGTTTTCTTTAAATGTTTCAAAACCTTGTATCATCAATAATGTTTTTTTCCCTGCTTTTTCTCAGCAGTCCTAAATTCAATAAGGCTTTAGTGGGAGCCAGCCTGACCAGCACGTGATGCTTGATCAGAGACATCTCAGTTCTCTCTGCTTTCCTTTTCCAAATGATTTCCTGAAGTAGTTTTGGGGTGAGGTTTACAGAATGCAACTTCCTATATTTTCTAGGAATTCCTACTGATGTTTTTGTGCTACTTGATGGAAATATTTCACCTCTAGATTCCCAGGTTTCTCAGGACCCCATACTCTGAGTGCTGTGTTGTAACAGCAACAGAGTTTTGAATGTTTGATGCAAACTCTGGGCTTCTGATGGGCTTCTGATGGGTGATGTTACTGGCAATTGTTAAATATTTTCAGCTCTTGCACTGTGAACTTGCACTGGCAGCTAGGTGGATTGCAGCTGTGGAAATGCAGATGTGCTCAGCCCTGGTTTATTTCTGTCAGCTCACTCACCAACCAACCTTAGGGCATAGATGAATGTTCAAATATCATGTAGGGGATGTCATCCTAAATCTGGAATTTGTGGTGGGAATCCTGCTGCCACCTGCTGTCAGATGAGGAATTGGGTGTTGCCCTGCAGAATCTTGTGATTCTGACTGATTTTTTAAAAGTTATAACTTTTAATTTCCAAATTTTTACTAATCATCAGATTTCAAGCTCTTTGCATTTCCTCCCTTAAGAAGACATTAGTTTCATAACTTCTAATTTGTTTTCTTACCATAGCAGGTCTGTTGAACATCTGTTTGGCATTTCATTTTTAATATTTCCATAAACTGCAAGTGTGGGTAAATTGCAGGGTGTGATGTTGATGGCTTGCATTTATTGCAGTGGGATGAGTGGAAGTGGAGGGCTCATCAGCAAGGGAATTTGTGTCTATGATTTTGTATCCCCAAGCATTTAAACTCAACTTTAAGGCAGCCAGATGTTGGTTTAGATGGAGCATTTCCAACACGACTCAGAAATGTTTCTGTCTGCAGTTTGTGTTCTGGGCTGGAGGATTGGCAGAGAGAGGGGGGAGCCTGTGGGGGGGAAGGAAGAGCTGCTGTCGTGGCAAGGGGTGGATAATGCCATGTTTCCAGGAGCATGGAGTTGATACCTGAGCCAAAGGATAACTCTGATCCCCCTGATTGCAGGCCTCGAGTCCGGGTGGGTGGGTGCAGAGAGCACCCGAGTTCCCAGATACAGAGGGTGTTAATTACCCTTTGAGCTCCCCTTTTCAACCACCATCCCAATGATTTTACCTGTTTATCCAGGTCTTGCTGAGTGTTGTCTTATTATAGACACTCTAAAACCTCTCCAACACTTTGACCACTCACGCTGCTATAAAACTTTGCCCAGGAGGTGCAGATTCCCTGAACCAGGATAATCTGTAACTGGAAGTGCTTCTGTTGTAAGGAGCTCTGCGTATCTTCACTTCTTCGTGGTTACAAACCACATCTTTCTAACCAGAACTGATAAGCAGCAATGGTTTTACACCCAGACCAAGCCCAGCTATGTCAAAATTAAGACTGCTGGTTCCTGCTTCACAGATATTTGAAAATAGGAGGCACAGAAGTCACATTCCTCAGGTATGGAAGTAATTTTGAGGTCGTCACCTGAAGACAGTAAATCTGCAGAAGAATGAAGCCCTGGGTTTCCTCACTGTCCATCACTAGAAGGACACAAATGCAGTTGGAACTGGTCAGAATTTCTTTCCCTGCCTGCCTTTCTTGTGGGAAGGTAATGCTGACCAAACCCCACTTTCCTGACAAAGCAATGCTAAATGCTCAAGAAAGCTCTACTTCTCTTACAGGGGAGAAGGTGTTTAGATAAACTTTAGGTAATTTTTGGCAGTGATCCAAATACCACGAGAAGCTCCTCAGCATCCCTGACGAACCCACGTTCAGTTACCCAGCAGGAGAGGGGGGCTCAGACCTTGATGGCTCCAGAGCAATTTAAGAGAGGTGCCAGAGCTAATGCAAGTCTCACAGACGATTCACATTTGAGAGCTGCCTTCTCGATGTCCCTTTTGGATGATTTCCCTTAATCCTGCAGGGCTGACACCCCTGGCTGACCCTGCGGAGGGCTGTGCCGGGGGGTCAGTGTCCCTCGGTGGTGCCCAGCGGACACCTCTTCCTGATGAGCTCCCATCAGCAGCCGGCAGCTGCCTGCTGGGAGGGGATTGTTTGTTCTCTGTTTGTTTTGTTAGGATGCATTAGCAGCGTTTGGGCACATTCCTCCTGTGTAATGCTGCTGTTAATCATTGTTTTCGGGCTGACATTGCAGCTGTCCTGCCCTGCTGCTGTGGGTGCTGTGCCCTGCTCATGGCTCTGCTCACTCTGCCTGTGTTTGCTCACAGTGACACTCAGGGGATTTTTCTTACCAAGGGGGAAGTGGGGCTGTATGGGGAGATGCAAACGTAGCTGTGATTCCATGGAAACTGCATCCTCCAACTCCTCTCTTCGGTGCTCACTCTCTGAAAGTTTCCACCCGCCTGTAGGACTGACTGGTTCTCACACACATTATCCAAGGGGTAGCAGCAGTCAAGGCTGTTCATTTCATGTGTGCAACATTTCCCTGTTACTGAATACAGCACTCTTGCCACAGTCCTTACTGCCTTCAGACTGAGGCTTCCCTGCCCTTTGCTGGGGTACCGTGGTGAGTAGAGGTGGGAGGGCAACTTCTGCACCAGCCTGGCTCCGTGTACCACCCAAAAATAACTCATTTACTGCTGCGAGCTGCTGTTTGGGTACCACTATGATTCGCCCCAATCGAGCCCGGAGACACTTCAGAGACTAAGTCAGAGAAGTGGGTATTTGCTTTATTCGGCGCGCCGGGTGTGTGGGGATCGCTCCTCCAAAACACACACACACCGGTGCTCCCTACAGCACAGTATTAAGGGTTAAATCATGAATATTCATCACGTTCTTTGGGACAGCTGTGGTTATACAAATTATTTCTCGGAAGTCACTAGCATCATTAGCATACGTGCCACGCATGCGCTGTGTGTCCTGGTGGTCGCACTTGATGAAGGTCTTTCCTCTTCATCAGGGGTCTCTGTGATGAAGATAAATAGTCTTCCTCATAATGCCCTTTTCACCTTTCTCCCCGGGGCATGCGTAGTCCTTTGAGGAATGATTCAGCGGTTTCTGAGATGATCCTTGTCCCCTCTATTTTGACAAGATTAGGGCAAATCCGGCTTCTTAGGTTTTGGAATTAACATTTGCTGTCTGAATCAACATTTGCTGTCTCCTAATAGCTAACTGTGCTTACAAGAGTTAGCTATTGACTGCTCCTTCTTCAACTGTGCCAGCGGGTCCTTTCCAACTCAGAATATCCTGTGATTGTGGTAGAAGGTAGCGCTGATGACCTGTCTAAAACAAAGGAAGGCTTAGCTGGGAGTGCTGGCTGTGGGGGGTAAGCTGTGCAGATCCCGCTGGGCAGGCAGGAGAAGGCTGAGCACAGGCAGTATTTAATGCTGCTCATGAGCAGTTATCACTGGTAAATGCTCACCTGTGGTTAACAGGCAGCACTGGGTTTGTTTCAGCTACTGCAAGTTTACATCCCAGTGAACGCAGTGTGTGCTCCCCAGGGCCATCCCCATTTTCCTCAGAAGCAGCAGATCCCTGCACCAAACCTCTGTCCTTCCACCCTCCTGGTGCTGATCAGGCTGAGCTCATTGTGCTGTATTTTGGTATTGGTGTGTCTCTGGTCAGACAGTGCCTTAGGCCTGCCGCCCAAATCTTGGCTTACTTTTGTCTCTTTGCCCTAACGCCCACTATCAAGGAGCTCTTATTCTGTCTTTTAAACAAAGAAGTGGGACATAAATCCAGGAGATGAAAAGGGCAGTGGTAACAAGGTGGGTTTGGCACTGGCTTTGTCCATGAGGTAGATGGATGGATGGGTGGTGGATGTCCCATTCTGCTCGTAGCATCAGTCACTGTTGCAGCAGGACATCAGCATGTTCCTAGTCTGAGGGGATTAAGCTAAAATGAACTGCAAAGTGCTGCAAATCTGTACTGAATTCATCTTTGAGGCAATCCAGGCATGATCTAGAGCTCCTTGCAGCCATTGAAAATGCTGCCTTTGGCTTCAGCAGATTTGGATGAGACCCTGAAACCTGGAGGAGCTCAGCTCTTTTGTGTGGTTATCTTAACAAATAAAGCTGAAACGAGAGAATCTGCTGGTGTTAGAGATGGAAGGTGCTATTTAAACAGAGAAAGAATCTCCTTTCTCTCTGCCTTTTAGGCTCTGATTTCTGATGGTCACTATAGCAACAGGAACCAAAGAGATGAACAACTGGAAAACATGCACTTCACTATGACAAGTTCAATTTACAGCCAGCTCAGCAATGTAACGAAACTGTGTCATATTTAATGAGAAGCTGTGCACGGGTAATGCAGCAGAGGAAGGTTGGGATGTGCCACGAGGTGGGGAAACCTCAGTTTGACTACATGCTAATGAGTCTTCCTCATTAAAGCCCTCGGGATGAATGAAACGTTGTGATAGAGCCTGGACTTCTGTCAAAACGGCTCGAATCGGTCAGGGAGAACACGAATGTTACATTTTGGGTTTTTTGACTCAGCGTTTTTGGTGCTCTGGGGGTCTCTGGGCGTGGCAGCAGTGGGGCCGGGGGCTCTGGGCTGCAGCAGGACTGCAGTGCCTTGGCACAGACCTGGGCTCACGCTCCGTGTAGGTGGCTCAGCAGCGCGGATCCCAGAGGGATCTGGGCATTTCAGAAAGCAATTCACTCCTACAAACAGCTAATCTGTGACAGCGTGGCCCAAAGGCATCTCCTGCTTTGGAGACAAAGGCACTTAAAAGCTGCACCCCCGAGTGCTGGGGCAGCTGTGAACTCCCAGAGCTGGGAACAGGACAGGGCTGCCCAAAGAGCAGGATTAAGAGCTTGGAAAATCTGCCTTAAATATATTGGGTGTCTGTCGCACCTCGATTGTTTGGGCTGTCATACCATGAGCTGTTGTGGGCTTTGGTGGAGAATGGTTCTGCTCGAAGGAAATCAGGGGTGTGGGTTGCAAGGGGGCACTGGGTCTGCCCCCCCACTGAGTGTGGGGTTCTGGTTATTGTGTCTCACCCAACAAAATGTTCTTCTTTTGGTTTTTTGGGTGTTTTTTTCTTTTTTCTCTTTTTTTTTCTTTCCCCCTCCTGCCAACAGCCTGATTTTCTCTTTGCTGATTAGGCCGTTCTGTGCATTTTTGACTGCTCTCTCCAGCACATCTCTCCTGCCTGTCCAACCACCTTTTCCTCTCAGTCTCTGTGTGCTCCCTGCTGTGATATGAGCACTACAGATCAAGAGGACAATCAGCTGGAGAACAATACGACAGCAGGTGGGGATTATTCTCTCCCTTCTGATGTGACTCAAATACGTGTCAGTCACCAAACAAAGCCCTGTTTCAGTTTAGAGGCAAAAATAGATTGGTACATGGGTAAATCAGCAACAATAGATTTTTTTTTCTCTCCACAAATCTGCATTTTTTTCCCCTAATGCTGCTTTTATGCATCTGACTTTTAGCAGCTGTGATTTCTGTTCCTGGTGAATGTACATGGACTTTATTCAACTAGATCAAGCACTTTTGTGTCAGTAATTACTGTGATGGAGCAGTTCAGTGCTGGGCAAAGTTGTGCATGCTGTTAATATTATGCCTTACTAGTGGGACTGTACTTGTGCAGAGTCGTTATAGGGTAAGGAGTATAATCAGAAGATAAAGTGGATTCTGTGTGAACAAGATTAGACCAAAACAAAGGTTTAAAAGGTTTGCAGAACAGCAAGCTTGCCTTCAAACCATCACTAGCAGGTGTGAGGGCCTGGGTGAACTGGATCAGTCTAATCCCATGTGCAGCCTCTCTCTTGCTGTCTTAGCACTGCCAAAACCTAACAGCACTGGGCTCTCTCTGGAGCTGAGGGATCTCTCTCTGTGGGTCAGAAGAGGCACGCTGTGCATTTGGGGTTGGGTGAGGGAGCAGGCAGCAGCATCCCACCATCCCAGCACAGTGCCTGGTGCTGCTGTGTCCGTGAATATTGCCCTCCTTCACCCGCGCTTCGTAACTCGGCTCCTTCCCCTTTCCATGCCTTGTTTGTCCATGGGAATGCTGCTGTTTCTCCCAAATTCTGCTCTTTTCTTTCTCTGCAACCTGCTCTTCCCCTTGTGTCTGGGGGAGTGGCCCTTTCTCGGGAGCACTCCCAGTGGCACCTCCCTGTCCCACCCACCGGAGCTGCCAAGGTGCTTCTCACTCTGCCTGACTTTGCCACCTCGACTCTGCTTTCTCACATTTTCCACTCCATCACACCCAGATTCCTTATTCTCCCTTTTATTTCCCTTCAAAGTCTTCTCTTTCCTATTTTATTCTTAGAATTTTTCGCGTCTCCTGCCTCCTTTTTTTTCCTCTTCATCAGAGTTGCTGCTTTTCTCCCACAGAAGCTTCAGACCTTGCTCAGAAACGCTCCCCTTGCCCTTTGAATTAATGGTTTCATTTCCTTCCTCTTCTCTAGTCCATGCCCTGGTGAATATTTGTTGATTTTACCTTACCTAATGAGCGTTTGATGTACTTAAATAATCACTGGAGCCCTGATTGGGACCCCATGTGTCCCCTTTCCTGGACGAATGCTCTGAAGAGGGGTCAGATGACGATGATAAAAAAAAAATCACTCTACACGGCACAACAAATCTTTAGTTGTCCTCTCCAAAGTGGAACAGCTTCAGCACAGCCTGCAGGCTGGCAGCCAGGGCTGTCTTTTGGGAAACTGGAGATATTTTGAGTCCAGCAGCAGAGAGAACAGAGCCCAAATTGCTGAGCTATTAGCTGAAAGCAGCCCTGCTGTAACACACCACTGATCTCCCTCCCTCTTCTCGTGTCTCAAGGAAAGGTCTTGGCTCGGTGATGTGAGGAGCTGGCTCAGTCCTGCGTGTCCTGCACGGAGCTGTGAGCTCCCTGCGCGCTGCATCCGCCCTCTAATCCCCTCTCCCTGCTCAGGGCTGGCTGCTGGCTCAGCAGCAGCTCCTGCAGGTCACAGCTTTGGCTCCCAGCTGGCCCTCCCCAGCCCCTGTGCCCCTTTGGGAGCATCCAGGCAGGCAGGGTCTCCCCTGGGCCACGGCTCCGTCCTGGATCCAGCCCGGGGAGGAGGATGCTGTGCTGTGCTCTGGTTTCGGGGCAGGCTTAGTGCTGTCTGCAGCCTGGTGGATTTGGGGTTGGATGTTTGTGGCACTGCAGGGATGTTCCTCAGGTTAACTCGGGCTGGTGGGTCTCAGCTCCCGGCTCTCCACCCTAAGGAGCCCCCCGGGCTGGACATCCCGAGGCTTGTCCATTGTCCAGCCCCATCAGCTGCTCAGGAATGTCAGTGCTGCCTCTCCCTGCACCCCCAGCCTCGGGGCAGCAGCTCCTTGCTCTTTGCCACTGTCCCTTTGCCCTCTCAGGACCAAACCCTGTGACTCCTTTAAATCTGCCATGGACTGAGGCAGATTCCAGGGGTGGGTTGGGCATTAAGGCAGAGGCTCCTGGCTGGGGGAAATCCACGTTCCTCTATCGATGTCTGCTCTGCTTTTATCTCTGCTTGACATTTTCTCTTTCCCACACTGTGATCCTCAGCCTGAAATAATTGAAAAGCTATATAAAGTGTCTTATTTATCTTTGTTCAAGATACCAGCTTGTTCTACCCTTAAATTCTCCGAGGACTCGGGGGCAGATCCTTTCAAAGCACTGCTTTATTTTTGGGCGAGCAGTACAAAGTTTTCTAGCGTCTATAAAACTTGGGATTGCTTTCTGCAGACTCCAAACAGGTGATCATGCAACCCTCCAATCTCTCACTTCTTTATGGGGTGTCATCTTGTGCCTCTCCAGTTTTAAGGATTTTTAAAGTGCTGCTTCTCTGCTGTGTTTTCGTTTTGCCAAGACCTCACTGCATCTTCTTGTTTGCTGCAGGCTCAGGGCTTGGCAGACCTTGTCTTCCTGCCATAACTTTTTGGGATCAAAGTAACTTTGTCTTTCAAAATGCAATAGGTATTGAATTGTTTTATTTTTATTAAGAGATTTGAAAAAATAATCACCCCAGCAATAATCTAAACGGAACATTGCAGCTGAGTTATTGAAATATTTTAATATTTCTGTCTTGTTTTAGGAAGAGAGAATCTAAAATGTCAGATTCTTACAGAATGAGAACAGCTTTTGGATATTTGTTTCTGAAAAACCATGTTATTAATTAGTTGTGTGTTTTACTTTCCTTGATCTTTTTTTTTATATCAGCAATAGGTTAACAAAAACATTTTTTGGTTGCTCTTGAGCCTTCTAGTTTCAGCAAGCTCCTTTGAACCATATATATACACACACATATAAAACTGTATCTTGGGATTTGGTGCTCTGTAATTACAGCTTTAATAATATAATATAATATTTATTTTATAAATGATAATATAATATTTATTTATAATACTTATTTTTAATAATATTTACCAAACTGAGTTGTCTTCTTCCTAAAAATGAGACAAAGAATTTGGGGTGTCTTGCCTCAAGTTTTGTGGGGGTTTTTTTGCTGGGCCCTAAAAACGCGTGGATGCCTCTGATCTCTTATAGGCTGCTCCTTTTTGCTATTTCTCTTTAGAATTTTTATTTGGATATGGCTAAGCAGGATCCTTGCCCCATAAAGTGCACGTAAGGTAGAGAAGTTGAAAAGGAGCCGGGGAGCTGTGAAGTGGAATGGAGGAATGGCGAGGTCTGTTAATCCCAAATAAAAGCCCTTAGGAGTGCAGGAAGAAGACAACTGTGTAAAATCAATCATTCAATCAACCAGAGCCCCACGTGCTTCCATGGCACCCATCCAGAGCCACTTAATGCAACCATAAAATTAACAGCTCAAATAATGAGCACGTCAGCTCCAACGGGGGAGGCTGCGGCAGCAACGGGGCTGCTGGAGGAAGCTCAGCACAACGTGAGCAGCCAGATCAGAGCAGCAGCAGCGGTGCCCCCAGCCCTGAGCTGCTGGGAACTGGGCATTGGTTTGGTCTGCACAGAGCCTTGCAGTCCTGGGATGGGAATTCTGTGGGCTCAGAAGCTGTGGGAATGGAGTGAGCCCTACAGAAGGGTCCAAGGAAGGGGCTGGAGGTCCCTGAGCAAAGCCAGGAGGTGCAGAGCCAAGTCCTTGCAGGCATTTCACGGTGCAGGTGCAGTCCCAGGCCTGTGTGGGAGTGGGATGGGGAGCAAGGATGAGACAGCCCTGGGGTTGGTAAGGGAAAATCAATGGATTTTTCCCCTTTGGGGAATCCCTTTAGGATCTGCCCCTTCATCTGGCTTCTCCGTGCTGTGTGTCATGAAAAAGGTTTAAAACCAGCTCAGAAAGGTCTCAGATTCAAGAAGAGAACAAAAAGTGCTTTGGCTACTCTTGTTGGCATGAGTTCCTGCAAGGGGAGATGAAAAGCCAGGAGGTTTGGCAGAAGGAGGATGCGGTGATCTAAAGCAAGGGTTTAAAAGGGAGGAGAGGGAAGAAGGGAGGGCTTTTGGCAGAAATCATCAGTGGATTTGGTCAAAGTGTGGATACTGATGGAAATGAACAGAGGAGAGGCGGGGATCGCCCTTGGTGGTATCTCTCTGGAGCAGGGGAGCTCCTGTCAAATTGTCCCCAGGGTTGTGCTGCCAATTTCATAATGCAAATCTGAGCCATGTGAGACCTCGCACATTCTCACTGCCCGTGTCCTCTGTCTCCTGTGATCTGGTGAGGAACTCAGAATCATTTTTAAGCACGTTTCTAAGTCTCCTAATAGGCAAAAATCTGAATGAGGCAGTCTAAAGCCAGGAGGCAAAGACATTGAAGAGCTTTTAGCTAAAATCCTCCTAATTCGGGGGTTTCATTAATTTTTTTTTAAATCCTTCTCACAAGTATTTAATTTCACCCTTCGGTTTTCCTGCAGCCATCCTGTTTTAGCCATGCAGCATCCATTTGCCTGTAATTACAGCCGTGTCATTCAGCTTTCAAACACCCCCTCAGACACTCCTTTGGCAAGTGGAATTTTAAATACAAAGCGAGAGTTAATCAGCAGCCAGATTGAAGCATTGCAGAAAGATAGCGAAACTGCTTGATATTCCTGAGAACTCTGGTGGCTGTTTTATGTGTGTTTTAAACCACGCTGTGCTTGATGACCTTGTAATGATGAAGTCTGAAGGGAAACAGAGACTCAATCATCACTTCTGAGACGGATGGTTCCGGCAGCGGCTGACGCTCTGTGCACGGGCACGGGAAAAATGGCTGTTTCCAAAGGTCAGGACGTGGACCTGGCACCTGGCCCAGCTACCTAAAAACATCTGCAGAGCTGCTGTGGTGGCTGCTGATGAGCAGGATGCAGGAGGAGGAGGAGATCCGGAGCCAGACGTGCTCATTAGCAGCTGCTTTGCCCCCAGTGCCTGCACTTCCCAGAGCTTTGCCATTCCCCCACCGCTCTGGGATGTCCCAGGAATGACATTAGCACAAAACCACTGTGGCTGGCTGATCAGAGCCACAGAGAGTGCTGCAGAAATTGAAGTTGGTGGGGGTTGTCAGGAATGAGGCAACTCTTTATTTTAATTAAAAAAAAATTTATTAAGGAGAAAACTAATTAAAAATTGCGATTAATTAAAAGAATTCAGGATCCATAAAATCAATAGATAAAAGAAAACAAGAAACCCCGGGTACACAGGGATTGGAGACTCCAATGGGATTGGAGACTCCGGCTCTGAGTCCCTTCTGCAGAGAGCTGCAACGCTGGGGTGACTTTAGCTAGCCTAAAGNCGTGAAGCACTTCTTAATTAACTTACGTGGGTGATTAACTTTTGAAACTTACTAACTTTTAACAGGGTTGATACGTAATTTGAATAAACAACCATTAACAATTCGCACACTTGATGAGCGAAGTTAAAAGCACTTAATATGCAAGGGCCAAATACACAAGTCCATATATGACAGGGTGTTGTGTTAGCTGGGGAACTGGGTGCCACATCCGCAGAGATTCAGGCAGCCAGCCCCAGCTCCTGAGGGCTCTGCCTGCCTTTTCTCAAGAGCACACGACACCCAGCGCTGCTCAGGGGGCAGAGCAATGAGGCGCTGAGGGAGCTCAATCCCAAAATCCAGCCCTTGGTTCCGGCACCTCTGGTGGCCACGCTGCCCTGCACCAGGAGAAAGGGCTCCTTTATCCCGGGCTGCAGGCGGCAGCCTCGGCCTTTCCTGGTGCCTCCCGTGCTCCTGGCAGCGTCCAGCTCTCTCCCTGGAGCTGCCAGGATCGCCTGATGGCACCAGGCTGCCTCCAGGCTCTGTGCCATGCAGAGGAGCGGCCAGCTCCCAGGTGTCTGCCTCCAGGCTGTGCTGTCCCTCCTGCTGCCAGCTCCTCCATCCCGGCCCCTCCGCTCCAAACCCCTGTGGGCTCCTAAAACCCTGTGCAGGGAAAGCTCTGATCCCTCTGTGTTTGAGCCTGGACCCCACACGAGCAGTGGGGCAGGTATTTGGGGAGTGGATTGCTGCTGTGGTGAGGCAGAGCTGGCAGCAGAGCTGGCAGCATCCCAGTGAAAAAGGGCAGGGAATTGGGAGCAGAGCCCCCCCAGCTGCCAGCAACGCGCCTGGAGGGAGAGCAGCTGCTCAAATGGGCAGCCAGTGCCTCCAGGGAAGGAGTCCAAGTCCCAGGCAGCCACTGGGAAAGGCAAAGGTGCATCACCTTGAAGGCTTGTCCTTGGAGATGCTGGCTGCTCTCTCGTCTTGAAATGGAACAACCTGGTTTTTCTGTTTTTCAAAAGACAGCTGAAATATTTTGGATACTTGATTATATAATTAGCTTTTAGCTGCTCTGAATACCGTGGCTTAATTATTCTGGATTCCACTGTTAAATAATTAGAGCTGTCTTGTTTACTAGCAAATTTTCTGTTTGTTGCTCCAGGGTGATTTGTTTTATATTAAATTAAGTACCCAGGGCAAGTAGCATTTAAGTATCCCAAATGCCAGCAAAGAATTGGGTTGGTTTGTTTTGCCTCTGGGCAGGATTGAGACGTTTCCAGAATGGACAGAACTAACGAAGTGTCTCTTGGTTTAAGATCCCTCTCCTTCCCAAAAACAAAGCTTTCTTCTGGTTTTTTCTTTTTCTATTTTTTTAATGTTTTCTCTTTAATGCTGTGTTTTGCCTGAATTGTACTTGGAGTTCCTTCCAAACTGAGGATTGACATAAAAATTTTGGCTTTGCCCCTGCACTACTTGGATAACTTGGGATGAGACTCTCTTCCCCCTTGGGACATGTGCTGTCAGCTCTTCTAGCAGTTCATTGAGTTGACTATTTCTTTGTGTTTTGGGACCACTATTGCAGCCACAGCCATTCTGAAACGCTTGGATAAAACTAGTAGGGAAAAGAGGAGGATAAAGGGATGGTCAGGATTCAAATTGTAAGGACTGAAATAATTTTTTAAGAAGGTTGTGGGTGAGAGGAAGGTTGAGCTGATTGTTGACCAGCACCGCCAGGTCCTTTCCCAGTGGAGAATCACAGTCATTAAAATATCAGCGTGTTTTGGAGAGCCCAGGTTTTGTCACCCAGCCAGCTCTAACTATGGCTCTCTGTTGACAAAACCTGCACAAATACACTTTATCAAGAACATCTTTTATCTTAGATGAGGAGGAAAACAAAGCAAGAGAAGGAGCTGTCTGCAGAAAAGCCTCTGTCCCTCATTTATAAACGTCTGTGCAGAAAACAGGGTGAGAATAAAGCAGCCACCCTGCACTGCTCAGGTCAGGAGCTAGGTTTTATACCAGCTGCAATAAATGAATTAAAGGCAAAATATTGACACAGAACAGCAGGAACAAACCCATGGCAATGGCAGGTAAGACCTTCCTTCCCTCCCAGTGGTCAGCAGCAGTGGCTTCTGAGAAAACCAGGGAAGTCTGTAGGGGATTTATATTTTTCTCCTCCTACATGGAAACTTCTGTGTCACCTATTCATTTGGGTTTTTTTCAAGGCTCTGCAATATCTATTCAGATGCCTGGGAAGGGGGAGGAGTGCGTGTCCTGCAAGGCTTGGGCAGGCAGTTTGGAGTTTTATAGGCAATGTGCTTACTCAGTTATTTTTAGCACGTTATTACCGGGCTGCTTTGGGTTATTTAATGTGTGATATCGACTCCCTCCTCCCCCCCTGCAGGCTGGACCTGCTGGGAGGAGCTGCCTGCTTGGGCTGCTGCCAAATGGGAAGAGCATCACCCATCCCTGTGCTTTTTGCAGAGCCTGATATCAGGCACCAGTGATGACTTTTCTGTGCTCACTCGGAAGAATTTTGCCACTCTCAGGTTTCTGGATCCCACTGATAAAGTTGTTGGAGCTCCCAAGCCAAGTCAGGGAGTGCTGGGCTCTGCAGAGCTGCAGTGAGTGATGGCCTGTGTCCCCTGCCTGTGACAAATCCAGGCTCACACCCCAGTGAAATGCACTTATGGGAGCACATTTTTCTTCATTTGCATGGGGCTGGAGCGTTGGTACAGCCAGCTCGGTGAAATGGAAGTGCTTGTTAATCCCTGGAACTCAGTCACAGGGCTGGGCTGGGCTGGCAATTTGCCATGGCAGGTAGCTGTTGCATTTAGGGTTTTCAGACAACTGTTTGCTGTTGTTTAGCTGGAAGATAAACCTTTCCCAGCCACACAGTGATTTAGGAGCTGTGGGCAAAATGTATGGAGTTGGGTGTCTGAGCTCATTTAAAGACCTTGCTGCATATTCTTATTCCTAAAATGTGGCAGCGAGCCAGTTCTCATAGATATTTAAACACTGACAGAAGCACTCCGAGTAAAAATCCTACTAGGTTCCTATCTGCATCCTTAAACTTTTAAAATCTTCTATATATCTAGCATTTAAAAGCTTAATTTTCAAGTCCCATTTGTTTGAAATAATTTAATGAGTCCACATTGCTTTTAACAACTGACAATCTTATTTCAGACAGGTATTTTTGCAAAAAGGTTAAGTACTCTAATCACCGGGAAAAGACCCTAAATTTGAATTTATTTGAACGGAGTTCAAGTTTGAATTCTCTCAGGACTCTCCAGTGCCAATGGATCCATCACTGGGAAGAGGGGGATGCACCCCATGGGATGCTCGTGGTGCAGGAGCACCACAGGGCCCTGACGTTGCCAAGGTGGGACCTGCTCCTGCACAAAAATGTCTTTGAGTCTGGTGCCACGAGGAGGATTTGCCCCTGAGAGAAAAAAAACCCCAGGTGTTTGGGTAGTTTCACACCTTTTCTGATCGGTGGGGTAGGAGAAGGGCTCTCTCTGACTGCAGGCTATGAACTTCTGCACAGTCGTGCCTGTGAATTGCAGTAAATTGTTACCAACACTAAGTAGAGAGAAATGTGACTTTTAAATTGTTGTTTATTTTTTAATCAACCCCGTGTAAGCCTGTGCATACAGCTGTCAGCAGAGACCCTCTTCCTTTTGCCCCTAATGGCATTTCTGCTGCCAGCCTCAAGATTGACGGTCCCGGGCTGGCATTTTTCCAGTGTCAGTTTTTCTTCTTGTCAGCTTTTCTCTTCTTTCTTTCCTGGCTTTTTTTTCCCTCTTTGGTGACAGTATTTCTCTGCTCAGCCTCATTCTGTGCTGGGCTCTTCCCCACCACAAAGCCCGTGCTGGGATTTGGCTGCACGTGCTAAGGAGAGATAGCAAAGCGTGCTTGGAAGTGGCTGTAAATGCTCAAACACATGGGAGATGTCTGCTAGCACAGGAAACGTTTAACTGCAAAGTAATCTACAGTTCAGTGGATTTATGGAAATAAATTTGACTGCAAGTCAGGCCTGGAAGGTATAAAATCGTGCTGGAAGGAGAGGTTTGTCAGAGGGGAAGTGCAGGAAGTGGCTGTGCTGGAGAAGGTAGAGCAGGGCACAAGGACATAGATGTGGGGCTTTGTTTTGTTGTGCATTCATCCATCAGGGTCTGGACTTGTTATTTTTCCCTGTCTAACAGGAATAGCAGTGTTTGCTCTCAGCCTGGCAGCCCCAGGCCCCAGCTCTGCGCCGCTCCTTCTGCCTGGGCCAGGAGCTTGACTCGGGCTTGCACATCCTGCAGCCCTTCCTCCTGCCTGCCGTGTTGTTTATAGGGCAAGCCTGGGGCACGGAAAAGATCCAGGCAGAGGATCTGTTGCCTGTGTACATCCCAGATGTGGGAAGTTTTAGGGTCTTTTGAGTGCACAGGGCTGGAGTGTGTCTGGCTTTCCTGCAGCCCCAATCTGCGCTGCGGTGTCCTGGCACAGGGCACGGGCTTTGCAGCCTCTGTATGGGGGCGGAACAGAAGCCTGCAGAGCCCATTGGTGGCCAGGACAGCAGCTAGAAATGATAACCAGGCATCCAGGGCAACGGAGAATGCGAGCACCTTTCAGGCTGTGAAGATGAAAGGTCTGAACATCCCTTGCACCCAAGTTCTTTGCCTGCTTCAGACAAGGCAGCGAGCGGGCTGACAGCCGGGGCTCGGGCTGCACCGTGAGCTGTCAGCACGTCCATTCACTCACACCAAAAAAATCTGGCTTGGCCATTTGCCTCGGACCTTCCTGACTTTGCTTTATTCCACAGGGCAGCCTGTCCAGAGCTGCAGGGATCCAGCCCTGCCCGTGCTGGTCTGGGCTCAGCGTGAGCAGCTGCGGCTCCGCTGCCTTGCAGAGTTTGTGTTTTCCTGTGCTCACATTTCCCCCCAGCTCCAGCCCCGTGCCAGGTGGAAGCTGCAGGCAGGAGCCACGCTGCTCCAATGACACTGAGCTGTTTTCTAGGAAAAGCACTGTAAAAACAGCATGGAATTCAATGTATATCGTGCTAAGTAACGAGGGTTTGTAGATCTTTACTTGGGCACATTATGGAATTGATGGGGTGTAAAACAGTTTCAGCACTGACAGCGCAGAGAACAGAAGACACGGTTGTGCACTTGGAAATGCAAAGCAATGGACGAGTGTTGTGCTGGGAGAGGCACTGTGCTGCCAGTCCCTTCCCCAGCTGAGAGCAGAATTGTTGTGGCAAATAGTGACAGTCCTGAAATCATCCTAGAATGGGTTGGGCTGGGAAGGACCTTAAAGTTCATCCCATTTCCATGGGCAGGGACACCTCCCACTGTCCCAGGCTGCTCCAAGCCCTGTCCAACCTGGCCTTGGGCACTGCCAGGGATCCAGGGGCAGCCCCAGCTTCTCTGGGCACCCTGTGCCAGGGCCTCCCCACCCTCATGGTAAAGAATTTCTTCCTAAAATCTGATCTAAATCTCTTTCCCAGTGCTCCAAGCGGGGCAGCCTGGTCAGTGGCTGTGAATTTTCCAGTGGATGATGCAGCTTTTAATTGGGTTCAAATGCTTAATCACATCTATGGAAATATCAGGTAAACAGAACTGAACTCCAGTAATCAGAGGTGGCAGCAGCAGCTCTTGTCTTTTCAGGTTCCTTCCTGGCCTGGTAATTTAGGGGAGAAAATCAATTATGAACTGATGGAGATGATCTGAGTTTGGCCTTTGGGGGATGAGGTCTCTGCTGCAGGTGCTCCAGACAGGGAATTTCTCTGTCTTGTTTTGGTTCAGTTGATAAAGCAATGACTGCATGGGTGACTTTTTTTAAACAACATGAGTGATAAAATATATGGAGTCTGGCAATTTAGGGAAAAATGGGACTGTTTAATCCAGGCAGTGAGGACTGGCAGCAGTATATTGAAATATTGGACTGGTATTGCCTTGCAGGTTAAGGCTGTAGATAAGAACAAAGATAAACTGGTTTTCTTTCGTGTCTGTTGCAGCAAAATCTCTTTTCTCTGGAAGACTTTCTTACTCTCTCAGAAACTTGGGGGTAAAAGAAGGTTTGTGAAGTACCTCAGCAGAGTTGCAGAGCTGCATCCCCGGCCCCAGCAGGTGGGAATGGGGCCTGGTGGGGCCGGGAGGAAGGGTGGATATGGCAGAATGGAAATGCCTGATTTGGGAATGTCTGTGGGGTAATGATGGGAACATTTTGCCATTAATAGAGAATTCAAAGACAGTTGCTGACGGAAAGAAACTTAAAATAGCCCAAACAGGTAAAATTAGCGACAGTAGAGGAAGCAGCAGAGGTTTCCAAAGCAGGCACTCGGGAAGCAGGGACGATAAAACTCAGTAAACAAAGTGCAAAGCTGTTTGGAAGGTGGATATGCTCTTGAGAGGTGTTTCTGCCATGGAAAGGCTCATTCTGCATCTGTTTGTGCATTTAAGATGGCCCAGGGCAAGATTCAGAGGCGGATTTAAGTGTTGCAGCTTTGTTTAGTGCAGCAGAATTTAGGAAGCTCATCCTCACCTTGAGCCTGCAGCTGCCTGCTGGATGCAGGGTGTGGATTTATTACCTGTAATTGTCATTAAATGAATGAGCAGATCTCATGTTTTCCTTGGCTGTGCTGTAGAACACCTCCAGTCTTCCACTCTCAGTAGAAGAGTCTGGAATATGGAAATACTCCATTTATTTTTCAGCTTTACCTCACCTTCAACACAGCCCCTGTTGGTGAGAGCAGCCCTGCAGGAGCTTTTCCTGAGGGAAATTTCAGCTCAGAGTTTTATTTTCTCAGAATGCCTGATTACTGCGAGGATTTACCTTGGAGAAGAAGCTGAAGAACAGCTTTTTTCAACTTTTGGTAGTCAATAGGTTCCCACACGGAGTTCTTAAATGAAAATAAATTATTCTAGGAAAAGATTCTGTAAGAAATGCAGTTGGTGTTAAATGTGGATGAATTATTATCTTTTTTTTATCCTTGTTTAGGCTATGTAGGGAAGAGACTACCAACCAAATGTGCAAAATCATAAGTTTTTCATGTATATAATTTTCATGATGGGTTTTAGCTGCTGTTCCCTTTTATAGGATGAAAGCTTTCACCTCAACTCCACCCCAATATCTGCATTTGTGTTTGATTTCCCAGGCCCAGCTGCCCAAGCATTATCCCAGACCTTGCATCCCTCAGTCATGCAGAACAGAGCCTGAATCCCTGAATTATCCCATCCATTCCACTGAGGAGGTTTACAGAGGAATTGTTGCAAGAAAAGTTGGTATTTTCCCTGTCCATCCAATTACTTTGAGGAAAAATACCCTTTTTTTTTGCTTCATCCGTTGAATCCAGGTTAAGGATGGGTCCAGTGGAGTTCCCAGCAGCTCTGCTGTTGTAAATCTTACCTGACCTACAGCCAGAAATCCAGTTGCTTTCCAGTTTAATCACTTGTTATTATGATGTTAAGAATTAGTTAAGTTCCTTGAGGAATGATGTCCTTGAATTGTGTTACAAGAGTGGTTCTGGCACTCATTCTGAGGTCTGTCTTTATGGAGCTGGGGAGTTTCCTGGGCCGTAATCAGTGGTTTTCCTGAGCACAAAGCTGAGCACAATCCAACCCCAGGGTGGCAGCTGCCAGGTTTGTATTAACAGCACAATCTGTGGAGAGCTTTGATAGGAACGCTGTAATTGGTGTGATTGTGCCCAAGGATGGGAGCACTCGGTGCCAGAGGGGTCAGCACTGCCTCTGAGCAGCAATTCTCCCACATTCCCATTTATTTCTCCCACTCTCATGTTCAGCTCGTTTGCCCACAGCTGCACCCCTCAGCTCAGGCCACTGTGCCTACAACACGAGATTTGGATAATATAACCTGGATAAATTTGGATAAACCCCCATTCCTGGGTGGAGGGGAGGGCTGTGCTGGTGCTGCTGGTTTTCTTCTAGATAAAGCGGTTTCAGTCCTGGGTTTTCTGATGCTGTGTCAAAGGATATTTCAAAATAGCTGTAAGTAGGTACTTTATTCTCAAGAAATTTAGTTCTTACCATTGTAGTAACAGCTGTACCTGGTGTCTTGGCATGGACTCTGGAGTGGCTCAGTGGGGCAGAGCTGAGGGGCTGCAGCGTCCCAGGGAAGTGGTGGTGTCTTGGTGGAGTGGCAGGAAGGTGAGACCTGGGTGGGGCATAACACACTGAGCCCATTTTAAGTGCTGTGCAGAGTGGGTTAGTGGGGATGATGCCTTTTTGTCTGGTCCTAGAACCATGAGCCGGACACAGGGTGATGAAAAGGGGTTGTATTGATGCCTTTTCCTGGTCTTAAAATCAAGAATCATACACGGTCAGAAGGGAAAAAGGGATTTTATCTTGGTATTTAAGGATCCTTAGGTGCACCACGTCCAGGTCGAATGCACCCCAATGCCCACCACAATGCACACCCCCAAAAGATCTGGTATCACATTATAGGTGTTACTAATTAGCAAATCCATCAAAGATTCCCCAATGAGAGGCTCNACTGTAAAACGGTATGAAAAGGTGTATAGCAGGGGTATAAAAGAAAAGCAAAAAAATCATCATGGCATCAATATCCTTTATGTAAGGATCCTTAGGTGCACAATTCCCCAGGTGGAAAACGCCGAAGGCGCACACACCGCACAATGTGTATACAATTTTTACAGATTTTGCAAATTAGCAGATCTGACAAGAGTCCCCAATTAGAAGCATGCTCGGTGAAGCCACCCCCAGTTCCTGTACCTTTCTAGATCGTCCTCTCTCAAATGGGGAGTAAACTTTGTTCATGAATAATATATCTGGAAGAGCTGGTCTCAGCCTTGGTTTCTAAGGAGAACCAAGGTAGCGCAGCGGTCTTGGAACTTGTTTTGTCTTTCTGCCTGGGAAAATACTGAAGCTGAGTTACAATAATAGACCACAGTGTTACAAATATATGTGTGAAGAGTTGAGAGAATATACAAAAGAAAAAAAGGCAAAAATCAATGTGGCATCAGAGAAAGCAGGGTCAGGGATGAGGACATGGCTTTTGCTGTGGTTACAGCTCGTGCCTGACGTGGGTGCAGGTTTAGGATGTGGGTTTAGGCTCATTTTCCATGCCCATTTCACACAGGTGGCTCTGTGGGGCGTCTGTCCAGAGCTGCCAGGTCCGGGGTCCGGATGGGCAGAGGGTGCAGAGTGATCGGGACCGGATTTATGAAGCTGCTTCTGAGCACTCCTTGGTGCAGCTGGGACAACGCCCTGAGCCCCTGCTGGGGATGCTCCAGCCTGCAGCATCCCGCGGCTGTCCCGGCGGAGCCAGGGGCGGCTCCGAGCTGGAATCGCGTGGAGTTCAGCTCACCTGAACCCTTCCCAGCCCGGCCGGGCTTGGCCACAGCCGTGCAGGGGACACCCGGGGAGGGGAGGTGACAGGGCTGTCCCTGCTCCTCGGGCGGGCACCAGGCTGGCGAGGAGGAGCCGTGGCACCATGCCCTGCTCCCGCAGCGCTCCTTCCCGGCATCGCTGCTCACCGCGAGTGGGACAGCGGCCAGGAGTGTAGACGCTGAAAAGCTTTAGCAGAGAAATTTTCCAGCTTTCTGCAGCATTTTGTGAGAGCCCTGTGCTTCTCATGAAAGCTGTGAAAAGCACTGCTATGGGTTTTTGTAAACTCATTCTTTATCTTGCACCTGCTGTTATTCAGCAGCGGGGTTGTTACGGTATACTGAAGAAAATATTTTCAAATGAATGTTTTATAGCCTCCACCAATCATTCTAGGAGGCGGATGATCAGTGACCAATGACCTTATGCCCTGCAGGCGACCCAAGCTATATAAACCGGTTTATAATTAATTAAATTAGCCATTATTGCTCCTGAATTTGGTCGTGTCTTTTCTGGCCGTTCGTGGTGCACCAGCGGCCAGGAGGAGCAGGGAGCGTGTGAGATGTGACAGGAGTGACCGCAGCCGGCACCGTGGCTGCGCTCGGCTCTCCCGGGCGTGTGCGCAGCCCCGGGCACCGCCTCCAAAGCAGCATCCCCAGACCGGCTCTCACTCCGCTCTCCCGGCTCTTGGGAAGGGTTTCGGTGCCTTTTGCACGCCCTCGAGCCTGATTTGCCCATGACAAACAGTGACCCAGCTGCCCGTATGCTCCTGCAGGCGAGACTCTGCCTGTAAGTTTCTGGAAACAAAGCCACAAATTCTCTCCAAAAGCTCTCCAAAAGCTGTGCTCTGATTGCGCCGCCTCCGTGCTGGGACTGGGAGCACTCCTGGTGCTGGGAATGCTGCTGCAGCCAGCCCGGCCTTACACAGCATCACCCCGGCCCCAAAGGTGCGATTGGTGTTGAAAGCAATGTCAATCGAAATGGGTGGTTTCTGCAGCATTGTGATCTGCTTGGCAACAACCCGCTCCCGGCTCAGAGGGGAGCAAAAGAAGGAACAGAAAATTGCCTTTGTGCTGGATTTAATATTTACATCTCAGACTTTGCCAAATAGGTTTGTTATTTATAGCAGGAGCAGCAGGAATATTCATCAGTTGCCATGGACATATTAAGCTCACCAAGTTACAACAGTGAACCACAATCTGCACTGGAGTGATTTTGAAATGCTTTCACGCCGAGTGAAACAGTTTGTATTAAATTTAAGAGTTAAACGCTGGGTTTCTCCAGTGCCGTTTCTGGGATTTCAGATATAAAAATGGAAATGCTTTATTGGAAATTTAATGGGAAGAGCAGTGCTGTATACAGGAACCCTAAAGAACGCCCCGTCACTAGGCAGCGTTCAGGATTGCAATTTACGGGGCTTAAAAAGCAGAATATGCGATGAGGGTGCCTAGAATCCCATTAATAGGGATATATTTTTGACAAGCTGAAAAAAACTAATGTAAAATAACATTTTGTAATTTAAATGGAAGCATATTTAGGGGCTGGGTACTGCCTTATTGCTGCTGGCATCTGTATTTGAAGTGTTGGTTGGTGTGTCTGACCTGAGGCAGTAATCACACATGCTCTGAGCAAATCCTCCTGTTCTGCTTTTGGGCGAGCAATCCTCATTTCTGAAATGCCAGGCTTCCAAAATATTGCTGGAGATGCAAGTTTTTCCTTCTTGGGCTAATTTAGGGAAAGAAGAGACAGAGAAATTATCCAAGGCTTCGTAGCCAGAGCCTGTGCAAAGGGTTAAATCGGGGCAGGGAGATCTCAGCAGATAGTTACTGGTTTTCCACTGGAGCTGCCCTTCCCCTTCCCCAGCCCAAAGAACAAATCCAGCAGTAAAAGAACAGCTGAAAGCTGTCAGGCTTTAATACCTACAGATAAGGTCATTCCTTAGGGGAGACCTGCTCAAATGCATAATAGTATAACCAGGAACTGTAAAAGACACCGAGATATATTAGAAGATAAAATAAAGCAGACTGAAGTTCAAACATAGAAAAATCTAAGCTTTATGCAGTGAAAGGTAAAATATTCTCACAGATAAGTGGAGGCTCTTGAGAGAGGAAGTGTTTGAAAGGCCTGGGAGGCTGGAGAAATCCTTGGGGATGAGCATTTGAAGACTTTCATGATCCAGATAATGCAGGAGGCGGGTTGGAAGGGGGCTTGTGGGAGGCTGAACTTGCCTGCCGCAGTGGTCAGGGGGTCTGGAAGGGCAGGAGGCACTGGAGCATCGCTCTGGCCAGCTGGAGGAGCAGCAGGTCACTGGGAGAACACCCAGCTGTAGAATAATAACCCCAGGAATAACCCTAAAACCCAAGGAGTGGAGCCTCACTCGTGGTGTGGCACAAGCACTGGAGGCCAGGGCTGTCTCCAGGGCCTCTGGGATTTCTTCTCCTTTGTAGTTTTCAATATTTTGTGTTAAAACTGAGAAAGTCTGAATTGGATTGTGGGTATCTGTTTTGAAGGGATTCCTCTCCTAAGCCTTTCTGGATTAATGTTGGCACTTTTTTGTTGTTGCTTTTTGTCTTTAACTTGCAGTTTTTTTAACGCAGCATCATCCTGCAAATCCTCTCAGCAGGACTATAGGCTGGTCTGGAAGCTGCAGCTCAGAGCACGTGTTTGATAAGGTGTCAATACATTTTGATAAGGTGTCAATACATCCATCTCCACTGGGAAGGGAGCCTGCTGCTCCTTGGTTTTGGCAGGCAGGCCTTAGTGAAACCCCTTCCCCACCGCATGTCTGAGGGGAAGCCCAGTGCTGGATTTTCCTGCCTTCTGAGGGGGTTCAGTGCTCACCTGGCTTGTGCTCTTGGATGTGCTGAACAGCATTTTCAATCTGCTATTTGTGCAGGGGCCAAGAAACTGCTGGTGGGACAGGGCTCAGCATCACTGGCTGGGCTGGGGGCGATGGCTTTCGGGGGNGAGCTGAAGGCTGCCAGGATCTCTGGAGCAGGTTCTGCTTTGGGAGTGTAGTTCAGGAAGAATTCAAGGATCAGTTTTGCCAATGAAATTCCCTGCACTCGGTCCAATACTGTGAAATGTTAATAGTTCTATGGTTCAAGACACAAAAGTGATTATGAGCTCGACTTGGGGAAAACGAGCTTCTTAAAAGTGATATTGCAAATGGAATTGCAGAGTCGGGAGTGTTACACCCTGCTAATTAAACTCTTGGTCCTGGCTGAGTGGTGACCTGGTCTTGGCAGGCTGCAGGTTGCTCATATTCCTCTCCAAACTCTTCCAGAACAGCCTGGAAACCTCCCTGTCAGGTTCCCCTTTTCTTTCTCAAACAGGCTAAGATCTACTGCAGGTATTTTGTAGTTTCAGCACATCTTGTTGTGCTCAATGTGCAGTTGTTATTTCCTTGCCAGCAATACATTGGAAGGAGCAACCCTCCACTGCTGATGGATTCTCTTCCCTTCCATACAGCGTGTGTGGGAGGGATTGCTTCCCTGAGATAGCATTGCAACACATCAGATCCCACACTGAGCTCCTCAATGTGTTTTTCTTACAGAGAAAACGAATATGAAGAAGAATGGGGGAAAAAAATTCATGTTGCAGTCGTTCAGTTTTGTATTTTCTTAGCAAGTTTTTCATCTACCAACTTTTGCCAAGCAAAAGAGGTGTGCAAAGTGAAAGTGGAGGGAGAACTGTTTAAAAAAACCTACTTATAAAATTCAGCATGTCTTTATCCTCCAAATACTGTTCCTCCTCCCTGAAGTGCAAGGCAAAGGGGCTGAATTAACTCTCCAGGTTATTTATAATTATCAGAGCTAAAGCATTAGGAACCACAGTGCAAATGATCCCCCCTAGGTGTGCTCACTGCATCTCCTGAACGCCTCCTGCTGCCCTTCAGGGTCTCCCTGTGCAGCAGAGAACTCCAGCAGGGCCAGTTTTCCTCCCTGGATTCTGTCTTTAGCTATTCTGCCCAAATATGAGTACATTTTGTCTGGACAAATCTCACTTTTGACTCTAATTCCAGACTTCACCCGATTTCAGCTGTCCTGCAATATTAAGCACATCTTTCTGAAGGCTGGGAAATCCCAGCTATGTGTGATTTAGTTAATATGGCTCTTGTTTAAGCAGGAATGATCTGACTTGGAAAAAAAAAAAAAAGATTTATGAAACCTCTCTGGAAGTAGAGAAGTCATCAATGAGGTTTGTGTGTATTCACTGTTTCCATTTTGTATTCAGGAGGCTTAGCCCCAGCTATTGCAGAAAAGTTGGGGAATTACCACTTGCAGATAAATCTCATGTCTAAATTGTACTTCTTGGTTGCTAATTTTGCTAATTAAAATATCTATCACCCATGCACGGCCTCAGACGGATTTAAAACAGGAGCATGACTGTCTGTAATTTAATGAGGAGTTGTGCATGATCCTCAGGTTCTTGCCTGGATGGCCGTGCTGGAATTTATCCCTGTGTGGAGGATGTGAAATGTGTGCTGGGTGGATTTGGACAGGAATCCACGTTCTCCTGGAGGGGTTTGGTGATGCCATCCCTGAGCCACAGGGTCTCGTTCTACCCTGGAGTCACCAGTGCCAACAGGACAAGGTCGATGGGTTTAAACTAAAAGAGGGTGGATTTAAACTCGGCATCAGGAGGAATGGTTTTGCAGTGAGGGTTGTGAGGTGCTGGAACAGTTTCCCAGGATGTTGGTAGATGCCCCATCCCTGGAAACGTTGGAGATGAGCTTGGACAGGGCACCTTGGTCTGGTTGAAGCTGTCCCTGCCCATGGCAGAGGGGTTGGACTAAATGGCCTTTAAAGCTCCTTCTCAACCCAAACCATTCTAAGATTCTCTGATTCTGGTTCAGGCTTTGGAGCTGCCGACAGTGAGACAACAAAACCTACAAAGCTCTGTTTGCCCACAGCCTGGAGGCCTCAGTATAGTGTTTTTTGTGGAACTTCTCATCAGATTCCCGTTGGCTTATCTCCTGTGGGAGAAGCGATGGGGAGGAGGGATGTGTCCTGCACAGGAGCAGGATACAGGCACAGGATGCTGTTCCCCTCGGGGGCACTGTGGGACACTCCCTCTCCCACTGGGAATTTCCACCCTGGACACCCACCCTGTCACCCTTGCTGGCCTGAGGCACCAGGAAATCTGTTTTCTGCTCTGCCTCTGCATTCAAATGGGAAACAGCATTCCCTGTGCTTTAATGTGCATCATCAGTCTTTCAAAGATGCTTGATTTCTGTTTGATTCTTAATTATTATAAAAGTTAAGGCACTTAACATGCTTTAGTGATTTACTTCATTTAATTGGATGTAGTGATTAGAATATCTTTTATATTGCCCTCACTGCAGTTTTAATTTAAGATTATAATCTCATGGTTCTTTTCAGCTCCTCTGGCTTTCATTTAGATACTGCTTTTCTTTTCTGATTTCATTTTGTTTATTCGTTTTTCCTGCTGATTCAGTAAACATGCTGCTAGGATGATTTCTTGGGAAACCTGAGTGCAGTTATAAATTCTTTCGTTTAGTGCAGACATTAATGAATTAAAAAAAAGATATGAAAATGATGCATGAGCGTGTGCTCAGCCTCTGGAGTTGTCTGTTGCTTTTTGCAGTAATTTGCTAGAATTAAGAATACAAGAAAAAAAGAAAAGAAATTATTCTCTTGATGTGGAATAAGGAGATGGAAAATGGTGATGCAACGTCCTCTGTGTGTGTGTCCTTGGGGCATGCCCTGCCTCAGCAGGTTGTGACCCAGTGTGTGAGATTTCGGTATTGGTGCCCAGAGTAGGAATTGCTCTGGTGAAGGGAGCTCAAACCTGAGGCTGTGGGTTCAGCACCACTGCCCTGTGCTGAGGAAGCAGCACAGCACTGGGGAGGAGGGTGCAGAGGAGGGAGTGCTGAAGAAGCTAATTCTGTGTGATTTGAGGAACAAACAAGCACTTCTCTGCAGGGACAGTGGGAGATTCTCCAAATTAGTTCGATATGTACAAAAGCATGTTCTTTTCTCCTCTTGGTGATGCACAAAATCCCACAGATAATCCAGCTGGTTTGTCACTGTAGAAATACACAGTATCTGTGTTTTCTTCTCTGCTCCAGTGCCAAATTCCAGGAGTCCTCCATGGCTGTAGTGCTCCTTTCAGAGGGAAAGGGCCAACACAGATTCAGGCATGCACAGGAACTCGGAGGACCAGCAGGTCCAGTGGGAGAGGAGTGGCTGCTTTGTCAGAAATTCCCATTTGCAATCAGGCTGGGAAAGCTGAGAGATCCATTTTAAGGGTTGCTCAGTGCTTGGGGCTTTGTCCAGCTGAAACCCATGGGAGTAGAAAAGTGTTTTATCCGCTTCCTCTCCTCGGCAGCACAGATACTGCACCAGGAGCAACAGGGTTTGCTTGAATCCTAAAAAAGAATTAGAATTACAAAAACCCCCAATCCTTGTCTTTAAAATGCACCAGGGGTCCTGTTCCAACAGAATAAAGGCTTGGGTGCCCTGTGCAGGGTTCCTGGTCCTGCCCAGAAGTGGCCACTCTGAGAAGGGAAGCTCCTCACCCCCACATCCCTCCGGCACCAGCGGCACCTGGGGCTGGAGAGCAGCTGGAAACACAGGGTTCCTTTTTCTGCCAGGCCACCTAATGAGGTGCAAGCCTCTGGTCCATGCAGGGCCTCAGAAACAGTCTGGGATGAATTAGTTGTTTAGCCTGTCTGATCACACTGGTGTTCCGCTGCAAGGAATCACCTCCCTGGATGGAGGGAATGCACCTCCCCAGCCAGACCCCGGTGCTTTTCATCCCTGGGAGCTGAGCTCGGTTCTGGGAAGGTTCCCAGTGAAATCAGTTAGGTTTTGTGCAGTTCAAGGTGCACCTGAACATGATTTCAGGTACCTGTGCCTGGCTCGGGGTGACCACAGCATCTCAGTCACAGCATTGCCATGAAACATCAGAATAGCTCCAGTGCTTGGAGCTGCCGAGTGCCAGGCCTGTGATACAGCAGTTAAAGTGTTGTTATGAGTGTAAAAAATATTAACAAATCGTTGGTTATTTAAAGGGAATCATTTAGGGCTCATCTGGCTAATGAGGAAGAAAAAACAGAGCTGAGCACTTGCTCTGAGTTGTAGGGAGACGTCTGAGATCAGCTGTGGTAGGAAACTATCAGGGAGCACACCTCGTTAGCTCCCTCGTGTAAAACTCCTTATCTGCCTCTTATTAGTCTTTCATTAATTAAAGCTCCAGAATTCAGTATTTTTTGTTAGCTGTTCTCTCAGCATGAAATTCAGCTAATTCTCCTACTATTGGAAACAAAGCTCCCAGAATGAAGTTTATTCTTACAGTGTTCTTGCAGTTATTTATTTCACGTTGCTGTCATGCATGGATGAATTTATACGATGCTCTGATGACCTTTAGAAATTCTTCTGATTAAATGCTGTTCTACTTCATTATGACATTTCTGTACTTGTACTACCCGATTTGATGTGTACAGCTTAATAACACAACTAGACATGAATGCTAATAACTTTACAATTCATTGCATTGCTATTTTTTAATGTAGATGAATTTTAAAACAAGTTTCCCTTGCTGCAGGCTTACATGAATCATATAAATTAGAAGGTAACAAAAGAACATATTAGCATTTGTTAGCCTGGATACACAAATTTTGTAGTAACCATTTTAATATGTACTACAACTTTTCCAGCCTCAAGTTTAATATGTACTACAACTTTTCACCCTCGATTTTTCAACCAACATCATAATTGAATTGGTTTCCTTCTCGCCTAAGGATAATGATTTTACACTGATGGAATCATTATTAGATTCTAAGGATTATACTGATGATGCCTGTTTTACATAGAGCTAAAAAAAATTAAAATTATTCAACCGTAAACCACTTTTTTTTTACACAAAGGCTACTGTAAGTTGGAGATAAATGAATTAATTCTTGTGTTTAGAGTTGTTGTTAACATCCAGCATCCATAACTGCAGCTGCAGCTCCGTGCAGGGGGTGCGGAGGGCTTTTGAAAGCCTCATCCCGGGGCGTGCCCTTGAAGGGCTGCAGGTGGGCAGTGGCTGCGGCGGAGCTGCTGCTGGGCAGGGATGCGTTCATCGAGGCAGGAGAGGGCTCCCGCACACCCGCACGGGCAGCAGAAACCTCCTCAGCCACAGGCACAGCCTCCAGCAGCGGCGGCAGGAGCAGAGGGAAGGTGGGAGAGGGGAACGAGGAGGCATTGCCAAGGTGGCTTTCCTGGGAGGGAGCGGGGTGTTGGTTCGGTCTGGGTGTGGAAGAGCTGCCCGTGCTCCACCTCACCTTCCTGAGGGGTAGAACGGCTGGAACCGGCCCAGAGTGGGTGAGACCCAGCTCACGTGCTTCCATCACTTCTCCCTGCACATCCCAGCGCTGCTTCTGGGAGGGAAAAATAACCCAGGTTAAGCATAAATGATGAATTTCTTCTATCCTGAAACCCATCAGCATTTCATGGGTAATTACACTTTGGGCTGCAGAAATAGCTGTTGAATTAATTGATTTTGCAGTTCCATCCTGATGTGCTGAGTGGGCGTTGGTCTGTGTGGACGTGTCAAAATAACATCTTCGAAAGTCTCAGGGGTGAAAGACATTTCCCTCTGTCTGTTGAGTAATCAGCAATTAGAATACAATATAAATACCTGAACCCTTTCATCTGAAAAAGGGGAAGAAAAGCCTTTAAAGACATTAAATATTTTTGCAATTTTTACCTGTCAAATACAAAAGTGCCTGCAACTGAAATTCGGCAAGTAGTCCCTCTCTCTCTAGCTTTTTAAAGCTGGGGGTTAACCTCAATTAAAAAAATATTTTTAAATCATGTTTCTTTAAGCATCCATTTAAAATCATTTTAAACCACAGGTGAGAGAGCAGTCAGCACAACTCCAAGGGACTGAGCTTCTGCATGGTTTCAAAAAGCCTTCGTGCTCTGTGACTCCTGCTGGATGTCACTGCTGAGGTCAGGGAACATGATTGCTTCCCTCACTTCAGCTTCAGTCGGTTTTATTCGCTCCAAAAACAAGAGGAAGGAGCTGCACCAGCTGTAAACTTGCAATTACTGCTCTAATTGTGCACAGAGTGATCCATATATGAAAGCAAATGCTGTGTCCGTGCTGCATTCAAACATTATCAAACTCCTGTGCTCCTCAGCTGCTTCGATGTGGCTCCAGGAGCAGCACAGAGCTCCTGTTGTGTGTGCTTGAATCGTTTCCTTAAGCTGAGATGTAAACTTGTCTCTAAATGAAAGAACAAGCTGACCTACAGGTAATAGAGCTCCATTGAATTCGTCTCGAGCACACGTTAAATTTTCTTGACACCATTACCCTTTTCCTTAGGAAACTTCAGACTGGTCTTGATTAATAATGAAAATAAGGAAAAACAACCTGTAAAAGCAAACCAGGAGAAGTCAGAGGCCCATCTACTTTCAACCTTTTGCTCTTTGTATTCTCAGCAAAAGAAACAAAATCTCATCAAGCTTTCTTTTCAGCATTGCGCAGGGCTTTAGACTATTTCCAATGCTCAGCTCTTCGGAACAACAAAACAAAATAATTAAGGTGTTTCCAGCAATGTTAAATCAAGTCGATATCAGGAGACAAGATCTCCAGATCCCAACCCAGGCTCTGCAAAGCACTTATTGAACAACCTGGGCTAAATTGTTTAACCTATTTGCTGCTGCTGCCCTGTCTTTAAAGTGAAGGCACATTAAGCCTTCCCTGCCCTGGCATCAGTCACTGGCTGTGTTGGTTTGTGTTTTGGGGGGCTTTTGGAAGCCAAGGCCAGAACCCCTAGAGAACCCAGAGGCTATTTCCAGCTGATTGATGGTGTTGATACGGACCAGGCTCACCCTCTGTGGCACCACAGTGCCAAGGCAGGGGTGAGACACCCCTGAGCCCCAGCAGGGTTTAGGTGAAGGTATAAATCCCTACCTGCCTGGCTGCTGGGGGCAGAGCAGCTCAGAGGGCACTGCCTCACAGCACCGATGTCTGCTGCTTCATCAGCTTCATGATCAGCCCCAACTCTGGGGTTTTCTTGCTCTCCAGAGCTTGAATTATCCTACAATTTGGCTAGATTTCTGTAGATCTCTAGAGGAAGAGTAAAATCTGTTGTTGCAGTAAAGCCTCATTATAGACGTGGTGTTATGTTTCATAAGGGATCAGTTTGTGAAGCATCTGTCATTGCTCTGTCAGAGAAGGTGGAGAGTGGAGCTGCAGAGAAGCTTTAAGTTGAGTTTAGGGGATTGGGCGTGATCAGGGACTTGCTGAAGCCTTGCCATGTGCTGTAATTAAAGGGCTGCTGTCAGAGGCCAAGCAGGCAGAAAAATGTTCCTTCTTCAGCTGCTGTGAGTTCATCTGAACTTCCAGCCTTTGATGGAGAATTAAATTTGAAGGCTGGAAAGGGAATGTCTTGTCTTAGGGCTGCTGTGGTGGCTGTGGTGTGGGTGTCCAGTCTGCACAGGCCTGGGGGAAAGGAGCTGGCTCCCTGATCTACCCCCCAGTCCCCCAAATTACCACAAGGCTCTGCAGGGAATGTGCTGCCAGCAGGAGAGGGCAGGCTGCACCCCAGCTGTCTGACTTGAACAGCCAAATCTGCTGCACCACTGAAGAAATCCTGGAGCTCAGGCTTGGAGAAGACCTTGCCTTGGCACAGGTGATGCCAGTGGGGAGCTGTACCGAGAATGCCCGAAGGAAGGAGGTGCTGCTGAGGCCGCTGGGCAGAGCAGGCTCCCGAGCTGTGTCTGTGCTGCGGGGCGGGGGTGGGGATGTGTGGGACTGGCCAGGACCCTGCAGCACCTGCAGAGTCCCTCCGAGGAGCTGCGAGCAATGGCCACGTCTCAGCAATTTCTGCGCCCTGCAGCTGCCTGCTGGGGCAGAGAGAGCCATCACCAGCCAAAAGTGATTCAAAACCGTGCAGGGCTGGCATGGATCACCCTCCCAGGAGTGACTGCAAGACAGAGAGCTCCTGTTGCTCTCAGAACATGCCTTGAATAATTTGGGTGCGTTCTGCTGGGCTTGTGACCTCCCTCTTTCCAAAGAATAGGATTCAGCATCTGCTAGGAGAAAAGATTTGCTCTTCCATTGTTTCCTTTCCAGGCATTTCCTTTGGTGCAAGTGTGAATATTGACAAGTGTGTCTTAGAACGTGGGAGCTCACGTTAGGCTGAGATGGTGCCTCGGTGTTTAATGTACAATGCACACAGCTTGGATGGATGCATTAATCATATTCCTATTGCCTTTGTTATGCTAATGGCAGACACAGGCTCTTGGGGTTTTTTTTAATTAAAAAAAAAGGAAAAGGGGTTAGTTGTTTTTTTTTAAGATGCATTATATTTCAGCAGCTAATGAAGAGGAAATAATGATGACTGTGCACTGTAATATGTATTAGAGCACTAATTAGTCTATAGCAGAACTGCTTACAGATGTCTTTTAAACACCTGCTTGGTAATTTTCAGCCCCACGTTCTCCTCCCTTCACCAGAGCAGGCGTGGTGGGAGGACTGAGGCAATACTGAAACAGGAAACAGAGCTCACATCAGCCTCCAATTCTGTCTTTTGTTTGCCCTGCTCTACATATGTTTAAGAAAAGGATCCTGTGGATTGTCACCGAAGGGCCCTTTGTGTGGGCTGGGACTTCTATTGCCCATGGCAGGTATTGGGAAAGGAGTCAGATAGGTTTTCTGATTTCCTTGTCACCCCACAAAGGCCATGTGGTGTCAGGATAAGAATTCCCAGTTCAGAATGTGGTCTTGCACATCGGTTAGTCCAAAATGTTATGTAGTGTACCTCCAGCACTTGCTTAACCATTGACTTAGTTGTGTGTGTTTTTGAGACCATTAAAAGCTCTAAATCTGGAAATAATGCTGGCCTTCATTTTTAAAGCTGTTTTGAAGTTGTCTTTTACTGTCATAAGAAACCACAAATATTTTCACTCTGTATCTTATTTGCTTCTATATTTCTGTCAGTTGTGTAAATAACTGAATTCTAAACATTAACTACAAAGAAGGCGCCCCAACAGTGTGCCTGGGGAGGTTTAGATATTAGAGTTCCTAACCCACCCATACCTGTGATTCAGCTGGTTTCCCTCAACTCTTTCCACAGGAAACCTTCCCTGACTGCCTGTTCCCATGTCAGAGGATTTGGAGATGTTGGTGCCTGAGAGCCTGAGCAGAGCCCAAATGAGGATGCTGCAGGTGAGCAACTCTGATTCAAAGCTTTTAAATTTTTTTATCTTTGCAATGAAAATTTTCAGCAGGTGCTCTAAATCCTGAGGTAGTCACATGTTTAAATGGAGTATGACCGCATTTTTCATGGAATAATGCATTTAAAAGTAACAGGCAATATTTTCGTCCTTAGGTATGTCGGAAGTTTTTCTCTATTTTGAAATTTTTTGGTACTACCTGCGATTTCATAAAACCCCATTTCAGGTGGTCATTGAGAGCTACAGCTGATCTCATCCCCTCTGTGAGATCAGTTCTGCCTTACACACAGAGGTGCTGCTGCTTTATGTGACTTCTGCTCTGAACCCTGAGCAGAGCAGTAAAGTTTGGGTAACTTAAAGCAACTCCCACAGAGAGGACAGAGCTGAAAAGGGAGAAGAGTTCTGAGGAGTTCAGCTGTGCTTGGTAAGATTTGAGTCCCAGAATAGGAACAGATAAGAGGTAAATGCAAAGTTGCATCAGATGCTGTAAGCGGGTGTGGATTTGTTGAAGGCAGAGAGAGAAAAGGAGAATCTGTTTTCCTCTTCCTCCCTCTTCAGCAGGGCCTGTCCAGGCTGTTTGGCAGATGGACACATTTATATGTGCTACAGTGGCACCCTGGCAGGCAGACACGTGGAATTTCTCAAGGTGCTTTGGGGCTGGTGGCAGAGAAAATCCCCGAGACTTCCCAGTATCCAATACTGATTGTCCTGAAGGGATGCCCCAGGGACTGCAGTAGTGGAAGGTGCTGCCCTTGGGTAGCAGCTTTACAGGCAGAAAGTAAAAAAAAATTACTCCAAGAATAAGACATGGGACTTATCTGGATACAGCAAGTAGCTGAAAAACCCAGAACAAAGCCCCAGCAATTTTTGCCACGTTCCTCACCAGGATAAGTGATGCTCTCAGCACGGGCAGTGCTTGTGGAGGCAGCAGAGCAAAGCACAAACGCATTCGTGCAGGGGAGCTGGGAGGCCAGAAGCCGAGTCTGCCAGAGCCCCAGGTGGGTGTTCAGCCTTGCTGAGCAAGCCTGGTGGCTCGGTGATGCCAGCTGCCTGTCCCCAGTGCCCCGTGTGCCGCGGGTGGCACCCTGGGAGCTGCCAGAGCTGAGCTCTCCCGCCAGCAAAGCGCTGCACGAGCACCTCGAGGGTTTCTGAGAAAGGCAAGCTCATCTTTCAAGTGATGCTGCTGAGGTTGGTGCTTTCCTTCAGTTTTGGGGGAAATCATCTCAGTACCATGAGAGGAAGATGAGGGAGGGGAAGGCAGGAAACTTGAATCAGGTCTTTGTAAATCCCACCACGTGCAGTTGTGCTGGGAAGGCTGAGGGGGTTTTGCCTCTGCTCTGTGCTGGGGTGTGTGTGTGTCGCTGTTTGGGGGTGTGTGAGACAAACCTGTGCCCACCTCTCCCTCCCTTGTGGCCTCAGAAGTTGTGTCCCCTCTCCAGAGGAGACAGGACCATGTGCCACATGGCCACCATGAGATAAATGACCAGTCCAGATGAGCTGAAATAAAAACCCTCTGGCGGGCATCCACTGCTTTCTGGGGTTGGATCTCTCCAGCGGCCCTTCCCTACCAGCTCCCCAGTGCATTTCAGGTGAATCCAAGGATCTTGGCTTGTATTGCTGTTTAATTGCTTTATTCAGCACTATTCTAAGACATGAGCCATATCAATCTAATCACAAACCCAAACAAAGCAGCAGTCACTGGAGTCCTTTATCTACTGGCAGGCAACAGCGAGCCCTCATCTCTTATCCACTCTGCGTACACACAATTTCTCTGCAGCCTTCATCAGCACCAGGAATTCGACAGCTGAGACCAACATTTATCTCAGTGAATCCAGCGTGTGTGGCTGCCCCTTCCCTGACTATTCAAACATGCAGCCACATCAGCGCTGCTCGTTTGGAAGGCGATGACAAGGGTCATCATTTTATTCTTTATCTCCCGCTTCACCTGCTCCTGAATGCCAAAGCAAGGCAGGAAGCAGCATCCTGGGGTGTGGATGACAACCCTGCCATGCCTGGCTGTTCATCAGGGTGCCACAGGAGGATGAGGAGGAGCGGGAGGCAGAGCTGAGCATCCGCAGCCCTGGTGCCACCGAGGTGGGAGGGAGGCGATGGGTGCCAGCCCTGCCAGCCCCCCCAGCCACATGGGGAGAAGCCAAAGGGCAGAATTGCCATGTCAGGTAGGAAACCTTCAGCCTGGTCAAAAATCAGTTTAATTTCTGAAGACGAGACAGGTTCAAATTGAGTTTGAATGTCTCGTACTTCCCTCAGGGCTGTGTTTTTGGGAAAAAGGTTTCGCTCAGCCGCTTTCCACTCACGCGGCATTTACGTGCCTAAAAGGATTCAGCTGTCACAGCCTGACAAGCGCTGAAAAGCTCTTGTTAAGGTCACTGGTATCAGAGAAGTGTCTCTCCTACAACATCCCGGTGAATCAGGGCCACTGGCACTGGGAAGCAGGGACTGATGTCAGGGCACTCTTTGCTGCAGACAGGACTGTGACCCGCTGTGCTTTCCCCAGCGCTCCTCCCGAGGAGAGCCGTGGAACGCCGCTCCAGCTAAGTGCAAAAAAACCCCCAGCTCTAAACATCCCTGACCTTTAAATTCGGGCTGCAGCGAACAGATCTGCTGCTAACCACAAATCCAGGGTTGCTTTCATGTGTCTGGGCGTTCAGGGAATAGATGTAGCTTAACATGCAAATGCCGGGCTTCCTGCAGCACGCCGCTGCTTTTCAAGCTCTCTCATTTCATGCTGTTACCTCCATCCCTGCTGTGTCTGTGAAAAGAGCCTCTCTGAGGAAAAGTTTCCCACAGACACAAAATCTGACTGATGCGGTAAAAAAACCCCCACAACCAACCACGTGGAGTTTAATTTCTAAACGCAGTGTCCGTCTGCAGCCTGGCAATCAGCAGCATCTCTGCTGCTGGCGTGTGGAGAAACCAGCCTCTCGCTCCCTCCGGTTTCTGGGTGTGTATTTTGTGTATTTATCCTCATGTTTAAGCCAGGAACTCCTGAATGTGGGAGCCAGGAGTGCAGTCCTGCCACAGGTGTGCAGGGGAAGATTTTCCCTCTGGAGCAGCGATGCTCCAGTGCCCTTTGGCGTGTCCATCTGAGCATCTGGGCTCTGTGTCCGAGTTCCTGTACTCACAAAACTTCAGTGTTCTGCACAGAGAGGGGAAACAGATGTCTCTTGTCCCAGGTAATGAGCCATAAGAGAGGGAAAATGGCCTCAGGTTGTGCCAGGGGAGGTTTAGATTGGATATTATGAAAAATTTCTTCCCTGAAAGGGCTGTTAAGCCTTGGAAAAGGCTGCCCAGGGCAGTGGAGGGGTCACCATCCCTGGAGGGTTTTGAAGGAGGTGTAGATGTGGTGCTTGGGAATGTGATTTAGTGGCGACCTTGGCAGTGCTGGGTTAATGCTTGGACTTGATGATCTTAAAAGTCTTTTCCACCCTAAATGATTCTGTGGTTCTCTGTTCAAACGCTTTCTTCCTTATCACCAATGAAAGATTCCCATCAAGCCCATGTACAGCAGCTGCTGGGCAGGTGGGACTCACCAACAAATGTTTATTTGGCACTTGAGATACCTTCCTGGAACATTTCTTGAATGTTTAAAGCAATGCATGAGGCATTATTGACAGGTGAAATAGAGAAAATGTTCGATGTTTCTCTAATGCTCTTTTTATTCTCCTCTAATTTCAATTATTCCCCATTCTATGTCACTACCATACAATTCAATATTTTAAGCATGTTTTCCCTCGTAGCATCTGCTTATATTTCTAAGCTTGTCTGGTTATTTTGGCCACAATGAATTCCATGAGCTATTCCTCTCCTTGGGAGCTGCTCCCAGCCCTGTGCTGGCCTGGTGAGAGCAGTGAGCCAGGAGCTGCTCTGGGAATGGCAGGACTCATGTGGCTGCACCTCAGCAGGGCTGGGACCAGAGAATAGAGCATGTGGAATATCAGGAATTAATTGAAACTTCACAGAACCGGGCTAAAAAGTGAGATTCAAACCTGATTTTCAGCAATTCAGTCTTGAAGTTGTGGCTGTGTGTAACAGAGCCTGCTAGATGATCCAGGTCTAGAAATCAAGCAATTGTCACTAAAATCTGGGCTTCCAACCCAAAAATGCAGCTGGGTGTTTGTGTTCCCCAGGTGTAAGGGAGAACTGTAATCCATGAGGCTTCAAGAAAATGAAGAAATATTGGGTTAAAGCCCCTGTCCCACACTTCCTAGCACAACCTCCAGTTAAGCAGGGAAGTGGCCCCAAGCAGCAGCATCTCTTTTCTTGAGCTCAAGGAGCCAGGAGTGAGTTCCCTGTAGGAAAGGGAGGTGCTGGGAAGCAATGCCTGGCTCTCATCTGGGCTTTTCTCAGGCTCCACCACGATTTCAGGTTCAGATGGCAGCACCCTGACCCCTCAGTCACCTTTTCCATCTGAACAATCATTATGGAGCACTCCTGAGTTCTGGCAGCACTTACCCAGGACAGATGGCCTCCAAAACATCACAGAGCCCTCATCTTTTGAAGAAAGCCTTCCCCAAATGGGTCTAATTTAAAGCAAGGCCTTTCTCATTTCTTCCCAGAGGACAGCTAATTAAATTTAGAAGGGACAGCTCTGCTCCTCCCAGGGCAGGCACAAGTGGGTGTTTGATATCCAAACATTTATGGTTTGGTTCCAGCACATCAATGAGGAGAGATGATGAACTCCCCAGGATAAATATCAATAATTGTATTGAACTCCCCTTTTTTTTCCTGATTTTACCAGAGCTGGGCGGAAAGAGGTGAATTCTTGAGAAATATCTTGTGGAAAAACATCTCTAACTTTTCACTGCAATGACCAACCCCAATTCAATCTGTGTTATCTCTCAGCAGTTCTATTAATAGCCTGCTGCCAAAATTGGTGGCTGCAGCTGAGGAGCTCAGAGAGCAGCTCAGAGGAGGCTGAAACAAAGCTCTTGTCTTGCTTTCCAAGGTCTGCCTGCTCCAATCCAGTTGTTTCTGGCTGCCATTTCCCAGCCTGTTGTCTGTGGGAAACTTTATTCACTTTTCCTCTTGTGCATCGAAATGGCTCCGAGAGATTCTTCTCCTCCAGGCAGGAAACCCTGGAAACTCTGGACCTTTTCAATTAGCTGCATTACAAACTGATTCCCAGCCTTGTCTCTCTTCTCTTACATGAGCTATAAAATCCCTTCTCTCCTCCCCAGCTGAACTAAAAATGGCCAATTTTTTAAACATGCTTTTTACAAGCGTGTCTACACGGCAGAAATGAGGAGCTCTGGCTTATCTTGTGTTATGTAAATATTTCTGTGCTTCCCAAACAAAGTTTTTCTTTCCCTTTGATCCAGCTTTCTTGTAGCCAGTTTAACCTCCAGAAAGAGCCAGGAGATTCATGGAGATTGCCACTGGCATTAGTCCTGAGGAAAACTGGAGAGAGAAAAGAAAACTCCAAATCACCGATGTAAACAGCTCATTTAGAAGTGGATGCTCACCAAAGGGAAAGGTTGCCTTCCAGCGTTTTTTAAAGTAAATTTTCGCTTAAAATAGCTGGGACCAATGTAAAAATAGCATTTGAATAGTGCCAAGAGATGAAAGTGGTGCTTCTCCAGCAGCCTGGGAGGTGGCTGTGCCCCAGACTTGTGCTGTGGGCAAGGTCTCAGAATCACTGGAGTTATTTTTGTCCTTCCAGACTTTCTGTGCCTGAAGTTTTCGCTGATTGCTTTGGGCTGTGCTGGCAGAGGGGGTGCAGCGCTCTCAAAAGAAACTTTTAGGACAACTTCAAACTCCTGCAAGGAGAGGCTGATTCCAGTTTCACTGATTTCACAGCGTTATTTGCTATTAGAGTTATTTCACAGAGTTATCATATAGAGTTCTATGTCCTAATTCTAAAATTAGGACCAAGGCACCAGTACCAGGGGGAGGAAAACCAGCAAGGGCAGTCCTTGGGGGATAAAAATGTTTAATTACACTTGAAAGTTATTATACAGAAGATATAACAGTAAAGATTTTGGCAGTATTTTGGGTAGAATGACAGCAGAAGGTCTGGCTGAACTCCTGGTTCTGTGCCAGTGGCCAGGACTATCAGCATGGTTTCCTATTTGGAGAAAAAAAAAATAGAAAAATATATATATATCTGTGGGATTTATATAGTGTTTGCCTGGATGTTTATCAGGTCTGCTGCCAGCACCTCCTTGAAAAAAAGTGCATTTATTTAAAAAACCAACCAGGTGAAGATGTTATTGAGGCCGTGGATGTGAAGGCAAGAGGAACCACTGCACTGGGAGCATCTGCCTGGAGCCTCCTGGTGACCCTCCGGAATCACAGCCAGCAGGAAAACTCCGGCAGGGCTCTGTTGTGCCTCGGCCCTCCCCAGGTTCAGCAGGGCTGATTGATCAGCCCAAGCCTGCTGAAATTGGGGTGAGGGATTCATTAGCCTGGGATCAGGCCCTCAGCACTGGATATTCTGCCTGCTTCAAAATAGGTAATTAATGGTGCTTTATTTTTCATGTTTCCAAGGCAACACAAACCCCCAAGACTTTGTTTTCCAGAACCAATGCCTTTGGCTGCTGCAGAAGCTCCCCCATCTCGCCTGAAGCTGCTGTAGAGGTACCAAAGCCATATTTTTAGTCATTACAGTCTATTTACATCTGATATCAGCTGCTGCTGCTGAAATGATCTGCTCTCACTGCAGAACTCATTCAATCAGCAGAGAGCTCTGCTATTCAAATAGATAATTAGTGTTGTGACAAGTGTGACTGTAAATGCCTCAGTTTGGTGGCAATGTTAGGAAGTGTGACAAAAATTAAATTATTTGTCTGCCTTAAGCATGGCCCTCCTTGGATTGCTAATGAGGGAGATTCTTGTTAAACACATGTCCTGCTCTGACTGACTCCTTTACAGGTCCTGGGAAAATGATTTATTCCTTGTATCATCAGGGGCAGGGAACACAGGACTTTCCCATGTTTTCTCTGCCTCGTTCCTTTTTGTGTCTTTACCTGATGTAAGAGGCCATTGCTGGTGCTCCAGCACAAGAGACAGCTCCCCCCAGGGAGAGCAATCCCAATGGACACCTTTCCTGCCTGTCCATATCCCATCTTTGGAAGGAGTGGGTGTGGGGAGGGCCTTTAGGTGCTCCAGTCTCGGGGGAACATCCACAGCTCCTCCCCTGCAGGTGACAAAATCCACCCCCAGTTCCCTCTGGGGCTGCAGAGCTGGGTTCAGGGCTGCCCCAGGGAATGTCCCCACCCATGCTTGGGGCTTCCTGCATCCCTGTGCAGGATCAGGAGACTCCCAAGGCCCCGTGTCCCCGAGCAGGAGGATGCTGTGGAAGCAGGGAGTCCCTCCAGAGCTGCCCACAGCTTTTGTACAAAGGAATCACTTTTATTTTGCATTTTCATTAAGGCCACATGCTTTGGCAGCTGGGTTTAGGTCCCACCTTTGACCAAGGGCCCACAAACCCTCCCTGTGTGCTGCTGGGGGACTCCAGCCCTGCACCCTTGGCTCATAGTGGAGCGAGGAAGCGAATCCCTGTCCCTCCTCTGGCAGCTCTGCATCCCGAGGAGTGCAGGATTTGGGAGGATGGGGGCTGAGCAGGCAGCAAGGAGCCAGACTCCATCAAAAGTTTCTCTTTCCTGATGGACAATCTGGCTGTTCCCCGGTCCCAGGAGCTGTTTGGAGTTTAAATTATCACGGGCTGAATTAATGAACATGTGGTAGTTGCATCCTTTCACAGGCTCCTAACGGGATGCTTTTGATTCTTCCTTTTTCAGCCTCTGCCAGTGCCTTGATGTTCTCCCCCGCAAAGGGAATTAATCGCTGGGAAGGAATGAAGAGCACAGCGCAAAGAGCAGGCATGGTCCAGGCCTCACAGGACTAATTATGCTCTTAAAGGGTGAGAAAATAATCTCGGGTACATGGGGAAGAAAGTGTCTCAGTGATGCTGCATGGGGTTACAGGCACGTCTCCTGTATTTGTGCATTTGAAAAAAAAGAAAAGACTTTCAAAGACACTTCTTGACCTCGAAAAGATCAGTGAGGAGCTCAAGAAAAGAAATTTAATTCCAAGCGAGTTTATCAAGTTTTCTTGACCCTTAAGGATGGAAAAAGCAAAGGAAGGATGCACATGAAGGTCCTGTGAAATTCTAATACTCAAACACTCTCATGCACAAACTGTGAAGTCTGAAAGCAGAGTTCAAGCCCAAAGCAAACGAAGAGCAGGGGATGAATTCCAACGAGGGCAGCGCAGGCTCGGCAAGAGGGGGAACTGAAGGAAAGGTGAGCAACTGTTCATCGAAAAACCAAAGTTCTGGGGGGCAACTCTGCAGTGCATCTCATGCGAGGCAGGACAGGGCACGGGCAGCCACAGCCCCTGTCACAAAGGGGAAACAGGGCAATGGATCCCCAGCTGTGACAGGGTTACTGAGAGCAGCTGTGCCTGTGGCAGAGTGCCTGTGCTCAGACACACCGGTGCCCTCTGAGGGCATCTCCTACAGAATCCCCCTGCTCTGGCACCACCTGCAGCAGCAGGAGGAAGGAGCAGGGGCAGAGCTGGCACAGGGCTGTCCCTGGGGGGGATGCCCCAGGGGTGCCAGCGAGGTGGCCACATCCTCAGGCACCTTGGAAACACTGCCAAGCCAAAGGTAAGACTTTAATAACCCTGGAACAGAGCTTGCTGAGGCTGCTGAGCAGGAGCTCAGCTTGGACATGGAGAAAGGCTGTCCTTTCCCAGGCTGCACCTCCCTGCTCCTCAGAGACCCAAGCTGTGACCTGTGGGATTCTTAGGAAATCCCTTTTCTCAGCAGACAGGGCTGCTGAAGATGCACCACATCCCCCATCCCGTGGCAGCCCCCAGATTCCAAGTGCCTCTTTCTATCCATCAGCCCTGATAAAGCAGCAGCAAAGTGCACTCAGGTCTCTCTCTGCTAAACACATCCCTTTTTATTGCTTTCCAGGAGTTCACAGCATTAGCATAAAACAATCGAGGCGGTTGTTTCCCCTAAGAGAGCCAGGGCCTGCTTACAAACTCGTTTTGTTTCCACAATATTCCATTGTTATTTATTTCAGGCAGAGCTGTCAGATGAAGGCACTCCCTCGTGCCGGACAGCTTGCTTTAGTGCCTGCTATTAAGACATAACATATATAACCTGACAGGCACTGCCCACGTCTGCCTGCCATCACTGAAAGGCAAATTAAGTCGAAAATGGAGATCTCCAGTATTTCTTTGGGCTGAAGTGATATTAGTTTTTAACTTGTTTTGTATTCATAGAGGATCCTGTGTGTCTGTAACATATCCCACGGTAAACTGTTCAAAGGAAAAGTTGGGCTTTTGAAACAATTCTTATTCCAAGTACCTCTGAGAAATTCAGGCTTTAGAACAGAGCTCTGGTTTTGGATGGGGAATTGAAAAGAATGCAATTTTTAAAACTATGACTGAAGCCTATCATTCTTTCTTATGAGATTTCAAATACTAGTTGTGACAAAGTGCTGGTTATTTTTAGGGAAGCACAACTCCAGTGGAATGGCAGACCCACCTTCCCCACCGCCTGCAGTTCTTGTTGTGCAAGCGATGCTATTCACATTTTTCATTATTATTATTATTATTATTATTATTATTCCTTTTTTTCCCCACCAGGACTGAGTTGCTAATTTTGGATGGTCACAGGAGCTGCTCTGGAAACGCCTGCAGGAGGTAGGCTTATCCCTCACTGCTTCTCCACCTTGTACTCCTGCACTTTCCCAATGACAACTTGTTTTTCATCAATTCCCTGGAGAACCAAGTCACTTCTAGTAATGCAAACAACCCTGAGCTGAATCAACATGATGTGAGGAAGAATGAGAGATCACTTTAAAGGAAGCCTAATCTGGACTCTGGGGGAGGCAGAGCAAGGCAGGAGTGTCCACCTACAACCATCTGCAAGGAAAAAACCTGATTTACTCAGGAAAAATTACTTAAGTCTTGTGTACACATTTGGGTCGTGATTAACCCTTACTGCAGCTTCTGGAGCTGCATAATAATGCATAATAATGCAGGTAGAATCCACACTTTAAAAACTTAAAATAAATAGTTGTGCTGTGCCTGTGCTCCCAAGGAAAAGGTTTCAGTGCTGGAAAGTCTCAGGTTTTACAGGAAGCTGCAGCATGTAAGGAACAGGCAACTGCACAGCAAACAGGACCTGCAATTTAATGCTGAACAGTCACACACTGAAAAAATTATTATAAAAAACGAACTCTTCTTCAGTATAATTACACTGGAGCTTTCTTCTGCTTTAGGGAAGAGGAAACAGCCTGATTGGATAGATGGGGAACGAAGCCAGGGAAAGGGAGGTGGATTTTTGTCCATCCTGCTGCAAACCTGTGGGCAGAGGTGCAACTCAGAAGCTTGAGCCACAACCATTTTTAGATGTATTAAACCCCCAGCATGCACAAATATATAACAGGAATAAGCAATACTACTTTGAGATAGTCTATTATCCCTCAGTGTAATAAATATTTTATTAGAGCAATAGAAAAAAATGCATACAGATAACCATAGGATACACACACAACTGGAAGTCCAAGGGTAAATTTCAACCTTTTCAATATGAAACAAGGTACTGGGTACATATCTCATGGAGATATAGAACTAGAAATCAAATAATAATACAATGTAAGCGCGTGAATGGGCAGTACAGGAACCTGGACTAGAATTTTGTGAAGCAAGAGTCACCCTTTGTTGCATGAAACGTAACTATTCACTCACTAGGAACACCTGTATTGCCATGTCCCACCCACCCCCCTGTTTGCAAGTGTCTGAGAACACCACTGGTCAGCCACATGGAAAAGCAAGGCAGTCATTTACAGCTCCCTATGTACAGTATTTACAGCTCCTGCTTGCCTCAGCAGCACACTGTCTCATCTGGGGCTCAGCAGCTCCTCTGCCAGCTGGATGTGTACTGAGGTGTTCTTCCTACAGTGCTGCCATCATTCCACTCATGCTGGCTCTCCCTGGGCAGCTCTGTGTGCTGTGATAGCATTGGGAAGTGTAAAAAAAGCCCCAGTCGTTCAGAGGAGATGCTTGATGTCATGTGAACGTGCTGGGACAGGGATGCTGCCACCTCTCTGAAAGGCTGATTTCACTAAAGCCACAACTCCACAAGTCAAATGGAGCAGGCTTAATGGGTCTTTAATTTACTGCTACAGAAGAAAGCACAGATTTCTCTACAACAGCAAGCCTGAAGTGTGGTTGTATCTCTTTTTATTGTATGCTGTAGTATTGCCATGAACTCCCCAGAATCATGTGACAGTGGTGGGGTGCAGCTGAGAGCCAGAGCAGGTGGAACAGTTCAGAACTGGTTAAAGAGCAGCAGGAAGGAGAGCTCTGGCTCTAACTCTGAATTCAGGGTGGTTGCAGTGCAGTGTGGCAGACAAATGAACGAGATAGTTTGGGGCTGGCTGTCCCTCTTCATAAGGCCATGGTGCCACTGCATGTCACCAGTGCTGCCAGCTGGGCACTTCTGCTCCTGAAACACTGCCAGGAGGGCAATCAAATCATCCTGAAGGTGGGAGAGTTTGGTTATGAACAGCTATGGTTAGGAAAGGTAAGGTGGGGAGATGAGGAAATGAACTTCAGGATTTATTGATGAAGGGTGGGTGTTTGAGAAGGTGCACAAATATCCACTGAGAGGCTTCCTCAAAACAGCTGGAGATCATTTCTCAGGAGCAGCAGTGGAGGCCCTGCCTTTGCCCTGCTCCCAGCTGGGATTCCCGGCTCCTTTCAGAGTAACTCCCACAAAGGACAGCAGGAAAATGATCCAAATTCAGGAGGGTGATGGCCCTGCCTTGAGAGCAGCCACGTGGGGGTTGTGTTACCCTCGGACTGGTAACACCTCTGATTCCACCTTCTTCATGTCAAATGTCACTTTAACAATGCAGAACAGACCCAGAACAACTCAAGTGTTGCTGCAAAAATGGAGTTTCTCACTCTTCCTCACAGCCCTGACCTCACAGTGCCATCCCTCCCCCTCTCTCTCACACTGTATCTGAAGTATGTAACATGTAAACTCCTTTGGTTCAAGTATTAAGGCATTTTAGATTCCTTTCTAAAGGATTTGCTAAACTTTACATGGTATTTTTACTTCAACTTACAGTGAAATATAAAGAATTTAAAAACACGTCAGGATAGAAGAAAAAACATGCATTAACCACTGCAGGTTTTTTTTAAAAAAAGCACTTTAGTAACCAATTCTTTCTTTTTTTTCCCAGCAAATGCAAATGTATCAGCACAACACAGAACTAAGGGTCAAGGAAAATACTGTTGCTAAGAAGCTGGAGACACTGAAGATACTCAAGACTGATGGACCAGAACCTCTTGCATCCATACCTGTGACAAAGGAAAAGGGTCAGGATTAAATAAAAGCGTATGTGCTGTGCCACATTATCAGCCCTCCTAGATGCTACGCAGAAATTACTGTAATTTTATTTCTTACAAGCAATAGGGATTTAAACAAATACATTAAATATTTATAAATTTCAGAAATGCCTTGCAAAATGCTGTGACCATGCATGGCTTTGGTGCTCTGGTTAAGCTGACAAGGTGGTGTTTGGTCAAAGGTTGGACTCAATGGTCTTGGAGGTCTTTTCCAACCTTAAAGATTCTGTGATTCTACTTTCAAAGTAATATATATATAAATTTTTAACAGAAAAAGTAGAAAACGTAACATTTTTAATACCAATTTACATGGTAATTTACCAGTTCAACAGAATGGAGTTTGCCATGTGTAAGGGCATGAAGACTTTTAATTGCTTTCCTTTTTATTACGGTATTACCCCACGTCTATTAACTTTATTTTTTTCCCCCATCCCTAAGGGAAGCAAAGACAAGTTGGGACAAAGGAAAGTGGTTTGACCTACTGGCTAGTCTGGGGATGAGGATCTGCTCGCTGCTGCTGCCATCTCCCCCCTCAGTGGTTGCTCTGACCTCTATAAAATAATCGTCCTTGAGCTGCAGCCACAGCTCGGCCCTCGTCGTGTCCGTGGTCAGCACGTTCACCCTGCCCTGGCTGCTGGTCCTGTACAGAACCTGCAACACAGGACAGCCCTCAGCACCTGCCCTGGCTGCTCTCTGCTCTCACAAACCAGGCTCCAGCTTTTAAAAGTGATGGGATGAAAGAAAAGATCTGATTTTTGGTTAATATACCAGGGTGGAATTACATTTAAAGGAAGAAGGGAACATCAGTCAAGGCCTTTTATTCCAGATTTAATTTAAAATGGCACAATGAATGACAATACACATTATATATTATTTTTATTATAATAATATGAAATAATGGGTGGTGGGACACTGGAACAAGCTGTAAACATGTGTATTTCTTGCCAGTACGACTCAGTGGGTAATCAGATCTTCAGCCTGAATCTTTTATGCAGGAATATATCATGTGGGATCCAGCTGTACAGAGCTTACCAGGAAGAGCCTCAGCTATTCTTTTAACCACACTTCTATGATATACTGAAATACTTCCACATTTGTGTGCTCATCAGATTTAGAGCAGATACAACAGTGTAATTTCTGTCAGGGAAATGAGCATGGCCCACAGCAGGGAAGAGGGGAAAGGGTTTAAAAATACCAGTTTAATATATATGTGGTAATACATAATAAATGTACCCAGCCAGCAATGGAAGCTACATCCATCAGGCTAAATCTTTTTGGTTTCTTTCAGAGTTTTATCCATTTGGGTAAGTGTTACACATTTAAAAGAAGTGTTATAGACATGGTAAGTGTTTAAATGTCATAAGATCCAGGTGTGGGTGGGAGCCCAAGAGCTGAGCACTGCCAGCATGGGGAGGGAAAAGGATGAGTGGGTATTAATGGTGAGACATTGTTAGAGTAGGATTTAAAATCCCTAAAAAGGAGACCCCAGTGAAATGGTTTAGGGGTGGAATTGTGCATCCCCTGAACATGCACACAGACAAGGAAATAGCAGCTCTGGATTGTTCCCAGCTCTGGATTGTTCCCAGCTCTGGCCCCACTGACCTTGTACCCCGTGACCTCGGACTCGTTGTCCATCGCTCTGACCTCCTCCCAGCTCAGGATAACTCTGGAGTCTGTGATGTTCCACACCACATTTCCTGGAGGTTGGCTGGGTGCTTCAAACACACAACAAAAAGCACAACTTTAATTTAATTGGCATTAATGATTTATTCACCAGCTCAGGTAACTGGCTGTCATCACATTTCGGATGCAAAAGCAACTCCAGCGCAGGCTCCTGTCTGCGCACGTTATGGTTCAGAGGCTAAATTCCAAAAACAGAAGGAAGGGAAAAAAACAGAATGGCACATAAATGTTGTTTCTGAAGTTGAAATATCTGTTGATGGTCCTTCATTCAATACAGCCAGACAGAAGCATGTGCCTCAGGACACAGGTGATTAATTAGAACAAACTCTAACGATGGTAACAGAGAATTTCTAGTTTTAGGACAGTGCCAACAATAAGAAAATTCTTCACAATAGCTTTTTAGACAAATTTAATCTCAGTGAATATTCAAATTTACCCACTATGTTGATTTACTTTAAGGTGCTTGTTACGTAAAATATTTGGAGTTGTTTTTCTGTTGGTTCTTCCAACTCGAGTTGTGGTTCTGAACTGAGCCTGTGCCATCCAAGGGGCTTTGGCCAAGGAAACCTCCTGGGATTTTCTGTTCATCAGCAACCCAAGCCTGTCCTTTGCAAAGCAGCTGCATGCTTTGGGCTCTGCCCCTTCCTGTACCTTGGAGCTGCCAAAGCTTTCAGGGAAATACAAACGTCTTAAAATACCTCAGGTAGGTTTCCCAGCAAATGGGTCCTGCAGTGACACAATCAATGATTAAAATCCTTTCTAAATGTGTTAAGGAAAACAATTTACTGTTGCTGTCACCTAGTGGAGGCAACTGCTGCTTAGGTGGACTGAGCTGTGCTTTGATGCTGGAGGTTCCAGCTTTAAGCTCTGACAGGGGTTTTGAACACTTGCATCCATGTGCTTATGGGTTTTTTCCTCTTTTTTTTCCTCCTCTTTTCAATTCTTTCACACAGGAGATTCCCTGCCTTCTTTTCATAAGCAGACAGATCAAACCCCACCTGATTATACTCAAAAAACAGAAGAAAAAAATGTATGAGTGAGACTTAAAAAAATTATTCCCAAGTCAACCAACCACCCACAGCTATTTTTTTTTTGCACTGTTTGTCTTGTTCTACGTACTGAGGAAGATTTAACCTGATGTTCTAATAATAACCACTTCTTGTAGATGTAAGAGGAGATTGTTTCACTCCTGAGAATGAAGTGTTACAGCATGTATGAGTAGTTTTCACACTGAGATATTAAAGCTGAATTTCAAAAGAAATGAGTCATCCTTGAAATCCACAACAAAATATTAAGATGACATGTGGAAAAAACGAGGAGTCATTAACTGTAAGCCTCTGTCTGTGGGATTCAGAGGGCTCCAATTTGCTGCAGACACCAAAATCTCCAGCAATCATCAGAGCTCAGAACTTCATCTGTGGCAGGTTCTGATCCATCAAGTCACGTCAGGACATGGCCAGAGGGCTGCAGGGATTTCTGTGCTGAAAGCTGCTCTCAGACCGGAGCATTTCTCAGGAGTTAGAGCTGATGGTCACAACACTGGGGTTTATTTTAAGACTTTCTAAATATGAAATAATTGTAACAACTTAGGCAAGTCTTCCCCACTCACCTGGCATTTTACACAGCAATATTTAAATCTCCACTTGTTATTCTGGGCTGTAAACATGCGTATTTCAAATAGAAAAACAAAGATATTTTAATTGTCAAAGGCTCACTTTTAACTTTGAAATACGCTGCCAATGGAACTGAACTATTTGTATTTCTTGATTTGGCAAGAGTTTCTGAGATGTATCTGGGTAGGTCCTGTGGGGGAATGTAAATTCTTCACAGTGAAAACCACACCAATCACAAATATTCAAATTAAATTAGAAATCGAGATTGATTAAAAAAATCACACATTTGAATGAAAAATCAGTTTCTACTGCAGTAGCACAGAGAATTATTTCTCTTAGCAGTTCAACTAATTTATCAAAATCTCCAGCCTGACATTACACTGCACTGCAATGGTTTTGCTCCCTTTATTCACGAGAAAGACCCATGGACAAAATGCAATTAATTTTCCTTTCTAATTATTCCAAATAGCAGCAACTTGACCAAGGGACTGATCCAGATCCTGTTCACACCAGTGGGGTCAGGGCTTGCCCAGTTCTCAGTCCAACACCCCAAAAGTGGGGGGAACACTAAAAAAGGACTGAAAATCCCCGAGCTGACCAGCCTGGCACCACCTCCAGTGAGCAGCCACAAAGATGATTAATAGGAAAAAATTCCTTTTTCCATGTCCTGTCCAGGCTGCAGGCAGCGAGTCACTTCAGATCAGCCAGTTCATGGTAATTGTGCATATAACACATTTAAACTCTGGCAAATCTGAGCTGGTTTAGTCCTCAGTGACAGACTGACACTCATTTTTGCATGCAATAATTTCTGATAAACTAGCTTATTTCCTAATATTAATGGTACAACTCCGTCTGCTCGGGGGATGTTAATGACTATTGCAGGGAATTTGACCTTTCAGACAGATTTAATTGTGTGTTCCTGGGCCTCTGACAGAAACACTTCAAGACCGATGACCCTGATTCTGAGTTGTACTACAACGGAGGAGCACACTAAAAATATTTCCACTTGTAGAAAAATTAGTGCAGCCTTTGACAATCTGTTCTCCAGCTTAATTTGGCCTTTGCAGCAGCAAAGTGGCCTCTTGTGCAATTTGTTCAAGGGGGAACAGTGGACATGAAGGATTGTTTTGCATGAACTCCAGGAGGTTCATTGCATTTCAAAAGCCATGCCCTAGAGAACTTATAAATATGTTATAGAACACTGAAAAATTCAACAAGTCTCCTTTTCTTTCCCCTTCTAAATAACAGAGATTTTTCATTTCAATTTCTTCCAATCATTAGCAGCATAATGAAGGTTCTGTGCAGAAATTTCAGACCTTCCTTGGTCTCCCCTGGAACAGCTGGGTTTTACTCATCCTGCTGAAGAAGAGGCTGGAAGCTCTGTGCTTGATTTGGGTGACTATATGGGAATTTAGGTCCCTCATACTGTGATTCCCAGGAATGCCACTATTTTTCTTTCCCCTCCAAGTGCTGCCACAGCATTCTGCCTCTCCCCACTTCCATCTGGGATACTCACGTGGCTTTTTGGTGGTGGCATTGACAGTGGCACTGAAGGGCCCTGCTCCAGCGCTGTTGTAAGCACGGACAGCTGTGTAATAAGCCAAGTTGCTCCTCAAACCTGTGATTTTTACTGATGTTTCATTCCCTGCAGCTTTTACTCTGCTTGAAGATTCTTCTTTTTGGCCATTATTCCAGTACCTAACCTAGGAGATAAAACCAAACCCATTTAAATCTTGCATGGAACGGGCTGTTCACCCACAGCGTTGTACTCGACTCTTTTAAGTGCTTTCTTTTTTTTTTCCTTCAGCTGATAAAGGTAGAAATACATTAAAGTTTCAGAAATATGTTTACTGTGCAAAAATAAAATATTCTTATCCATCTGCTTCTCACGCTTGCTGCTCTTTTTAGTGTGACTGTAGGAAAAAGGCAATTGAAATACTAGGTCTTGCTTGAACCAAAGAATGACAAGAGGAAAAGCATTAGTTCATTAAAAAGGAAACAAGTTAAGCTCAGAAAAATGTACCTTATAAAAAAGTTTCTCGGAAAGTAAATGTAATTCTGAAAAAAGTCAGTTTGGAATTATGTCAGACATGTGGCTATCTATCACCACAAGAAGCAAAACACAACTTCATGCTGTGGGTTTTTTCCCCCAACAGAAAAAATTATCCTTCTTCTTCTGGGTGTAGGTGGGGCAGGAAGAACAAGATTTGGGGTCAGTCTGTGTGGTTGTCCTGCAGCCTGCACCACCCTTCTGGCCCACGGCCCCTTACAAAAAGGAGTGGATTAACTGAATAAACAGGGCTTGTTAGTTAAAATATATTGATTTCGGTAGACTCACCTCATAGCCCAGCAGCCTCCCATTGCTCATCTTCCAGGGAATGGCTGTCCAGGAGACCTCGATGGCCGAGGAGGACAGGCTGGTGGCAGACACTCCCGAGGGGGCTGTGCTGGGCTCTGCGGTGGGAAACCAACAAGGGAGAGGTGACTGTGGAAACAAACCTGTCCTTACCCACACCAACCTCATCTCCCCGAGCTGCTCACGAAGCGTTTGGGGTAACCAAAGGCTGTACCTTCCTCAGCAGAGAACACCGTGGTGACTGCGCTGAAGGGCCCCTCGCCTTTGTTGTTGTAGACCCCGACTTTGACCTCGTAGGGCGAGAAGGGCAGGATGCTCTCGTTCCTGAAGACGTATTTGGGGGTGTCAGGAGAGGTGACCACGGTCTGGATCCACGTCGTGGTGCCCGAGGGGCGGAAGGCGACCACGTACCCGAATCCTTCCCCGTTCTGCAGCTCCTCGGGGATGGGCTGGACAGAGGAACACAGACCTGGGATGCCATGGGGGTGTTTGGCAGGAGGGAAGTGCCAGCAGACTCGTGGACGTGCTGCAGGTGCTGGCACTGCACTTGGCAGCACCCCCTCGGCCAATTCACTCTGCCACAGCACAGCAAAATGTGCTCCCTCCAACCCACTTTGAGGTTTGCGTTTCAAGAAGAGAACAACTTTCAGGTGTAATTTTTGTCTTCCACTAAGTATTCTGCTTTAAGACACTCTGCAGTAAATACAACTTTTCTTTCATCAATCCATAGTTCATAAAAAATGAATAATTGCTCGGTCAGCTATTAGAGAATCCAATACCACCTTCGTACAGTGGCTTAAACCTTCTTCTGATGTGATTATGATTAGATAACCACACAGAGCAGTCAATGCTAGGAGCAGAATATTAACAGCTCTTCAAATACGTAAAAAAGGGATACATAATATAAAGTAGTGTGAGATTGTATTGGTTAGCACATGCATCCAGGGGTAACGGTGGGAAAGCAAGAACTGCAAATCTGCACTGCAAAGCCCAATTTTTCACCTTAACCATGCCCCTTCCTCTTCCCCTGCTCCCCTGCCTCCTTTTTAGCATTAACATTTATCTGAGAACAGAAGCAATCCCAGCCAAACTGAATTCCCTGGGGATTTCCATCCAGCACAGGGACGTGTGACAGTGAAAGAACAAAAGTCAATGTTCATGGCACAGAGCACAGGGACATCCCAAAGGAGAAGCTGCTGCCAGGGAAATTCAGAGAGAGCAGAAGGAAAAGAAAGAAAGAAGTTCTGTGAAGGAAACTGCTCGCCAGCAAACTTACATCCCACGTTATGACCAGCTCAGATCTGCTGCCTCCTCCCCCACTGACCTCAGATGGGGGAATTTCGGGAACTGTGGAAAGGAAATGCAGAGATGTCTGCACAGAGTAGACACAAGAGAACACACCACATCAGCCTCAAGCTCTGAATTTAACCCATATTCACACTCCCTTTGCAACCAGAGAAAATGTTTTTGGGGTAGGAGGGGCAGTCCTGGGAAGCCCCAGCCCTGTCCCCACGTTCATCCTTCCCTGGGCCAGGCTGGGGTTTCTCTGAGCACCTGGAGAACCTCAGCAGCTCACAGATCACACCAGGTATCCTGGGTTTAAGAACTTTTAAAAACTGGAGACAAGCTTCATTTTTTAATAGAGTTAACTCAGAGAATGGCCTGGTGGGCTGGAAAGGACCTTAAAGATCGCCTTGTTCCAGGACACCTTCCACTGGACCAGGCTGCTCAGAATTCCATGTCCTTGAACACTTCCAGGGATGCCATGCAGATAAATTGGGAAATGGCCTCATTCCAAGTGAACTGGGGTTTTAATTGATGGGTTCTTCTGAGCCACGTGCTTGTTACATGGAAGGGTTTCACTGATCAAACACCAGGAATGAAAAACCCCTGTCAAAATTAACCTCTTTCCATCCATTAATACCTTCAGACTCTGCAGCTCTGCCTGAACTGGCAGATTTTGGCACAGTACATGGAGTTTAAATGGATTTAGATGTTATGCTTCTGTGATGTTCAGTAATGCAACACAAACTGCCTCACAGCTAAATACAGGAAAAATAGGAACAAACTTGTTATAGGCTTTTATATCCAATGGCAACTCCGAATTGTTTGCAAAGAACCAAAGATACCAACACTCCTTTTCTTTGTTAATATTCAAGATTCTTGAATTAAAAACAAATAGAAGGACCCACTAACCTGCCTCTTCAGTTCTTACTTTTTCTGAGGGCAAACTAGGTTCTCCACCTCCTATTTTGTTACTGGCAACTACACGAAATTCATATTCAACCCAAGGATTTAAATCCACTACTGTGCTTGTGAAGGTTCTCCCGTCGATCACATCCGGAACTAGGAAGAAGAAAGGGAAAAGGAAGCTCAGGAACACGGTGCCAGAGATGTTCCCACAGAGCCTGGGACAGGAGCTGTGCTCACCTGTGGTGGCTCGCTGCCAGCCCACGGAGAAGGGAGTCCTTGCCTGGATGGTGTAGGTGGTCACGGGGCTGTGGTTGTCTGTGCCCTCCTGCCAGGAGATCTGTGCCGTGGTGTCCGTGATCTCCTCCACCTTCACGTGCTTGGGGGGCCCAGGAGAGCCTGGAATGGGATGGAAAACCAGGCACTGAAGCACCCCAGAGTCACTACCAGCAGGATGGGCTCCTGTTTTTTCTTCCTCAGGGAGGAGGAAAACAATTCAGACCGGAATAAGAACACTTGTAATTATTGTTTTACATTCGCTAAACTTAACTCTGATAATTTCAACTTGAAATACCCTCAAGGGCAGAACAGATGACTGGGTTTGGGGTTTTTTTTACCAAGAACCTTTGTTCAGCACATCTCTCTGTCTTTCCAATGTCTGGTCCTTTAGTCCTAAATGTCCTCTTTAACCTACAGATACATCTCTGTAGTCTGTCAATTTTTTATCTCCAACTTCTTTACTGTGCAATGCACTGGAACAATTTTTCAGCACATCTGACCAGAACCCCAAGCAGCAATTCAGTCACACCAACTTCCTGCTGCCTTCTGGAAAATCCTCATTTCTGGCCACTTTCTGGCCAAAATGCTGGGTTTTGTCTCACCTGCACCAGCCAAGGGGGTTGAAATGAGTAACAGTGCATTAACAATGAGAAAATATTTTAAAATACATTGAGTGCTGATCACATAATGTGCTTTCCTAGATCAAAGCTTTTACCTTGCAATAAACGTAGCTGTAACATCAGCAAAGAAAGCCACAATTCTGGCTCAACTGTGAACATTCCAGCTCGGAATGAAAAGGAATAATCCTGCATTAGAGGCTTTAAACCTTAGGACAAAGCCTCTCCTGGGCTCTGGCAGAACTGCACATCTCCCAGGAAGGATTCTGGAGTCCCCAACACTTCAGTCTGCAGGAACAGCAACTCCAGCTGCCTCAGAGCTGCCAGTGAGCTCCCTCCTGTCAGTGACCTGAAGGACTGGCAGTGAAAGAAGATGTGAAGTCACTATTACAACCTCCAGCTCTTCATTTCTCTGGGAAAAATCAGCCTTCACCCAAAACCTGAGCTGTAATTCTCCCTAGCTGCAAGTCAGAACGACATAATTCAGCTCACAGGCATTCATCACACCACTCAAACCACAGATTGGTTCTGTAACCTCCAACACCAGTTGTTTCTACAGGCTACAGTATAAAAAAAGGTGGAAAAGGTGACCCTGGAGCTGGGCTGGGATGTACCTCGCACGATGAGGTCGGCAGCAGAGGCCACACTGTCCACCTCTGTCTTCACCTTGCAAACGTACTTCCCACTGTGCTTCAGCTGGATGTTCCTGATCATCAAATCACCTGATGCACTCTGGGGGAATACAGAACATTCATTAATGCAAACACGTCACCCTTGCAGTCTAATATCTTCTTTGCAAAGGGAAGAGAAATCCACCAGAAGTGTGAAGTTGCCCAAAAGCTGCATTGCAGTGACCACGACAGCAAATTATTGCCCATCAGCTGCTCCAGGTTGGTTGTCTGGGAGCATTTTCCCAAAAAACATGAGGTAGTGTCCCTTTTTTGGGAGAAGTGAGCTCCAAACACGGCGAGCTCACACTGGGAATGCATCTCCTGCCCGGAACCCCCAGTGCCCTCAGGGTCCTGTGACCATTTGTCTCAAAGCCCTAAAAAGAGAGAAACGTGCTTTCTGTGGCCGTTACCAATTTGATTTCAAGCCAGAATTCATTGAGTTTTTATCTAGAATTTTTAAGTCAGGTTATGACAGATTTTTCAGGAGTTGGCATATGTAAAAAGACAAAGTTGAATTCAGTCTATTTTACAGGTTGTTGTGAGCCCACTTTCCTTTCAAGGTTGCACAGTTCAGGCTGTATTTCCCATTTTACAAGCCTAAGTTCTACGCTTTTCTTTTCACTGAGTATTTAATCTTCAGTCTTTTTCTCCCCCATTGTTCTCTCTCAGATCACAGCATGTGGTTATTTCCTGGATCATGGGAAACAGAAATAAAACTTGAATGAAACCGTAACTTCACATCATGTTAGGGCTCTTTGTGTACTGCTTGTTCTTCACATCACTGAACACAGAACTTGATATTAAACCTTTGGTAGACAGTGTCCCTTAAAAAAAAAATCTCCTTTTTGTGTCAGTTGAGTTTCTGCTCTAACTCTGTTCCAATTGAATTTTCCAGGTGAAAAACGCCTCAGTCAGATTTTAATTTTTAAAATATACTTTTAAATTTTAATTTTCTGGAGAAGCAGCATTTTCTTCAAGGGCAGAACCCTATTTACGGGTATTTTTAGCTACTTTGGCCACTGATTCAGGGGCAAACAGTCATTTGGGAGAAAGGCAAAGACATGACTTTGAGGTTTATTTTAGTCTTGGAAAAAGAATGAACCTTTCAAAACATTTGGTTGTTTTTCTTTGTTTCAGCACTACAATGTCTCAATACTTTATTCAACAGGAGCTGAAGCCAGTTCTGCCTGACTCCCTTCCATGTGTGTGCCTGGTCTTCTGTGAAAGCACAGATGGAAGTTGTTTGCAGGACAAGTCAGTGCTGATTGCTTACAATAAATTAAAAGTTGAGTCAAAAGCAATCTAAAAGCCATCTACTTGAGTGGAAGTGGATATTCAGGGAATGCCCAACACCAGCAAGTGAACGCAAGCAAATCACGTCCTACACGAACTTGTTTCAGCAAACTCAATTTGAGACAACTCAGCAAAGGGGAGGGGGGCTTCAAATAGAACAGTTTTACTTGAAATAAACCCTGGCAAAGTGTTAACTCTGCGTTTCAGTTGTTTGTGGGGGTTTGGGAAGGGTCTCAAGGGACTGGGGGAGCAGCAGGAAGCTCCCCTGCAACACCCTCCTCCCTTTCCATCGGGGTATCCCATTCCTGCCTGGTCAGATCCAGCCTTTGGCAGGGTGGACAAGCCCAGGTGACAGTGAAATCACCTTCTCCCCTTCCCCCTGCTGCCTGGAATACAAATACAGAGTATTCCATGCAGTAGGAACAGCTGCTGGAATTCCTTTTTCCTGTCCTGGCTGCAGAACAGCCCCGGCCAGCGCTGTTGATCCCCAGTTTTGGGGCAAGTCTGCTCAGAATTTGGGCATCTGCTTGGTCTGCCATGCTTTTTGTATAAATCACCCGGCTAACAAAACACCCCAAAAAGCAGTAGGACAGCCTCACATCCCACAGTTTTCCAACCATCTGGAAGACCAGGTGGTGCTCCCAGAACATCCCAATAACTATGAGATGCTGAAGACCTCAGGCCTGTGTGACAGGGACACAGTACATGGAAATCTATCCACCAAAAAACCAAATTATCTTCCAACCAAGAAAGCTGAAGCTATTTTTGCAATGGTGTTTTCATTTAATAAATACACACTGTAACTCCTGGAAGGCTCAGAACATATTTAGGATTATTTACTCACCATGTAACTCCAGATGGAATTATTGCACTGACCTTAATGTGATATAAAGCCTAGGAAATATTTTCATGGATCTCTTGGTAACCTGCGAAGTTTTCTACTAACAAGCTCAAATTCCTCTTCACACAAATAAGAGCTTAAAAAACCAAAGCTCCTGAATGTCTATAAAATCTGAAAGTCTGTAAAATCCCTCATGACAAATTGGTTTGTGTCAGGCTCCTTTGCCTGTCATTGCTGTGTTTCACATGATCCTGAGGAAAATCAGGTAGAAACGGAGGCAAGAACTTAAAAACTTCAGGTCTAAAACACAGGGCACAAGAAAAACGAGTGATGGGCAGCAAGCTGGGCCAGGGGATGATTTCCATTCAACACAGAAGAGAATTCTCAAAAGAGAAACATCTTAATTTTTAGCATGAGGAAAAAAGAAGTTGGTGCTGGCTACAGCTGAAAGGCAAATGGAGAGAAGGTGTTTGCAGCTCACCCCTCCAACCTTCTCGAAGTGAGAAGCGTCCCTCTGGAAGTCCGTGAGGGTCCCGTTGAAGTACCAGGTGAAGCTGATGTCCAGCAGGGGATCGTGCTGCACCTGGCAGGGCAGCACGACGCTCTCCCCCACGGTGACATCCATGTTGGAAGGTGCCAAGGTGATCCTGGTAGGCTCTGCAGGGAGCACAAACATTGGTCATTGGGTTTTTCTGCACTGCTGAGCTTTGCCTGCCACCGATGTCCCCCCACGTTCCTCGGATGTGAGCAGTGGCAGCCACTCCCAGTGATGCAGCTGGGCTGGGAATGCTGCCTGACCCCTCTCTGCTGGAGCTCTGTGTCCCTGCATTTCCCAGCAGGAGCTGCTGGGCACTGGAAAGGTGAACTGGAGCCTGCTGGGTGCAGCCAATCCACTCCACAAAGCTGAATGCACGGGCAGGAATTGCCACTCCAGAGCTCTCAGCAATCCCACTCCTGCTCTGGAGCAGGAAGCAGCAGCAGCAGATGAAGAAGAGATGGGAGTAAGGGAAGAACCTAATAAACCCCAGAACCTGGAGGAAATGCACTTAAGGAAGAACACACTGGATATTTGGGTCCATAAAGAGTGTCATTAAGAAGAGCTCTTTGTTATTGCAGAATCACATTAACAGAGAAGAATTTCAGCTACCGTAAATACCGTACAAATAAAATTTAATTCTAGGAATCCTCTGTATATAATTCTGTTATTTGTGCATAAAGGGACATGAATCATTTAGGAGCACAAGCTGAAAACATGCAGCTGTTAATCCACTGAACAAAGTAATTCTGTTTGGACCTGTGAGATATCCAGGATATGTAATGCAGTGGGATATCAGATAATTCTGAGTTTGGAAAATCTTTCAGACATTAAAATCTTTGAAGAAGAACATTATGAGAGAAGACATTTTTCAGATTAACTTCACAAACTCCCGGCTCTTTTCATCCAGTGTCTCAACCAGCAGCCAGGAGTGGAAGACTTGGAGGAAGGGGCAAGATCCCTCTGAACAACAATTCTGGATAAAATTTGCTTTTGAAAGACTGTGTTCTACTGCCCATGGAGTCCCTGAATGCTCCCCTGCAGCTGGAGTTTCCACCACATCTTTTTCCATAAGCAAACAGCATTTAAACCTCCTCTGGGCTACACAGATTTTCGACTGGAATATAAAATTACCTCCAAGATTTTTTTTTGATTGACATGTTTTTTTCATAACAAATTAAAAACCCCCACGAACCTAAAAGCATAATTGCACTATTTAGTGTTTAGAGAAGTGAGAGGAGGGAGGGAAGTGTTCAGAACTCCCTCACATCTGAGAAACATCTTTGTCAAAGACAGAAAAATCCCTCAGTGTCTCTCCTCTCAACTAACATAAGAGCTGTAACAGTCATCCTTTTATCTTTATACATTAAATAAATAACTTCTCATACTTTTTACATCCTACCCCATCACTGCAGACTCCTGAGTCTGCAGTTCCAGGTCCATCCCCTCTGTCCCAGCTCACCCACCTGTAACTATCAAGTTGGTGGAGCCCCTGGCTGTTCCAAACTGGTTTGTTGCCAGGCACGTGTAGCTGCCAGCATCCCCCTTGGTCACGCTGGCTATCCTCAGTCCTCCATCCTTTAAGAGCATGATCCTAAAAAACGATGAGGAGATTTTGAAAGTCGCAGCATTTTTAGACAGAAGGCTTTAATACCTTACTGTTACCCCAGACATATTAAACTGCATCAGCAATTAAGAAGAAAACGAGCTCTGTCCCAGCTGAAACCAGGACAATTTCCAACCTGGGGTTTGAAAACGTTGTGATCATTCACAGACAATACACAACAAATCTGAACCCACACATTACTCTGGACGGGTTACTTTGGACACCAGTAACCAGTGTTTTAGAGATGTGGGCATATGTACGTGTGTGAAAGAGAGAAATCCCACGTGAACTCCGTCTTTTTCAGCTGCACCAACTGGAACTGGAATAATTTTCAGCTCTTTTGTTGTTTACCTCAAGCAATCTTGCACAGCAACTTTGAAATGACTGTGATTACCATGACAACTCTATAGGACTGCTCATGAACTTCCTTTGTGAAGGACTTGCAGGACAGAAAATTCCCTTCACCCCACACAACCTCCCCCAGTGAGAGCACAGAACGAGCAGGAAGGTGCTTATAAAAGATGCAGACAGCAGAAAACCCCCAGCACTGACAGGGGCAGAGGAGCAGGAACATCTCCACAGCAGAGGTGACATCCCAGGCAGCAGCACTGGAGGGATGCTCAGGTAAGGCTGGTTTGACTCCTTCTTTCCCTGTTTCTTGTCCTCCCATCTGTTCTATCCAGAGCAGCAGGAATTTCTACCCTAAGACAACCTGGAGCAGCAAAATAACTGAATGTATATAAAAATGTCCACTCTAATTAACAAAAGGTACCCATTTTCCTGAAATGCCTGAGTCAAAAGAGCTTCAGAGCTTTTCTCTCACATCCCATCAGCCCATTGGAGAGGCTGCAAAGGGAGCACAGCACCTTGGCTGGATGGTGTTTGGGAAATGCCCTGACCACCCACGCTGCTACAGGATGAACGCAGCAGCAAACAAAACCTCTCCAGGCAAAGCTCTGCCTGCATTAGCTGGAGTCTTGCTCTGTTTCCAGGGGAAGTGCCAGCAGAAAAGGCAGCAAATGCCATCAAACTTAACATTGCCACCCTCCCTCCCTCAGAGGAGCTGCGAGGGTTTTGCCTGCTCACTTGCACGTGCTTTGCTATGAACCTGCTGCTTTATTCAGTACAAAATTAATTCATTAATTACACACCTCTGCTGCTCTTTTTATTTTCAACATTCTTGAGGTAAAATAGTGTCAGTAGATCCCCATCATTTGTCCCGGCTGAGTTCTGTGGTTAAATGCTGCTGTGTTAGGTGGAAATTGGGATCAGCATGGGATAAAATCTCCACAAGTCCCTGACCCGAGGCTGTGGTGAGGGGTGGCTCAGGTGACAAGTGACAGGGACCAGAGGAAATGGCCAGGGGGGTTTAGATTGGATACTGGGGAAAATTTCTTCATGAAAGGGTCATCAAGGATTCAGTGATCTTATCCTTCACACCCTTAACTTGTCAGACCCCAAACCCACAGTCCCTAAATGCAAACCACAGCAGTGGGAGTCCACCAGGGCTCTGCAGTTCCACTGCCCCTCTCCCTTAACAGCAAATTCAGCTAATCCTCAAAGCCACACAGAGGCTGTTCCAAACATCTAAAAGCAGGAGCCTGGACTCCTGCCACAGCTGCACTGCTCCTTACAGTGAAACTGCATTTTTGGAATTACAATATAGAAACATACACAACTTTTAAATGCTTTTTTTTCTTAATTATTTCAAATTGCATTTTGTATTTCCTCAGAAGAGGTGTTTCAGCTCTCGGTGCTGTAGCTGAGATACTCTTCCTCTGGGCAAAGGTGGTGCAATAATGAAATCAGCAGATGCAAATTACAAGGGATAACAAGTCACCCTGTTAGAACAACAGACAGAAGCGTCTTATTGGGGTGAGAAAGAGAGCCATAAATAGGCAGCTTAATCCATTTATAACCACAGAGCATCCTGAGGTACCTCAGCTGATGTGGTGGCATTTGAGGTATTTTTCAAGGGAGGATGGGCCTCAGCAGTGACTTCCCTGAGGCTCATTAACTTGTTTTGGAAAATTCCTAAGTCATATTTGGCTGCACTTCACGTTAGATGGAACATTTCAAATTAATTAAACTGTGCCATATGGTTTATAGGTATTTTAAATGTGTTAAAGACACGAGTAATACATTTTATAGGTAATTAGAATGACATCAAAAAAAGGTGTTAAAATATCTCAATTATGGTTGCAAGCTCCTGTGCTGTTGCACTTTCCAGCTGAGGCTTCATCTACTTTGAAGCAATTTCCAACAGAAAAAAAATACAAAACTAAAAGAAACCCCAAGTGTTGACAAAGCCCAAGATCAAACAAAGAAAAACGCAGGATCAGGGAATAAACCTGAAAATGTCTATTGTTTAATTAAAACCAATCACTTTTAGAGTGCTCTGAGCTACCTGCAAGCCTAGCTTGCCTAAAGTAATTAAACAGAAGGCTTATTAAAACCCAGACATCATTAATAATAATTTTTTTCTAGAATTAAAAACAAAAAGCAAACAATACACCAAAAAAAAAATCAATTTGAGAAAAATATTATAGTCGAAATAAAATCTTTACTGGTAAATTAGAAAAAGAGAAATGCTCCACTTCTTCCAATTACAAAACAGTAAACACAGCTCAGAGCCTATGGAAACCCTAAACCCAAAAATAGCTCTGCCCTCCTGCTGAAACATGGGACAAAACAAAGCTTTAGGTTTATTTAAAATTATTCAGTATTCCCACTCGGTGCTGGAACACTGCCAGGGAGAGACCCAGCCCTGGGACACAACAAGAACAGCACAGCCTTTGGCATTCCCTGCATCTACAGGTGTCTTTCCAACCCATTTTGCTGAAGGCCAGCAACTTCCCAAGTGAATTCCATTTTCCACAACCTGCACCCTTCTGACACCCTCCAAATGGCACAAAACCTTCAGCCCTGTAAAAGGGACCACGGGGGGAGCAGTGGGGCTGAATCCACCTCTGTTCCAGCTGGAGATGGATTTAGGACCTGTTTGGTCACCAGACCACAGCACCATGGACAAACTCCCCGTCTGTCGCTAACTCCTGAGCAGGCTCGGGGGAATCGATGTTTGGGGAGATTCTTTTTTCTCTGCAGTCACAGAATGGCAAAAAACCCCCTTAATTCACACCCACACTCCTGCACTGAGGTCAAGAGGATGGGCAGAAGGATTAAACAACTTCAGGACTGATCTGAGAAGCTCATGTTGGTAGAATTCTACATTTATATACTTAAATTCAGAGAGAGAAGACAGAATGGTGCCTCAGGATCCACTGAAACTCGGTGCCATTAATGCAACCGGTAACGACTGCAAACCCATCCATCTTCCCAAGGAAATGCTTTATTTCTGAACTAACAGACATCACCAAACTCAGGAATCACTGCCTGTTTCATTTGTCAGATTATTCAGCAAAAGATGCTACTGGTTTAGATCCTTACTGATATGGTAATAAACACAAACACCTTTCCAGTTCGTAACGTTTCAGTGTGAAGCAACAGTGGAAAAGTGGGTCAAAACTGTCTTTTTATGCATCAATCAAATTCCAAGTAAATTAAAGCAGATTAATTAACAGGGAAGTCAGCAAAAAAAAAAATCCCATGCAAGTACTGGTAAGTAAATGCATTACATTTCACATCAGAGCATTTCAAACTGTAACACAAAATGAATAAAAATACTTAATTCAAATTGCAGGGAAGCTAAAACCATTAACTAATACTTCTAAGTATCGTGCAGTTTTTTATCAGGAATTATTTCTTTCCTCCCTTAATTTGCCATCACTTGGCCACAATGAAAGCTGCTAACACTGGAGTTTTCCAAGGAAATTGCACTGGGAAGTCTTTCAGTGAAGTTTTTGCCGCATCTTCTCATCTTTTTCTAGTCTTGGTAAATTTAGAAACATCTAGGAATAAAGGTGGGTTTGTTTAAAGGTGAAATACTGCTCTGCATTTTCACAAAATCCTGGTTTTTTAACCCTCTTCCAGTCAGGTATTTGAGCCAGGAGCACAGGCAGCAACTGTCAAGTACAATCTGACAATTAAAACCCATGCACATACATAAAACATCAAGAAATCTTGGAAGGGGTTATGTCTGGGTTGCAGCATGTTTTAGTATTTATTCTGGTTTTGGTGAGTTAAATCAGCATCAGGAGTGTTTACCCTGGGTTAAACACCTAATTCTCCTTTTCTGGAGGATAAAAGGACAACAAAAATTCATCCATCTGGAGGTGGAGGTGTCTCAGGCACCCCATAAATTTCATTCCCATTTTCTGTCTGTTCTTCTGCATGTTATCCTATGCTTTCACTTCTCTCTGCACTCCACTGCTCTTTAATGTTTAGCTCTCTTTATTCAAGATATTCTAAAAAAAAAAAAAAAAATCACGTACTTCGCAAAATTAACAAGAAACAAGATTGCATTCTTCAGTGCTGAGTGATTTCTCAGCCCAGAGCTCATGAATCCATTTGGTGTTATATTTTCTCCCCTCCACAACACACACCATATTCAGCTCATTTAATTAAAATTTACTGAGTCATTATCCAAATCTCCTACATACTGAAAACGCAGAAGTATTTGAAAATAAATTAAGAATACAAGCAACGATGCCATCAAGATGAAACTCTCTCAGGCTTTACTAAAGCATTGTGGTCAGTACCTCGGTGAAACCCAAGTTGTCTGATGACAAGAAATTGAAGTATTTGTGCTTTATTTTTATTATTCAAATAGGAGTTTTCTTAAGACATATCAATTCTAGCCATGCTGCTGCAAATGTAATTAAAATTAAGCTTCTTCTGCCTCCCCACCTCTCCCAGGTGCTGTCCACACTGGACCTCTCTGAGCAGAATTATCCTTGTGGGAGGAACTCATTCCTCCTATTTGCTGCAATTAAAGGAGACGAAATCCTCCTCAACAAACTTCACTGCAAATGTAGTTAATGGCTGAAAAATGTACTGCTAATTTGAAACCCCTTCCTGAATTGCAGGAATTGTAGAACTGCAAGAAATTCACAAACTGCAATTATTCACAGCAGACAGTAATGAACTCCTGGGTTTTGTGAGAAGAACCACACTCTGCTCTTCTCTGAAGGCGAATTTACTTCCTTTAGATTAATTCAGGATTACTGTCTTGTTATTGTGCTTCCTCTGGAAGCCATTTATGGTATGTTGTCAAAAATACACACTCTGGGTGATATTTTGGAACTACCTGCACTTTGCAGAAGCTGCAGCTGTAATCTGTGTTCATAAACCTAGGCAGCATCACATACGTTCACTTCTGGAAACTGAGCGCTGCTTTCTTTAGCCCAGTACCATCACCCCCAATGAAACTGGGGGGTACTGGTTTGGAAGGGCACCCCAGAGCAACCAGTCAGCCCAGTTCTGATGGCCAGGCAGACAGAAAGCTCAAAGCAAGATGAAAACCATGGCTGGAACTCTCCTCTCCTGGAGATGTGGAGCCCTGTGCGGTCCAGCGGTGCCTGGCAGCTTTGACTCTCATGAATTGAACCTACACAGGCTCCAACAACAGGGACAGGCAGGTTTGGGAAGGATACCATTCTAGTTTTAATGGAAATGGAATGGGGACAAAAGCTAGGAGTTTTTCTAAATGGACAAAATCAGGAGCTGTGCATTTTTTGCAGGCGCTTTACAAAAGCAGTCATGAATTAAAACCGACCGAGAACCATCAAAAGGCAACAGGTTTCGCATAAATTTTAGGGATCATTGTTTAATTTAATACATTAATATTATTTAATTAAAGGCTAGAAGGAATTAATAACCGAGTAGTGCTATTTTGAATGGGATTTTGCTCGCCTGCTTGCAGGCAGGCAGGCAGGCAGCCAGTGAGGCTGTGGTACCATGTCCAGCTCTGCAGCAACAGATGCTCCAACTTCTGCCAAATTGTCACATTTGACAACACTTAACACCAGAACACATGAATTGCTCTGTGGCCCCTGTGAACAAAGAGCCAGGGCAAAGATGACAGTGCCCAAAGCTTCTGGGTACAAGGAGACAGCTCCAGCCTTACGATGGAACAAATAAAGGTCTTCACTGAAGTCTCTTGAAGTTTTATCTATCTGGTAGCAACTTCTGCGTTTAAAAATTGCAAAACAAAAGCCCAGTGTGGTGTTTTACAGGAATAAGACCAGAAGAATTTTGTCTAATTTAGAAGCAGCTTCCCAACGCCACACTGAGCTTTTACCACCCAACAGAGGAGCAGGGACACATTCCCTAAATCACACCACACTGCCATGGCAATCCTCCTTCAAAACCCACGTGTTTGGTTTCCTCAGTCTCATGTCTGGCCTTCTGGACCCTCCCTGTCCATGAATTATCCTGCCAAGCACAGTGTGACACCACAGTGTTCCGAGAGGAACATGCACAGCCATCCTGTCCCCACTGCTCCCAGCAAACACTGTGACTTCCCAGGGCTGCTGCTGTGACTGCAGCTGTGTCTAACTCAGACAGAAAGGCTGACCTGGGGCCAGAGCGAACTCCCAAATAATAATTCTGGCTCCTCTGAGCATGCACAGCCTGTCCTGACTGCAGCTGGAATGCCCAAAGTGCCCCACTGACTACATTCATGCTAAATCAGACCTGTAACTATCTCATTCACACCTTTCCTCCAAGGAGCTTCTTTGCTGTCCCACTTCACTCCCTGGAACTCCCGGGCTGTGTAAATACTGAAATGTAGAACAGAAAGCCTGGAAATCCCCAGTGTGGGAGATTTGCAGCCCAAAGGCTGCTCCAGAGCAGAGGGGCACAGCCCTGTATTGTCTCTTTATACAATTTAACAAGCACACTTGTGCAGTTTCAGTTTATGACTAATTCAATAATGCTTTATTGCTGGAAAAAAACCATTTACATGTTGTTGGAAATCAATAGCTGGGGGCACGGGTGAATCACAAACCCTCCCCTGAGAATTACAACCCCCAAACACATCCCCCATCAGGTAAACAATGATGACATCTGTTACCCCTGCTAGGATCATGGCTGCTTGAAAAGAACCTGGAAGTGCATTTTCCTTTTCTTTTTGTGTTTCATCTGCTATTCTTGACCTCCCAATTAACTTTCCTTTCTTCTCTCAGCCATATCATCACCACGGCTGTAACACACCTCATTTGCCTCCCCGCCAGCATTTCCAGAGCATTTTGTTGAAGGCTTTTAGTACTGTTTTATAGGCTTTGCACTCCCAGTTTTCTATCAGCACCTGGTTCTCTCTAAATCAGGCCCAACTCTACATTGAACTGAAAACAAAATCTGGCCCTTGACCTTAGAGAAAGCACTCCACTTGCACTCTCAGTGCTCTGATACCATCACAGTGAAAAACAAGCAAAAAACCCCAGGCCAGCCAGACTTCAAAGAGACTTTACAGCTGTTTGGATCTACAGCTGACACTACTGCATACACACAAAAGCTTCTTGTAAGATTAAAACAAATAAACCAATGTAACATGGTACCTTTCATTTTCGTGTAGCTGCTCACCTCCCTTCTTCCAGGAACATTTGGCCTTAGGGAAAGCTTTGGGTTTGCACTCAAAATCAACTGTGCTGCCTATTTGAACCTGGATCAGTTTCTTCATTGGACTCTTGGAAAAATCTGGAGCAGAAGCTAAAACAGAAGGGGTAGTAATAGTGAAATAAAGCACTTTTAATGGTATTAATGATACTACTATTTAGCACTTACACGAGCGCTTCTCAGATTCCAAACATAATTAACACCATTAATTAGTTCAGACAGATCTTCTATTGGACAATTAGGCATCTCTCTTCCTTATCCCTATTATTCTGTACCTCATCCTGGTACCAAAGGTCTCAGCTGTGAGCAGGTGAGCACAGAAGACTGCAGAGACTGAAGCTCAATGAATCCAAAGAGTGTTCAGTACCTGCCCAGCTGGATGCTCTGCTGAAAGGAGCAGATTTATTTAATAAATCTAATAAATACCACACCAAGAGTCTCATTAAACCTCAGGGAACCGGTAGGTTTCCAGTTCCCCGTGACAGTGCACGTCAGATGACACAAAATGCCACCGCAGCTCATTCTGAGGGAAGTTTGCATTAACCAACAGTTCAGAAAAGGCTCATGGCTTCTCCCCATAGTAACACTCCACTTTGAAAGGAAATTCAGTGTTTGAGGAGAGCAAGGCTGAAGGAGCACGTGCTGACCAACAACACAAAGAAACAGGAACCTGCGTGCCCAAAACGCAGCGCTGTTACAGCTTAGCTTTGACTTCGTGCTGGGGGGACAAACTGCACAAGTGTGTGTGTNGCCCCACACAGAGGTGAGAGCAGCTGATGGAGCCAGTGCCGCCGCCTCCACACCACAGCAGAGGTTTTAATCCCCAGCCCCAAGCCCAAATCCCCATCCCAGCTCTTCCCCTCGTGAATAATTGATCCTGATCTGTTTTAAATGAATGATTGGCCTGCAAATCCTCCGGCAGCAGATGACTCAACTCCTCAGCTCTGCAGATAACGACATCAGGTTGACAAAAATGTTTCATTTCAGTGACAGCAGCTGAGTGAGTTAAATCTGAGGTGCAATCCGAGGGGGTGTGGAGAGGGATAATGAATTTTGTGTTTTAGGGAAAAAAGGAACATCTTACCTACAACCCTGAGCTCTGCACTCGAAGAGATGACACCATGTTTATTTTCAGCTATGCACTGGTATCTGCCAGAATCTGTCAGATTTAGATTTGATATTGTAAGTGCACCATTTTCAATTTGGATCCTTCCCTGAATATTAAGAAAAATATCTTTATTGATGATGTATTTCCTGTGAGAAATTTAAAATACGTAAGGAATATAAATAGGACAGCATAAATACAATGAATAGGGTAAATGCAAAAGCAAACTAATGCAAACAGTTCTAAAAGAAGTGACACAACTGCATCATGGTACAGCAATGGTGATCTGACATGGAGACCTGGAAATGCAGTGTATGAAAATAATTCTTCAAACTTGCCCAGTTGCACCGAGGTTTGGCAATCTCAAATACCCTTTTATTTCTCCAGAACCAGGGACAAAATGCTACCAGCCCCCTCAGACAGACCAGACTATCCAAACTGTGCAGATGGCACTGGCATTTCACACTATTTAGAGATTTCACATGTGCCACTTGCTAATGAGCTCTCTCTAATACTGTGCAGAAAAAATTCCATCAGCCATTAAATGAAAGACACAAACTTAAGTGCCCTGGAGCCAGCAGAGCTGCTCAAGTATCTGTCTGGGTCTTCTCACCTTGCTTATTCTTGGAAAGCTCAATTACAGTGAGAAGTGACTAATCTGAGTGGCAGAACTGGTGAGAAAAGGAAGCAGTGAGAAAGACAAAACCAAAGGAGCAGCAACTTTGGGGAAAATCCTTTGGGGAAAACCAGAGACACAGTAACGGACAAAACCCCAAACTACCTGCCCAAAAGTATTTTCTAAAGGCTGTTTTTTGGGTCTGGACATGGCTTAGCAGGCTCAATGCAATCCCTCACTCCCTGCCTTTTGCCAAGGGCAGCACCCACAGCTGGCCCAAGCACAGGGTGACTCCAGGACAGCTCAGCTCCTTCCTGGACAGGTCCTGTCCCAGCTGAGTGCGAGGGGTTCATCCAGAGAGACAGAAAACAATCCCAAAGAGGAAAAAGTCTGAGTCTCCATGGTTGATCTCCTCTGTAGCATCCCAAGCTGCTGCCCTTAAAGAAGATCTGTTTATGGAGAAGGGGAGCTGAGTGGAGCAACCCCAACAGATGTTTGTGAAGGAGACCCAGCACGAGGGATTATTGCAGTGAGGGAGCAGAAGACACCTGGTCACAGCACACAGAGAGCTCCTCTGGGGTCTCCTCAGTGCTGCTTCTCCAAGAGTTGGTCCTTCAGTATTTCCAGAGGAAGCCACACTTCTGCCCTGACATCACACCAAAAGGCTGGACACCAACACCCCAAACTGGAGAAATGGGGAGAGTGAGTGATTCCAAGGTATTTTTGCACTTCCTGAGGTAGAAAATGCCCATTACCTCAGTGACTCTGCACGACAGAGTAACAACGCTCTTAAATCACCTAGAGGAGATTTTGTGCTCCCTCATTTAACCTGTCCACAAAACACCACCATGCCCTTCAGCCAGCATGGATGTGAGAAATGCTTTCCAGTGCTCTGCTTATTTTTCAGAACCATCCAGAGAATTCACCTGAGCAGTCACTTTCCTCCCCAAATGCCAGCGCCGAGCACAAGGCACTGGCCAAGGGTAAAATCCTTCCTGCAGAAGTGCCTGTAGTTCATATTCCTGATAACCAGAATGGGGCTGTTTTCCAGGGAAGCAGTGAGATTCAAAATCAGTAAGGAGTATCAGATCCTGTTCTGCATTTCTGACCTTTCACCTTCTAAGTTCAACCTCTTTTCCCTGTCACCAAGTGCATTACTTCCTGTTAATTTACTACAACAACTGTATTAAAGCAAACACCTATGTTCTGCTGCCGTTTGTATTCCACTCTTTGCATCAAGTAGTGATAAACCCACAAATCTTTAGGACTTTTGTCAAGAAGTTGGAAAATATTTTCTTACTACCTTTAATGAAATGCCAGCTGCAAATATATTGAAATAATTCAAGCTCTCCATCCCTATTTATAATTCTTTATGTATAACGTTATTAAACTTCCTTCTCCAGTCATTTCCTACGTGTTTCCTTCTGTGGTTCTATTGTTGCTTTTGAATCTGCTTTTAGCTGGAATATTTTTGTGCAACACAATTTGTCTTTGCAGCTTTAGAAGTCTCATCAGGATGCTCTCGAAAAATACAAACCCAGTATCACAGATTTCTCCTCTAATTCCACAACTTTTATGGATTCTCCTATTTGCACAAATGCTGTTAATTTTACACAGCACCAGGTTTTCAAAGCAGAATGTTACCTCTATTGCCAGCTGCTCTCCGTTCTTCAGCCACCTGTAGGATGGTTTGGGCTTCCCACTTGCTCTGCAATCCCAGTACAAGGTGTCCTCCACAGCGACTTCCACATCCTTTATGGGCTGGATCCAGTGAGGCTTTGCTGCAGGTAAAACATGCATCAGCAACAAAGACCCTCACAAATTATTGCTCCAGATCAGGATCAAAGGGTTAATTGGCACAGAACTCATCAATTTTCTGCCCAGACTGATCTGTACCAACAGAGCTTCCCACTGGGCCTGCTCCAAGCCCTCTAATGAAACAAATAACTTATTATTCCTTTTATACATTTTTATTATGAGCAGTAAACCAGAAGAAAATTGAGAGTGCAGATCACTAAAGCTGGACTAGTGAAACCAATATTAAAATCACTAATGATTAAACAACATCACTTTGCAATCGAGGCAAATGTAAGAGAAAGACATTAATGGCGAGACTGAAATTAAATAAGTGATGTGGCTAAATCATCAAATTAATGCTGAAGAGAATCCTTTAAGTCCTAAAAAAAAATAATTGTATGTCAGCCTCAGTGCTAAATACCATTTAAATTGTTTTCTAATGCAAGGCAGCACTTAACTGGATGAAAACATGGATATATGAGACTGTTTTTGAAAGCAGAAGTCTTGGCACACTATTTGGGTAATGCAAACCAGTAGAAAAAACTCCATAAAAATCACTATTTTTTAAGCCAAAAGTTGATGCAATAATACCATACATCCTTCAGAATTACCCAAAATACACTTAAAACTGTAAAGATATTTAAAACATCTGTTACAGCTTTCACAGGAAGAAGAAAGCTCACTTGGCAAATAAACATCAGTGCATGAAAGACAACAGTAGTTTATTCTTTTATTCCTTTAGTGCTATTTCACACATCAGTTCAACACTGTTTTATAGGTAATTTGTGAATTGTCTTTGAATTTATTTAATTTACTAGAAAGTTTATAATCTCAGTCTATGCTATTTTTCCAAGAGAAGATAAATCCTGGACATTGCCTACAGAGAAAACAGATACAAGAGTAGGATGAAACTTGGCTGCAAACACTTAGCTGTGGGCAAAGAATTTTCCAGAGTCAATTTGCTTATCTTAAGTTAGTCATTCAGGAAAGTCTCGTAACTCCCTCATATGAAAACAACCAGGAGAAAACAAGTCCCTGGTGATGCAAGAAAACATTATTTAATACAGAGCTTTGGAAGCACAGAAGGTCAGATTAATTGAACTTCCCACTACAATGGAGTTCCACCAGCAATTAACTCAGGCCAAGGAAATTAATGATTTGCCTGTGGCCATGAGGGAAGTGGGCACAGCTGAGAGCTGAACCTTTCCACTGCCCCAGGCACAGCTCCAGCCACGCCAGGCTTGGATGAGGGTTGGCATTAATTTCATTTGAAAAGATTCTTTGTTCCTAGCATGGACATTTCCTCTCCATCCCAGGTTCTGCAATGCAGTGAAAAGACTTCAGCATGACCACGTCCAGCAGCAGGCTTTTATGATAATTATTAATTGATTTATGTAGCCATACTTAGGGTTAACTTCTTACAGAAGAACTTCCTAAAATGTACTCATTGAGATAATAACAGCTAATAAATACTGGAATTTGACCAATATTTGCTGACAGTGAAACACTGATACTACATTTTCTTTTTTCTCACATCCCCATGAGGATTAACACCTTTCACCCATTTGGGGATAATTTCTTTCTTACACCCTTTTTATCGAGGTCAGCTGCAAAAGACAGGATAACCCGATCTTTGTGTCACAAGAATGTACAACTGCACTGGTATTAACTGGGGTTAAATCTTCACAGTTCATGTCAAAGCACTGGAGTTCAAGACAGAGCCATTGCTTTATCTCGCATTGTCACTGGGAGTATTTACCCCACACATTTCAAGGGAATGAAGCTCCATGTAATGAGCTCCCTGCACTTTGCACACCTAAATATTTATGCAACATTCAGCAGTGCTTGAATTACTGATGGATCCATACATGTGAAATATTTCACATCTGCTGCCTATCTCCACTTGAAAGTAGGTTAAATATAATCTATTTGCAAGATTTAAAGATCTTGGATTCAATGCTACCAATAAGAAAAACATTGTCTATGCCATAAATCTTGTTTTAGGACTCTGTGTCAGGCGGTCTCCATAGGAAGGTTTCCCAAATTCCCACACAGTACAATAAAGCAGAAATGCACAGAACAGCTTCCCAAGGCACAGTGTGAGAAATTCCTGGTGCCACAAGAGAGTGTTGATGGAGACTTCGGTGATTTCCTTGAGGAAGGCTCTTTTTCTCTTCCAATTACTGATGGAGGTGTTCAGCAGAAAGAAAAACTCCCTCTTCTTTGAAAAACAACAATTCGACCAACCAGCTCAAAATTGAAAAGGCAGCTCAGCAGGGGCAATTCCAGCCGGGAATACTCTGACTCCTGGCCAGGGTAAAGGTGGTTCATGTGCAGACAGAAGGTCAGGTATCAGCAGCTCTGATACTGCTCTGATACTCCTGACACTGTCTCAAAACAGGATCAGGACTTGCCAAGCCCAGCACTGCCCCTTTTTGTTGAGCTCTGCCTCAGGACACCGAAGGACTCTGAACGAACAGCTTTATTCCTCTCAAGGTCTTGTCACTGCCAGGCAAATTTTACTGCCCAAAATATCAGATTCCACCATCTGTGCTCCTGAAGGAAGGCTCAGTAACAAAGCCTCATTCTCTCCTGGAACTACGGCACAGTTGGGGTGAAACCTGGATCTTCCTGAGGAGAGAGGGAGGAGCCACTTCTCCCTCCCAAAACAAGGAACAGGCAAGCAGGCAGCACATCCTGGCTGAGACGAAAAAACAAAAAAAAAATAGACATTGTCCTGTAAGCTGAGAGGTTGGAAGTTAATTTTAATGGAGCTCACAGTGCAGGGCTTGAGACTATGACAGGAACCCGTGTTTCGGGATAATATTAAGAATTCTCTGGAACTTGCTGTGCAATCTTCATGAAAGATTCATCTGGAATTCCCCCAGGACGAAAAGCTTGTAGGTAAGTGATTTTCTAAAGCAGGTTAGCCGTCAGCTCCATGGCCAGTCACTTGGAAAAGCACCAGCCTGCATTTTGCTTCAGTTGTTTCAGCCTAAAATATTCCTTGCAGTACTCCTGATCCCAGAGGCAAGGAGAGAACAAGTGTGTAACTTCATAAAAAGTATCCCAGGGAGAGGCCTCTCTCATCTTTTTTTGGTGGTTATGATGACCCTTCTCTTCCAGGCAGCTGGGCCTGCAGGAAACAACTGTTGCTTTATCACACTCCAGGCCTTCCCTGGAGGCTGAAAGGGAAGGAAGAACCATTTTTTCAGACTTTTACAAAATCCTCTGTGGCGTTCTGGGGGTGGATGTGAATGAAGACCAATGGCAGTGGTGCACTCCTGGAAGCAGTGGCTGAAGAAGTGACACTTTTCACAGGCTGTGCTGGGACTTGTCAATTATTTGTGGACTAACCATGCACGATGAATCAAAACATGTGTTTTTATGTATGATTTCCTTTAGAGCTAGAGAATTCAACAAAAATCTCGTTTTAAGTCTGTAGGCCAGGGGAATGGAATGAAGGGAAGACAGAAGTCGAGGGCCATGACTCTTCCAGGGAGTTCTGTGCTCTGCTGGCACCCAAAGCCTCTGGGAAGCTCCTCCAGAACAGTTCCTGGCTGGGATTCACACGAGATGCTCCTGCTGACACTCCTAGGTTGGATATAGGAAAAAGTTTTTTACAGAAAGAGTGATAAAATATTGGAATGATCTACCTGGGGAGGTGGTGGAATCACCATCCCTGGGTGTGTTTAAAAAGAGATTGGATGTGGTGCTCAGTGCCATGGTTTAGTTTAGTTGAGGTGTTGGGACATGGGTTGGACTCGATGATCTTGAAGGTCTCTTCCAACCTGGTGATTCTGTGTGATACCTCTCCTCTGACACTGCCACTATGAAAGCTGGGCTGGAAATCTCTGGAACACCTTCAGGGAGCTCAGCAGCTGGGCAAGAAATCAGAGCCAGAAGGAACTTCCCAGAGGAAGCAGCTGTGAAGCAAACGGGGGAAAAACCCACGCAGAAAGCGTAACCCGCAGTTCTCTGCACTCACTCAGGCTCTGACACTCACACTGGTGCCTGCAGCAGGGATGAACCTTTACTTCATCTCAAAATTCCAAGGGACTTCAAGTGTGAATGACTTTTGTTCTGCTAAAACAGCTGGGCCTAGAGAAGCAGCTGACACATCCCTGAAAACGTCCATTTTTTTGACTCCCATTCAAAAATAAAAATGCCCTCAAGCAACAGGTAATTCCAAATCCCTGGGAAAAGCTCTACTACGTAAAAGAAGACAAACTGTTTGTCTGTGCAGTAAGAAAATTGTATTATTAGACAGCATTAACAATTAAACTCTAGGCTGATCAAACTCAGCAACTCATTGGTATTATTTAGTCATTTCTAGCTTTGTTTTCGATGTTTTGAAGACATCTCAAAACCCAAGACAGAATCAGGCTATCAGATAAAACCTTCACACAGAGAGGCTCTTCCTCATACACAAATAACACAATTTCAGTTTAATTTTGCTGGTAGGATATCCCAAAAAAACCCCAAAATATACCAGTATTTTTGATACAATATACAAGAGATGTAGAGTCTACTTATTCCTGGGGGATTTTGTCTTTGTTATCACACACCAGCACGGCAGAGCAAAAGGAGAACAGCAGCAGAATTTCTTTCTCCCTGTCAAACATTTTACCTTGGTACTGTCAAGCAGGACTTCTGGTATATCAGCATGGGCTAATTAAGAATATATTTCCTTCAATTATACTTTAAATTAATTGCTTTACATATCTTTACCATGCTTCATGTTTAATTGCATCCTAAACCACAAAAATGTAATTGTTTCATCGCCTCTCATTCCTCTCTGCCATGAAACATCTCCACAGATTCTTTTATTTTCCATTAGCTCTTTATGGGAAGCTAAAAGCGATGACAAACGAACACACTAATAAAGGGAAAGCAAACTATTTATATATTCAGGTTCTACAGTCAATCAAAGTTGGATACTCCTGTCCTATTTTTAGCACAATCCAAACTCCCCTGAGTAGAAAACTGGCATTTAACAAATGTTGGAACTGTAAAAAGGACAAAAAACTGAACATTTGATGGCAGGCTTTCCTTGATAAAATCCTTGAGGAGAAAAAAGGAAGATTAATAGTCTGTGAGTATTGCAATGAAAGAACCCAGAATATCTTGTTTAGAATATCTATTTTAATTATCAAAGTCAACTATGGGTTGAGAGTTATATTTAAACCACACCACAATTATAATAAAACAGACTCATTCCATTTTTTTCAGGATGAGAGTTACGGATGTGACAGATTTATAGGAATTCTTGAGAAGCTAACTATGGACAGGAGTGAAGTTGAGCCTGTGTTCAGGTGCTTTGTGGCTTCAAGGCTATAATTCATTATTGGATGAAGAGAGAACAGCACAGAAAACTTAAGTGTGGGGGGTTTTAACCAAGCAATTTATGCACAGGAAACTCTGATTTTCAGATTTTAAACATTTCAGTTTCAGCTCATAAAACAAATCAGGAGTGTTTCACTTTGCAGCAGAGCAATGAATGTTTCAAGCTTCTCTTCAGGACTTTATGTTACATCTACAAAGAGTCCTTAAAGTCTACAAGGAAAGAAAAACCTATTTTTTAGGCACATGAAAGATTTTTGTCAATATTTTTTCCTTCTAAAGACTTCTTCTTCACATTATTTCACAATGACAACTTGCAAAACATTAACCCCAATCCCTCTCATACTGCATTTTTTTTTGGGGGGGTCAGGCAGAAACACCATTTGTTCTGCCAAGAGGAAAATAAATGTTGTCACTATTGAAACAAAAAGACATTTGTACTTCTGTAATGTCTGTATGTTTCTGTGTTTGGTAAGCAGACACACCTTAAACTTGTACCAGTGAAGTGTTTTAACAGCAGCCAACATTCCCTAATAACACCAGCTCTGTGGATTTTTGACTGTGTTGGTACTTTACGGCAGGTGGGTGATTTTTTACTCTATGTCTTCAGTATTTTGCATCAGTTTCCCCCCAATCCTCATCTGCTTTTAGGACAACTTCCTTAAATATTGATCTGGAAGACTGAGTGGGACGTGGTTAGATTTCTGGGCTTTGCCATCAGATGAGGTGGTAATCCATCACAAGACACTATCTTTAGTCATAGAACATCATTAATCTACAAAAAAGAATTAAAATCCTTCCAATTATCAGAAAGAGTTAAAATGATCCTATCCTGAATCCAAGCTTGTTGGAATTCTATCTGCAACAACAAAGCAAGTACCAAAATAAGAAAGATTACTGAAATCTATTTAATTCTGCAGAATGGGTTCCATGGAGCAGAACAAATGAAATGAAACAGTTGGAGTGCCATTACTGCCACTACAGGTCTCATTATTCTTTTTAAGATAAACATCCATATTAGGGAAGACTCTAACATGGGCAGACATTCCTAGTGGAGTATGAACTCCATCTGAGGGTTCAAATCCCTGTCTAGATTTGCAATGAAAACGCTCACACTGATTCAGTTGTTACAGAACTGCAGCTGGGTTGCTTTTATTGATTTGCAACATCCTTGATTTCAGGTCTGCGGCCTCTTAATGAGCAAAGCAGAGTTTGGGAAGCAGGGCAGATACCCCCAGGAATGGCCACTGCTGGAATTACAAGGACTGATGAATAAATCTTCTCTATTTTATGTGTAATTTACACTGAGGTGTCTCACAACTGCCCTGATTTAACAATGGCATAGGAATGTTGAGCCAAACTGGTGTACAAACCACAACTTCAGAACTTTCAAGCAGCAAATAAGGTCACTTGATAAAACCAAATGCACAGTGCTGAGTTTGGAGAGGCACAGGACACTGGCAAGTGAAGCAGCTTGGATTTATGGCCCTATGTTAATCACAGGATTTCTCAAAAAGCTGTAATTACAATTAGTGCTTGGAAAATTTGTGTTGCTTCAGGTGCCCTGTCCAACCTGACCTTGAACATTTCCAACAACGGGGCATTCATTCAGGGGAAAGATTTATTTGGAAGCTGGAGAAATCTCTTTTCCTTCCTCCTTATAAAACCTGCTGTGCCTTAAACTAAAATCTTCATGGACCCAAATCTCTGTGTGTTCTACCAACCAGCAGCTCCCCGTGGAGAAGGAGTAAAGAACCTGCTCCCAGCTGCAGAGGGGCTGTGCTCTGAGCTTTTATACAACTAAAAACCCATCTCTTTGCTCAAATACTCCTACATGAGGGAAACATTCCAAGGCAGAGTCAGAAACACTGTTTAAATTGCCACTGAAGTAAAGAAAATTATATTTGCTGAGATCTGGCTTTAACAAAAATTGTCAATTACCACTTTGTTGCAAATCACTCTCGCTTTACACCACCACCAGTGTGCTTTGCTGATACTCATTCCACTCTATAGCCTTAAATGCACAAGAGACTGCCTTTTTTCCAGCTATAAAACTTCATATTATTTCATTTCCTATACTGGATTATATCCTCCCATTTATTTACTCATTTTAGAATAAAATTGGCTGTTTTGAAAGCACAGGATTGAGAATATCCATCAGCAATGTTTCCACAAAGCAAGACAAAATTTGTACTTCTCATAAATGTGAGGCCTCAATGATCCCCCAAATAAATCCAATTGACTGAAAATTGAAGGTTTCACCAATGCACCAAGAAGAAATGTTTTTAAAAAAAAAAATCCATCATAAAAAAACCAGGCAAAAAACCAGGCACAAGCACACTTTGCTTTACTCTCAGCAACCCTGGTGAGCTTTAAGCCATTTCTCAGAGATCTTACCAAGAAACTGGTGCAGAAGTTCTCATTTTCTGGGAGCACTTAAAAAGCCATGTGGATTTTTAAGCCCAAATGCCTGATGGAACTGCAGAAGCTGGAAATTCCAGAGCAGCCCAGAAGGGGAGAACAGAAGTTTCCTACCATAGTAAGTGAGACGTCCTCTTGCAACGTTTTTCCCTCTGGAATTTTCGGTGATGCACTCGTACAGCCCTGCGTCCTCCTGTTGGAAATTAGGGATTTCAATCATGCCATTGGATTTCCTCAGCTTTATTTTACTTGGAAATGGCAGCCCGTCAGTTCTTCTCCAGTTAATCTGAGGCACAGGGCTAAAAAGAGAGAGTAATGAGATTTTAAACAGTTTTGCTGAAAGTCCTTGATTGTCATAATGAGATACTTAAAGCAAATGGAATTCAGCAGTGACTTATAGGCTGTGTTCAAAGCAGCGACCACACTGTACATGACAGATGGTCAGACACTCTGGCACCTGATTTGCATTCACTGCTGATTCCTACGCTGCATTTGTGGTACCAAATTTGTCAGGAGTTAACTGTGTGAACGCCCAATAATTGCAGAATTTGTTGTAAATCAGCACTGGCCTCCCCTGAGGACAGGTGAGATTTACCAGTAGCTTCCACGGAGGGAGAATCCAGGCAAGTCTTTTGAAATTGCCACCCTCCAGCAGCCTTTTATTCCCTGATTTGCAAAGTTTCCCTCCCCTCACCAGGGAGCCAAAGCAATAGCGTGTGATCAAATTATCAATCTGATACGGGCCCCTGACAAAGCTGCCTGCAAACAAACCCCACACTGGTGAGTAAATACATTTACAGAAACAGAAATGCATTCTCACATCATCTGTGAAAGAGAAAAGATATCAGTTGTGAGTGAAGCATCATTCACAGGAGAAATGCATTTTAATCTTTATTTTGGCTATAAAGGAAGAACAATATTATGAAAGCATCAAGTACATTTAAGAGGAAAATTCAGACAACTCTGTCACAGACTTGAACACCATTTCCTTGCACAGAGAAAAGAGACTTAGTTCAAAGGTCATATGCAAAACCACACTGAACCTACTCAAGCTAATTTGAAATGAAATGTAAATTCCTGTGCTGCCAACATACACATCTTAATTCTAAATAAAATCAAAATACACCCCAAGACTCTTTGCCCCCTTATTTCAAGGCAGGAGTTGTGATAACCAAACTCAGGTCTTTGGAAATCACCAGAACAGCTGCCAGAACCCCACATGTCTCGTGCAGGTGAACCCGAAGGTGCTTCCATTTTCAGTGAAGATGAAAACTTACTTTCCTAGGGCAAAGCATTCCAGCTTCACAGTGGAGCCTTTGGCTGCTGGGAGTGTCTCAGGGAACTGAACTTCTATTTTGGGCTCGTATTCTCCCATCACACCTATGGGAGACAGTGGAGAAGGTCAATTTTTGAAGGTGATTTTTAAAGGCTTTTTTCCCTCTCTTTTGCAACTCAAAACCAAGTTTATTTCTCTCACGCTCCGCTTACGAAGGGGAGCACAGTGAAATCAGGGACAGAGTTAGGAAGGGAGCACGCAACAGAGTTTATCTTTGTAGAAAGCAACCAATGTTTGGACAACACATGAGAAGTTATGGCGCAATAACCAAAATCCCTGAGCGACGGCTGGAATCGCCCCTGATTCCCGGTGATTCCCCGACTCCAGGGCGGCCGTACCGTCCGTGCGCAGCACCAGGGGCGTGGGGGAGCCCAGCACGTGGCTGTTGGTGGCCGTGCTGGTCACCACACAGGTGTAGTTGCCCACGTCTGACGGCTCCACCTTGGCTATGTACAGGTGTCCCGTCTCCTGGGACACGAAGCGCCGGCTGTCCTCCTGCACGAACGATGGGTACTCATTGAAGATCCAAGCAAACGACAAGTCTGGGCGGGGAAAAAAACACAAGCAAAGGGGGTTTTTTTTCACCTTTTTTTTTTTTTCTTCAAAGACCAGGTTATTACTGTATTTTACAGCACTGCATTATATACAATACTTCATTGCGCAACAGAGCCAATGACTGAGAAAAACGGATTTTAAAGAGTACCGGAAAGTAGCAACCCTCCCCCCCCCATTTTTTTCACCAAAACCCCATCTCCTCCAGCAGAAAAGGTGAAAGAAATCCAGATTGTTAAGTGGTTTTGTTTAAATCTCCTTTTAAATTTTTTTCTGAAATTTAATACGCACGGAAATAGGAGCAGACAGCAAAAACGAGACCAAACTTCGCTAAAACGGAAAGATTATTCACTCAGTAGCTATTTAACTGCTCAGCCAGATGCGTGGCAGGTAGAAACAGGACAGGAGGATCCACGTGATAAGAATGTCAGAAGAAGCCTAAATTCCCAGTAGGGCTCAACACATGGCAAAACTACTTTTTCGTACAAAAATCCATAAGAACTCCATTTAAAAAAATTCTGTAAGATATGGCAAAGTAGCCCTCGCTACCATTCATTAGCATTATTTGAAAGGGAAAAAAACCAACCCCATCCTTCAAAAGATAAACTACGAGATTTGGCAAAAAACCCACTAAATTTGTTTTGTTTTCTGAGCATCACTGCGAAGCTCTGTCTCCAATTTTAATTGGCAGAAGCCCCTTCCTGTGCGAGGCCACGTGTCTGTCTCATTCATTTCCTACAGGATCAAAGGAAATACATTTTTAATGGTGTTCCAGGCAAGGAATAATTTTTCACCCACGTGCCACTCACATAGAGATTACAGCACCTGGGAGCGCTAATTAGCGACGATTACAGCTTGATTGACCTCCCTCCGTGTTACAGTGACTGCAGCACTGGCACTGCCCCCACGAAATGGAGATCAGCCCTTCCTGCACAGCTTTAATTTCAAGGTGCCCAAATTCAGGTGCATCATGAAATGGAAAGGTGACACTTCCTGAACCCTCAACATCTCCCCAGGCTGCCAAAGCCAACAGGACAATTTAACACAAGGTAAGAGGCTGTGCAGGTGAGAAAAACACTCACTAAAGGAAATTATTAAAATATTTATGGGCTGCCTAATGCAAAAAGGGCATCAAATGAAACGGCTGATCATTAAACTGCTTTTAATTTTCTTCTATCAATATTTAAACCTCTTCCATTAAGATAATTTTGCAGCAGTGGTGTGTGGCAGCCATTAACAGCCTCAGGACTCTGCTCAGGAGTTGAACTTCTGTCATATTTAGAAATATTTACTGTCAGAAACAGACAGAACCATAAGGAGGAAAAGACCTTTAAGACCATCACCACTGCGGACCTGCAGCATCTCCTCAGGAGCAACGATGGCTTTCACCACAATGCCTTCCTCCAGACCTCGAGAGGTACAATCCATTTATGGGAAGGAAGGCCAGTAAGGATTTGCCAGGAAACAGTGGGGGAATTAGTGCAGTGGGAAGCACTAAATCATTTCAAAAAAGCAAAAACAGAGTACACCTGAGGAGTTCAAAGAGAGTCCTCTTAGAGAGTGAGGAGTGTATGGTCTTCCTAAATGGGAAAGGCTGGAAAACAGAGGAGAAGTCTTTCTGCAGAAGAGCTGGGTGGAGAGAGGGATCACAGGGCTGAGGGAGAGGCTGCACACCAAGTCAGGTACCCAAAAAACCCATTTTCAGCTCTACACCAAACTCAGACACCCACAAGACACAACAGTGGGTGGGTGACACCAGGCTGAACTGGCTCTGGTACTTATTGAGCTACTCATGTTTCCTTGCTCTAAATATTATTTTATGCTTTTAAAAAAGGAGAAAATAAAAAGAAAAAACAATGTCCAAAACAGTGCAAGCGGATGGAGAGATCTGGAAAACAAGCAGCTGCATTTCATTCCTATGATATCAGGCTAAGCCAAGAGCAAACCCACAGAAATCACTCGCTGGGATTATGGAAGCCATGCAAAGTTATTCCAGTTTAACTGGATCCTCCAACTGCCTATGAATAAACACTCCTGGAAACCCAATTCCCCATTCAACACATATTTTCATTGCCTCTCTTAAAAAACACCAGGGTCTTTCTTCCCCTGTGCCCTACCACCACCACCTCATTTTATATTTATTGTCCTTTACAAAATTGTATTCTTATTTTCCAAACTAAAAAAAAAAAAAAAGAAACCAATCATATTAAACAACTTGTGGTGTGATTTATTATGTTTACACCATTTGCCTGTTGCTGATCTTAGGGCACCTCCAGGGACACAAACTCACTCCCTTTCTGTCAATTACAAGTTTTCAGTTGATTTTCTGTTATAAATGGAAGTAATATGTCTCTCCTGGGCTTCCTCGGAGTTCTAAGCCTTTGCTTTCCAATGCATTTTTTCCTTATTTGGCAACCATACATGGATAAGGTATTGGAAATTACAGTTATTACTCAATTTTTATTTGTTTACTACATCATGGTTGGCGGCTTCTCTTTATTTTGCATTATTTGATTATTATTTACTCTGCAGTCTCCAACACACTCAGCATGTGCACGCTGTTCCAGGCCTTTTGTGCACCTAAGTGCTCAATTAAAAAATGCTTCCCAAATCACCTGCCATTTTTAAACCTGAATTCTTCACAAAGTTCAACAATTAAATCACCGCAGCCTTTGAGGTTTACCAGGGTCGTTTCCTGCCATTTATGAACCTTAAAAAACCCCAAATTACTGCTGCTAAAGGAACATAATGGGGTAAACCCCACACATTTATTGGTTTTTAACTACGTTCAAAGTCAAGCCTTAAGTTCATACATATCCTTTTGAAAATATGGCTTTAAATCATATTACACATCTCTTTTAAGGGAGACTGCAACACATCACTGGGAAATCATTTACAGAACCAGGGTGATTTCACTTCTTGTAAACAGAATTTAAGTGATGACAACAGCAGTGGTGGAATTCAGGAAGTTGGCCAAGCAGAAGTTTTGGGGGAAGAAAAGGCACACAGACCTATGATCTAAAGGAGAAGGACAATTCATAAAGTACATTTTATCCACTGTTTGCATAAATAATGTCAGCTCTTGCTCCTTATCTTCTGGGCCATCACTGCTCTACACCTGTTTAATATTTACCTGCCAGCCCCATAACTCACGCCTAAATGAGACTTCTAAAATAGCCACGAGTAAGTGATGTGAACAATGTTATTCTGAAACAGATTTAAAATGTTCACAACTGATTGGATTTGAATTAGCCAAGTGGGTGTTTCCATAAATAAACTTGGTAAGAAACGAAAAATCTTGATTTTGGGGAGCATGGAGCTGACTGAACAATACTTAGAGGTTAAAAAAAACCCCCCAAAAATCCAAGAAACCAACCAACCTGAAAAAAACCAACCATCAAAACATAAAGAAGTTTCATGTCAATCACTGATACCCAAATCCTAATTATTTCATGCACTTCTCCAGTTCTGATTTTACAATATTCTGTAGCACAGACACAAGGGGAAGCTGAAATATCCTGGTATTTCGTGTCTCCAACTGCCTCTCTGCCTATCCCACAGGATGGCACGTGGCTCCTGGGAAACTGTTTGCAAGAAAGCAATCAGACAGAATTTAGCAGTGACAGAAACTGCAATTAAAACACGGAAATTTGCAGCAAACAGCTCTTTTGAATGATCTACCTCGAGTTAAAAATAATGGAAAAGTAACACTGATTTTGAGAGGATAATAACAGACTCCATAATTAAGGCAGAAACCAATTAGCTCATCATTTGGCCCAATTTCAGCTCGAACTGTGATGAAATGGCAGAAAAGGCAGCAAAGTCTCTTGTTTGTGGATGAGCATCACTCGGGAGGGAGGGAGGAGCTCCGAGAGCTCACCCTGAGCATTCAGGCTGGGTTTTGTGGGACAACCACCCACAAAAATATCCATTTATCATCACTGCCACAGCTCTGTCTGTCTGCACAGGAACCCCTGGGGAAGTGCAAACCAACTACTTAAAAGCAGGAAATTAATTAATGAGGTAAAAGTGCATTAAGGTCCCAGAGGATGCTCTTGGGTGCAAACTGTCCCCACCTCCCTGCAGACAAATCCCTGGATTACACAGCTGTGGGACTGGGATACTGGAATGTGAGTGCCCCCAGGGGTATAATTTGTTTTATTTTACATAAATTACCTTCAAACTTCTCCTTAATACCTCTCCTTTCTTACTTGGGCCAACTTTCCTGGGCCACTTAGTTCACCCCGTCCTCCCCTGGGCAAGCCCCCAACGCCAGCTGCTCTTGGTAATCCTTTCTCTGTGCCATAAAACAAGTAACACCTCCCTCAATTCTTCTGGTAAACATTAAAGGTTGCTTTCCAAATAAAAATCTTCTGCACCGGAGGTGTAAAACAAGGTGTTTATGTGCTCCCATAACGCATGTGTAAACTGCAGCGTAAAATGTCACGAGGTGCCACTGTCAGGAATGGCACCATTTTGGCAATGAAAAAACAGTTTAGAATTTTATTTGAGAGAAATTGTACATAATTTCAAGAGTTTAGGATCTATTTTTGCACACATTCAACGCCCAGAAGTTAAAAACTATCCTAGGTATGTCCAGCTGGGAAAAACAAACCAAACCAACACTCAGCCTGTGCATTTCCCACGGGGATCCTGCGATGTTGGCATTCAAGTAATTCTACCACTGATAATAAAAAAGTCTTTAGCTGCAATCACACTTCAGAGAACAAACTGGGGGTTGGTAGTTTACTTTTTGCTAATGTCCTCTATATAAAAATAATGACAGTTACAAAACCTCTGTAGCAGGGCTTGAATTGTGGCCTCCAGGAGTAAGGTGAGGCAGTGATGATCTGGTTAAAATAGGTGCAGCATTTTCCCAGCCACTGGAATTTCACCTGAACTCTGCAGAATAACTCTTCTGGCTGAATTTCTGTTTATACAAAATGTAAGTTGCAGGATGGGAACACAAGTCCAGCTATAAAAAGTGAAGAACGTATCCCGAGAAATTAATTTTATTCCAGAGTATAATGGCAACACTCTGACTTGAAACTAATGTATAACATTAATTGTTTCGGCATAAAAGGTGAATTATTTTCTAGCTAAAATATACCAGATCAATTTTCAGCCTGCTGTGCAGGTAATCAGGCATGTAACTTCTGTGTATGGAACAGCCCAGAACAATGAGAGCAGCGTGAGACACACACACAATATCTTACAATTTCAATCTACTCATTTAATGAGAATATTGAAATGTTTCAGCTGAAGTTGCAAGGTTCCTACTTCAGGCTAAAACCTAATTTTTGTTTTTAAATGGAACACGGTAAGAGTCCACTCGTTTTTCTGATTTTGGAATGAGCTTCAGTTTGATGTAAAAACAGATGCAATTCTCCAAATGCGGTAAATTCTATTTTCCTCTGCTGTCCCCCAGCCATGGAACCAGCCCAGAGGTAACTGCACACAGGGATCTGTCACCTGTGCCCAGCTGGCACAGGGATGTCCAGCAGCCCCAAAGGTCACTTGTTCCCTACACTTCATAACCGGTGGAGCTTTTCTAAGCTGCTAAAGCAGCCTCAAAAGCAACGCTCACCACTGTACTCAAAGCATCCACATTCCCAAGCTCATCCTTGGGAAGCAGATGTTCCAGACTGGCAGCTGATGTCTCTGTTAACACCAAACCCCCTCATGGCGAGGCCAATCCCGCCCAGCGCGTTCCCTGGAGAAGGGCTCAGCACGTGGCCCTGCCTGCTGGGAAGGCACCATTAGCCAGGGGCAGCTTCCAGGCTGAACACAACCTTTTAATAGCAAACTGCTCCTCAGCTGGCAGGTTAAATGCTCCTTGGTGCTCCCAAGGAAGCCCAGATGTTAATGAGAGTCTGCCAAAACGGCTCTGCTGCAGCTGGGCTCCAGTGCTGAATAAAAAACCCCATTTCCCTTCCCCCGGAGCTGTGTGGGGGGGGCACGGGTTCGTCTCTCTTTATCACATTTCTGCACGGATTGTTCCACGCTCGCTGTGTCATTCCAAGTGTCCTGGCTCTCAGCACACTGCTCCCACTCTGGAAGTAGGCAGAAAAGTAAGAAAGTGCTTTAGGAAGCAATATGTAAATACATCCCCATTAGCCATATCCATTTCAAGTGACAAATTGTTCTTTTAATCACCTCCCTAGAACTTTACATTTAATTGCTGAGAGCATTTCCAGAACTCTGTTGTGCTTTTTCAATAGCTGGAAGTATTTTAAATTACTTCCTGCCTATAATAATTTTGAGGATAAAAAGGCGATAGTTTAGTTTATTGCTGAACTAAAATAAATCTGATTTCTCGTGAATGTTAAATATTAGGGACATAAACGAAGGGAAACTTAATGGAAATACCCAGGAGTCAATTTTCAAAGTAAAGCACCGATATTTATACATGGAAGCAGTAATTAGTGACACTTTCATTTGGTACTCTTGCACTCTTTTAGGAGAAGGTACTTGGTAAGTCCTTGTGAAAAACAAAAATTCCTTTCAGTGCTCTTGTTCTGAGTGCAGGGATCAGCTGGGACTGCAGCCATCTCCCTCCTGCCTCTTCCTAATCAATTATCCTGTTTCCAAAGAAAAACACAAATATTTTAGTAGAGAAGATAATAAAGAGCTGGAGGAGAAATACCCCACAGTCACAATTTAGGGATAAAAAGAAACTTGGTGGCGAGCCAAACACAGTTATTTTCTCCAATTTTCTCCTCTTTTCCCCAAGGCATAACTGAGATACCTGGGACTGGGTAAGTGAAAAGGTTCAACCTGAATTTTTTTCCTTGCAATTTGGTTCTTCCTGATCTACCTCTCCCTCTTTCTTTCCATTCCCCCCATTCTTCTGAGAGATACCCCACAACGGAACATGGAGTTAAAGAGTTCTGCAAGATTTTGGGGTAATAAACTGCTGAAAGCTTCTTAGGTCAGTTATACACTTCCATGCCAGCTTAAAAACATCCACTATAAAGTAACTGAAGATGATGCACAAATATATAAACAAGATATATTAATTTCAGCCTGGATTACCTCAGCCTGGAACACAGGTTTATCAGCGGAAAAAAGGGCTTCAGAAAGGCTGCATTTGACAAAGCAGAGTGTCTCTGCAGCACTGGTTTGGTACTGGTGGTGAAAATAATGCCCTGGCAGATAGAAATCATTGGAAAATCCAGCTGGGAACATGTATTATTTTCCCTCATATGGACAAATGTAAGCGTCTCTCAGGTACCATTTGATTTCAAACTGTCAGCTGAAATTTGTGCAGATGATGATGATGACACCAGCAGGGCTATTGAAAAACACGTTTTTAAATAAAAATGCCATTTCTCTTTGGCAGATTGAAACAGCACAAGAACACTATGGAACCATTTTTAAGGCCGCTGCTCTTACAATATTCAAGGTACCACTCTCCTCAAAATGCATTTTTGTGCAAAAACCTCTGCAAGTGTGATTTATTGCTCAGGCCCAGACGTGTGTCACCCACAATCTGCAACAAAAGCAGAAAGCAAAGGTGCAAACCCAGGATGGTTTTCACCTCCTGAAAGGGGAGATTAGATGGGATATTGGGAAGAAATTCTTTACTCTGAGGGTGGGCAGGCCCTGGCACAGGGTGCCCAGAGCAGCTGGGGCTGCCCCTGGATCCCTGGCAGTGCCCAAGGCCAGGCTGGACATTGGGGCTTGGAGCAGCCTGGGACAGTGGGAGGTGTCCCTGCCCATGGCAGGGGTGGAATGAGATCTTTAAGGTCTCTTCCAACCCAAACCTTTCCACAACACATTTATGTGCAGTAGGACAGAAATCATCATATTCTGGAGTTCTACCTGTTTAACTTTGCTTTGCTTTAAAGGTATGAAATGCTTCCAAAGCCAAAGATGTAAAATTAATTTAATTTATAGTTAAATTAAAAAAAAAATGAAAACCAGCACGTTGCTATTCAAGAGCTCCAGAAGAGAAGTAATCAGAGCATCCAAATATTTCTGGCATCTGAGACTCTTCCCATGCCACGTTATTCATGAAGCAGAGCCCTGCTGGAACTTGCAGGTCTCCAAATGGCAATACAAGAGACACAAGCAAAAATTTGCAAGTCTGAACACTCATTTGGAACAGACATGACATTATTCAGCGAAGGATTTGTCACAGCAAACACTGAGCAATAAATTGGGATCTATTTTTCCATGATCTAATATTATTTCCTATCAGCATGTCACAACTCTGACACAATAAGCTGTGAGCTGAATTGATCCCCGTCCTTCAAATCCAGTCTCATTTATGGATTAAACCTACATTTATCAGGGAAGGATATGAATAGGGAGGACATGTTCTTGCTGCTTTATCCATGTGGGAACATCCCCACCATATTGCATGAAATAGGAACACAGAGCACACACGGCTAATTAGGAATTTAAGACAAGCAGAATTTCCTTGCAATTTCCAAGCGACAGCTCGTCAGCTCCACAAAATTCCTGTCATTTATTTAAGTTCTCCTGGGTTATGGTCACACTCCCCATGGGAACAATGCAGCAGGAAGTACACCAATGTAAAACTAATGTTGAGTTTTTCCAGGCAAACCAAAATTTGTTGGAATGTTCAAATAACCATCAAGCAAATCTTCACTTGTACCATTAAAACCATCCTTTTCTCCGTGTATAAAGCAGCTTTAAACCACCCTAGACAACACAAAAGGACTATGCCTCATTGCCTCCTCCTCTCTCGAAGAGCAGAAATACCTCAAAAATCCAAAATCAATGCCAGATGAGGAAAACTGGCTGTACTAAACAAATATAAATCACAACATATAGAAACAGAAATACCAGCTGAAGACAAGCTACACAATAATCACAATATAGCATGGTAGTAACAGGAGGTAAAACCCTACAGGAACTTGCAGATCTGCTTTACTGAGGGCTTTGTCACTCGTTAGATACCAATTCTGGAACAAAATCAATAGCAGAGAAAAATCATTTTTAGATCTCCATATGTCTAGCCTTTTCCATTCTTGGCAGAATGGGCAAAAATTAGCATCACATGAATGTTTTTTAACCAGCTGCACATTAACTGTGTCCAACATTAACTTTGGGTATTGAAATGTTTGTTGGATCGACAGCCCTTTAAAACCCTTAAAGACATAACAGTAGCACAGTAAAAAGTCAAAATAGCTGTAGAGATTTCAGTGCAATTTAAAGGTTGTAACAACTGGAAAAGCAGCAGAAGAGCCCCATAAATCCATTTTTGATGTTATTTTACCTTTGAGTATGTGGGTGACATAATTTACCAGTTTTTTGTGGCAAAAAAGGGGATTTTAACAGGTTCCCTGCCCCAGATTTAAAAGATCCAGAAGTATGGCCATGCAGAACGATGACAGATGACCATCTTAATTATCCAAACATCACTGCTCAATTATGATACAACTTGGAATATCTGACATGAAACCAGGCTGGATCACAAAAATATTTGGGGAGGAAACATCTTCACACTCAAAGCCGGTCATTTACCAAATCTTCCATTCAGTAAATCCCAAACAAGGCTGCTAAGAAAGGGAATGCCAAAGGGGAAATGTGCTAACTCTAAATAAAGTATTGGAGTGGTTTGTGATTCATAAATGGAGTTCTATTGTTGGTTTAAATGCTGGATGTCCACACCCCAGCGGGGCTGGAACTGCACACTCCAAAAGGACAAAACCACGGCTAACTGCAGGAATAATTTGCTCCCCGCTGAAAAGGGACATTCATATGACTTATGTAAATATCTGTGCCTAAGCTATGCAAGGAAAAAAATAGGATAAATTGTAGAAGGGAAGCAATTTTCTTTTCCCACACTAAGAACTGGCATTTCTTTGGGGATGAACACTGGTGTCTATTGTAACTGGAATGCTGTACAGGGAGGAATAATCACTATTTAATCAAGTCTCTTCTTGTAAACTCCTTACAGAGAATGCAAGAAATAAGTGCAATTAAGTTAGCCAGATCTTAGAAATTGCACAACACGCCAGAAAACAAAAGCAGAGTATTTTGGGGGCTAGAGGGGGAGAGGAAACAAGCTGGTGGGGAAGGTTTTTAGAATTAGCAGTGTGTGGAATTGTTAGCTCAGCGCAATAAATACAGAATCAAAGTTAAAAAAAATAAAAGTCAGATCACTGATCTGGAAAGGGCTGAACATCCCTCAGGCCAGGTCAGCTGTTCCTAAACCATTCCTGCTCTTCCTAACAAACCACTTCTGCTTTCTGGCTGGATGTTTTATCCCAGACCTCCTGCCCTGCATCCTGCCCTGTCAGACCAGGGGCCCTGGGTCTGATGTCACCCTGCCACAGCTTTATTTCAGTGAAGAAAGGAGGAGGGGGATTTTTTTCCACCTTGCTCCATGTGTCCTGAAAACTTAAAACAGTTAATCCTCCAACTCTCACACAAAGCCAAGGACCTGAAATAATTCTGCTACCAGTTCTCAATCCCATTTGGTAATTCTGGGAGTGCTCAGCTCTGGTTTTCACATGAATGCCACAATTAGTGTGGGGGTGTCAATCATCTCCCATCTGCTGCCTGCAAAAGGGAATTCTCACCTCTTCCGACCACTGTTCTCAGCAACATGAACATGTTTGGCATCACCTCCTGTTCCACACCTCAAACTTAAACCTTGCCAGAGTCAGGCAGAGCTGCCTCAGCTTGGCCATCACCTCTGGGTGTAAACCCACACACAGGACACAGCTGTAAGAACAGCTGGGGGAGATTCACACTTTGGGCTGCATCTAGAAGCAAAATTTAATCATTCTAATTCTTATAGATAGCTGGGAGAATGACCCATTTTCTCAGCTGCTGAAAGACAAAGCTGTTGTAAGGCTATAAAGATGATTTAAGGGTATGTATCAGTTTAGAGGGAAAAAAATTCTGCAAGCTCAGACAGTTGTAAAATTGCCACTTTATGGCTGTGTCTGCTTGGACTCTGCCAAATTTATGAGGCCACAGCATCTATATTATTGAATATAATGTCTAGCTTCTACTACCTTGTCTTTGCAATCAAATCTAATGTTTAACATCACAGCCCTTCAATAACGACACTCCATATCAATTAAAAACAATAAAACCAGTTCCTTTCAAATATGACTTGAGGCTCAATAGCAATTAGTCAAAGGCCGAAAATGCAGAGTGAGGGATGAAATGTACTTGCAACTTTTGGTCCACCAAGAATCCATCTATGCACTTTTCTCACCCCCTCAGTACAGCAGTGGTTTAAATTACACAGCATCGTTCCATCACACCACAGAATGTCTTGATTGCAAGAACACAGGCAGCCAGCAGCACTGTTAAAGACAACAACCTCCCTTCTGCAATTGTCTGCTCACAGGGAAAAACTGGATTCATCGAGGCTCAGCAGTTGTGAAATTGGGCAGAATCTAACTCCAGAAGATACTCCATTAATTACAGGAAATACCATAAAAATCAGACACATTAAGTGCACAGAAATTACCAGGAACTAGAAAGGCATTTCAAGATAAAAGTAAATCCTCTTAAATGCTTCCCTCCCCCTCCTTTGTTTTTGGTTTCTCTCTCCTTGCAATCACTTCAGCACCCAGATTTCGCTCCTGTTCTGCTCGTTGGCATTTCCAGGGATGGTGCCCAGCCCCAGCAGCCCCAGGGTCCCTTACCTCCTGCCCGGGGGGGTGTCCCACAGAGCAGCACCACGCCCTGGCCCTCCCGCACCGACACCGCGCTCCTCATCTTCGTCCTGGAGTTCTCCACATCTGCGAGGGAAACAGAGGTGAGGGGGTGTCAGCAGGCAGGGAACACCAACAGGAGACTCACATTCTCAAATCCCCATCTCTCAGCGTGCACCAAAACCCAGCAAGGTCAGTGCAGCAGTTGCGGAGGAAAAGGCTGCTCAGCACGAGGGAGGATGACAGAATCAGGGCTGGAGGGAACGAATCTGCAGAGAGAGATCTGAACAGATCCCATGGCTAATTTTGTTCTTATGCCTGGTTTCTGCTACCCTGATTTTGATAACCAAAAAGGAGCCAATGAGCGTGACTTAAAAATAGGTCCTGAAGCTCCTGTTTGTCTGGAAATGAAGGTTATGATGAAAACAGCATCAAGGCCCTCCTGAGCTCCCCTATCCAACTGCAAAGTAACATTAATAACAGCTGCTCAGAAAACAGACATGGATCTTTCCAAAGAGAAAGGAACTTCCTGGACCATATTCCTGCAGGAGAATCCCCTGGAACATCACTGAGCCAGGGCTTTGCACCTCAGTGTGCTGACCCAGTGCTCTGCTCTGACTGGCCTCAGGTCTTTGGGATTATTTTAAGCTGTGTAAGGACCACAGGATATCCTGAGTTGGAAGGGATCCACAAGGATTATGGAGTCCATCTCCAGCCTTGCGCAGGACACCCCAAAAATCCCACACAGCATTGGCCAGACACTTCTTGGGGGGAAAAAAAAATGCTTCAGAGTATCCATAAATGCAAATATTTTATCACAAATTTAGACCGGCGTTCCCTCTAGCTGGTGAGTCAAGACCCAAGAAAGTAGAGCCTCATGACACCCTTAAACTAAGCTAAAAATAACATGCCATACAAACCAAGATCAAATTCCTACGCTAACAAAGGTTTTTCCATAAATAACCACATATTTTCCCATAACAGAACAGAAGGCAATTAAAAAAAAAAAACAACCCCATATTTGTTTATAACCTTGTATAGGACACTAAACTAACTCAGTCTTTAAATAAGGCTGTCTTTATAACCAAGCATAATAGGAGGAGAGAGTTGACCAACAGTAGCTATTTCCCCAAAATACAGCATTTTTTATTACTGCAAAGCAACAGCTGTTACAGTGAGAACACTGAGTAAGAGCCATCAGAATTTCAATGCTTCCTTTAAAAAAGTGCTGCAGTAAGAGGGTGCTGTACAACCCTTGGTTAGTGCACACGAAGTTCACAGGAACGTTTCTTAGAAGGGCTGGTTTCAGCTTTCCAAGTGAATTTCCATGCAGGTGTCCTCAGAATAAACTCAGATCCTTTTGCTGGACGTGGCAGAAGTCACACACAACCCCAGCCAAACCGATTCCACTCAAAGATCAAAACAGCACAGCCTTAAATTATTATTTCAGGCCTTTAAAGCACCTTACTCTTTCCCCCATAACATTATACATTCATCAGCTGCCCCAACACCATTCCCCAGGGCCATGGAAGGAAAAACCAGGAGCTGACAGCACCTCAGAGAACACACACTGTTCTGCTTCAGCATGAATCACACCAAAAGAATTATTTTATAATAATATAAGCATAAATATAAAAGTATGCTACACACAGAATTAATTTGGACCACGTTTTGCCCTCTTAAATCACAAGTCTTAAATCTAAAGTAATACAATTTCCATAACTGAAATGGGTTTGCAGTGCTTTTTAAGTCCATGTGTTCATTTATTGCAACTGAAGACCTTCAGAACCTTCCTAGTCTTTGTGTTGTCCAACAGATCATATGGGCAGGATGGGATGGGGCTGTGAGCACCCTGGGAAGGGATGTGGGACACGCTGAGGGATTGGGAAGGCACATCCTCATCATCCCAGAGGTACCCGGTGAGGACCCACCACAGCTCCGCAGTTTGATCTGCTGCAATGTTGTAAAAATTGAAATAATTCATCCCTGATTGCAGGTGAAGACTGTTGTCACAGAAAACCAGGTTTTGGGGAAAGAGGAAGCAACGTAAATCCATCCGAAAATGAAGAATATGAGCCATGCTACAATAAAAGAACCATTTCTCACAAATGAGCAGGAAGCTCCCCGTCCCCTCCTAGAGCAGCTCAAGGACCAGACTCATCACACAGATGCAAAATACCATCACTTAATTTCTCTATAAACCTCTGTATTCTCCTTACACATTGTCTGGCACGGCTTTGAACACAACAAGAAATCAACATGCAAAACAGGAGCAGGGTTCTTTATTAGCATTACACAACCAAGCCCCAGTCTCTGACCTTGGAGAGCACTGATTGCTTATAAACACGACGCTGCTCTGATTTTCAGGTGTTTCTGCAGCATATTCAGAGGACTGAAGGTCAAAGCCAGGCATGTTTGGAAGTGTATCAGAGTGATTGTTTATCCTTGGGCTTCTTTGCCAGGTTTTTGTCAGGTTTTTTCAATAAAGCCACTATCCCAAGCACAATAAAACCAGGGAGCAGAGCTGCATCTTTCAACTAAACTCATTATTACATGAGCTCATTGGGAAGGCACATTAAGTCCTCTGAAAACTGACAGGGTAAATAAAACACCTTAAAAGGTGGACCAATAATGGCAAAGCTTCTTTATTTGTACAGATTGAAGTGCATCCCTGAAATCAGAGGCTCTTATCCCGCTGAAATGTCTCAATAGATAAAATCCAACTGGAAACAAAGACCAGAGATCAGGACAGAAGATGGTTTTGAGGAGCGGAGAGTCAGAACAGGACTCGCTTTTCAGCACCCATGGGATGACAATATCTATCCCATTGTTCAGTGAAAAAAAAGGCCTAAAACACAAAATGTTTCTGCATTTTATCTGCTGGACTAAACACTGGCTTATTCATCATCAGATTTTTAAAACTCTCTCAAACTGGCCACCAAACTGAAGTGCTTTCATTAGTTTCTCTTGCCTTAATCTTTTCACTTCTTCCTTGTATTTATTACACCTCACTTCTAATCTCCTTTCATCTGAAATGCAACTATTCACGGACAAAATGAACACCTTAATTACTTAACCCTACCAGGCAAAGGTTCTGATCCTCCCACTGAAAATATTTTGGTAAAAATGTTACAACAATCCTGACTGCAAGGGAAAAAAAAAACCCCAACATAAAAACCAATCTAGAACTGTAATTTGCAAATTAAATGCTTTTATTGCCCTTTTATAGTTTGCCATATAGAAGAACGTTTAAAATTAGCTACTGAGGCTTTCTGACTCCTGAAACAGCATTTTCTTCTCCTTTCCCCTGCTAATACATGTATTTGCCTCATTGCTTCAGTACCAAGTACATAAAGTTGATAAAACTGAAATACACATGCCATGGCAATAAAATGGAGAAAAAACCCCGCAATTCAGCTTTGTTGAAAAGTCTTTAATTCTGCCCAAAGTGAGAACAACACAACGAGTTCCTGCCCATAGAAACAAGGATACGAAACCTGCATATTCCACTGGGTTCTCTCCTTCAGTTTAATAAGCCAAGTTTTCAGTCTCAAGCCCTGAGACCTGAAGTTGCTGAGAAAGACTCCAAGATGTGGAGTGACAGTCATGTGAGTATCAAACCTGGACCAGCTGCTTGATGCACCAGGAACAGCAGCATTTAAACACTCCCGTGACACCCAGGACAATTAAAAGACATGGATTTGTGGATTCACGAGGGGAAAACATGACCTGAAGCATCTCTGCAAGGTAAAACAGACTGAAAACAGTGACATTTTTATAAAAGAACAAAAATGACCTCATCTGCAGAGCGTGCTGACCACATTCACTGCCAGCACCTCCCAGATGTTTCTGGTTCCTGTGACCTCGTGTAATCAAGAAGGGATGGGGCAAGATCCCATCAACCACTGCAGCCAGGCTTTGAAAAGACCCAGGACATCATGCCATGAAAAATTCAGAGGATTTCTGATGACAAAGCTGCTCCACACACACAACTGCTGGCTTGTGGCAATGCTGAGTTATGTCGTATTTTGTCAAGAAACCCGTGTGATATTTCACTCCCAGACACTGATTTTGCACACAGGAACTTCATAAGAGTTGCAGACACTGCTAGAAATTACACCAAATCCTATTTATTTTTTTAATCAATACACAGAACGCATTCACTGTGAGAGGAACAGGATTCAGTTTTCTAACTGGTTGTTTTTTTAAATTCAGGTTTCCAGCTCCAAGTCCAGCATCATCCAAGCATCTTATTACACTTATATCAATTGCTCCTTATTGTCAACACATGTTTATTAGCAATTCTACCATGTTTTGAAAACTGCAGAACAAGGATTCAAGCTCTACAAACATAATTGTCCCTTAATAGCCACGAAAATATTTATTGTATTGCTTCACCAGACTCATTGTTATTCAAAGGAGCAGAACTTGTTAAATATACTTTAGGTATAATTCTGTATTGGTAGGATGTTCAAGTGCCTAAATGAGTCAGGCAACCAAATCTAAGCTGTTTTCTTGAGTAGGTAATTCTGAAGTGGGGACTCTGTTTGATGTCAGCCCATAATGAAGCCCTAATTCACAGCCCACTCGCCCTGGTAAAAGTCACATTATTAAAAAGAACGGAAATTCCACTCTCTCAGCTCTTATGGGCAAATAACAGCCTCAGCACGCTGTAATAGCTACGCTGGTAATGAGAACTTCTGCAGGAAACACAGTAACACCAATTTGTTTCTTTGAAAAGAATAAAACAAACATAAACAACAACCAAACCCAACAAACCTCACCACCAGCCCCTAACTCACCTACCTGCATGAGCAAACCTTCTTCCCCACCACCCTATGCCCCAAAATTTGCTATACCAAGGCATTGCTGCAATCATGAACCTTGTATTTCTTTAGACAGACACCCAAAACTGAATGCACACTTTGCATAATCAATTTTCACCAGGATATTTGGGATACTCGGCCTGTTAACCCCAACACACACTGCCTTGAAAACACCACACCAGGGCTGCACATGAGCCAGTGAAAAACCTTCTGCTCCCATCCCAGAGCCTGGATCGAGCCTGAGAAAATCACATTGAGGTAGGAGCGAGGCATGAGACCAAAAATTATCTCTGTCATCAATTTCTGCTGGGCAGAGAGAGAGGATAAAAATATTTTTTTATATTCACAGTGCAGGAGTGAACATTATTGAAAGCAGGCAAAGAGTGGGGGTGATTTATCACGGGAGGAGAGATTCAGAGGCTGCTGGGGAACCATCTCCATGGTTTCACATGGTCAGGCTGGTGCTACAAGGAAGTCAGAGAATTCCACAACCACCTCTACAAAACCCCTTTCTGCTGTGCTGCCCGGCTGAACTTGCATTTTCTGGGGCAGCAGCATTTCTCTGCAGGAAGGTGCCAGCACAGGGGGTCACACACACACTCTGCAGGCTGTTTTTAAACCCTCGCTGCAGGAACAGGAGCAGCTCTGGCCCCATCAGTGCCCCTCTGCACCCCAGGAGCTGCAGCATCACTGCTCCACCCAGAGATCCTCCCATGCACTGAAAGCTCCAGGACAGAGCAAGCAGAACAACCTCCCACCCTCAAGGCTCGTTTTACACCCAAAATGCTACTTTTGAGGTTGACATATTGCCCCCAGCTCTGCTCACATCAGTCCCACCAGCAGAGCCCATCTGAGCGTTTGTGCATCCACAGGAATATTGCCAACAGAATGCAGCAAACCTCAGAGCAGAACAACAGGGAGTGAACAGACCCC
>VZRS01006590.1:101668-143869 GCA_013398055.1 Ifrita kowaldi
GACCAAAAATTATCTCTGTCACTCTGTCATCAATTTCTGCTGGGCAAAGAGAGAGAGGATAAAAATACTCACAGTGCAGGAGTGAACATTATTGAAAGCAGGCAAAGAGTGGGGGTGATTTATCATGGGAGGAGAGATTCAGAGGCTGCTGGGGAACCATCTCCAGGGTTTCACATGGTCAGGCTGGTGCTACAAGGAAGTCAGAGAATTCCACAACCACCTCTACAAAACCCCTTTCTGCTGTGCTGCCCGGCTGAACTTGCATTTTCTGGGGCAGCAGCATTTCTCTGCAGGAAGGTGCCAGCACAGGGGGTCACACACACACTCTGCAGGCTGTTTTTAAACCCTCGCTGCAGGAACAGGAGCAGCTCTGGCCCCATCAGTGCCCCTCTGCACCCCAGGAGCTGCAGCATCACTGCTCCACCCAGAGATCCTCCCATGCACTGAAAGCTCCAGGACAGAGCAAGCAGAACAACCTCCCACCCTCAAGGCTCGTTTTACACCCAAAATGCTACTTTTGAGGTTGACATATTGCCCCCAGCTCTGCTCACATCAGTCCCACCAGCAGAGCCCATCTGAGCGTTTGTGCATCCACAGGAATATTGCCAACAGAATGCAGCAAACCTCAGAGCAGAACAACAGGGAGTGAACAGACCCCGCAGGCTGTTTCCATCCCATGAAATGCTGAATATCTCACAGGTGAGTCCTGCTGGGATGAACAGGCTGCTGGAGCCAGGTGCAGTGAACAACCAGCCAACAGCACCAAAAAAACCTCACAAATCTTTGAAACTCTTCCCCTCCCCTGGAATCAACTTGAGGCGCAGCAAAAAATGGAACAGGAAAGAATTAAATGCTCCTATACCAATTAAAGGAGAATAATTCAAAAGTCTGTGTTATATAAACACAACTAAGAAAAGCTAAAAATAAATCGGCACAGATGTATCAGACAGAGTGTGGTGAACAGGAGATGCCAGCATGGGAAGAGGCAGAAGAGTTTGCAGTAATGAGGGGAAAGATGGACAGAGGGGTGGATGAGGTGATCTGTGGGCTGTGTGCAACTGAGGGAAGGGACCAGAGACCACAGAGGAAAAATAAATAAAGTGGCAAAAGAATATTAACAGCATAAAAGTTGAGTCAACATCCCATAAGCAGGGAGTATTTTTCTTTAAAACACACTTTTCACTGGCAAAAATGCACTGAAAGATCTGGGGAAAAAACCAAACCAAACCCTAACAGCATTTCTAGGGAAATGCATGCTTTGAAAGAAAAATGTTCTCCAATAGGTATTTCCAAAAATATGCCTTTCATAAATTTGTATTATCTGGGAATTACCACTCAACTCCAGGCAAACACAGCACTGAACAAAGCAATTCAGGCAATTTGAGAAATATCTCAGGAGGGAAGGATGTTTGCTCAAGGAAATTATCCTACAGTCGACTTCTCAGATGCAACACAGATTTTTTTTTTCCCCCCAACACTTTCCCAAAACAAACCCTACGAACATCCTGACAGTCTGCTAAGCACCAGCCCTCGTAAGCACAAAGCAGGTTTAGTGCTGAGGAACACCAGGCTATTCACATTTTAATAGTTAAACAGATGGCTAAAGCCCTGCCAGATCTAGCTCTAATTATCAAAAGGTTTGTTTATTTATTAAATATGCAGCAGTGTTCCCAAAAAGCCTTTCCTGAACAAATAAATCAATGAAAACCACCCTACAACAGCTCAGTTTTAAAGCACTGGGAACATGCTGGTGACAATGGGATTCTTTTTTTCCTGCCACTGACTTCAGTCCTGGGTGTTTCAGGAGATGCCACCTTCCACAGAGACATGGACACACTCTGCCCCAAGTATTACAAAATATTTCATCACCAGAAAGGATTCCTGGGATTTGGGTAAGTAGGATCTGTCATTTCCTCATCTCAGCAGGTATGGAGCACCTGGCACAGACCCCTACTTTGACTGGGGCCACATGGGCCAGAACAGATGTGACAGTGACAAAGAACAGACACGGCAGATGGAGCAGTGTCCTGCCCACAGATGTCTGAGCCCAGCTGCTCTCCACACCTACAAACCCCCAACTTGTGAGTCAGCACAAAAATCCAGTGTTCACAGGCCTTCAGAACAGTTCTCATCAAAATGTGTGGCCTTAACTGGGCTGAGCAAAATAATATGAAATATTTTGTTGTTTGTGCAGTGAAACAAGGCATCCCCCATCCATGAGCAGTGGAAAAACGTGCCAAGAGTAAGAAATCCAATCTTAACCCATTGCTTATCCTGCCAGAATCACCTGTGCCATTTTCCATTCCAAAATCAGCTGGGTTCTACCTCCAGCTCCAGCTGCTGCCCAGTGTTTTTAAGTGGACATGTTAAACACTGATGGACTTTTATTGTTTGTATTTATTTTAATAATTCTCCTGTTCACTGTTTCTCAACCTCACGTATCTTACGCCTCAACTCTTTAGTAAAAGAAACACAAGGGAACCTGGAGAAGGTGACTGTTCCTACATAACTGAATTCAACAACCCACTTGAAGTAAAGCTGTAGAGAGGATAAGGTGCAAGGATAGATTAATACTGTAACGAAAATAATATTTACGGAGGAATTTAGAAGAAATTAAAACTTTTAATTCTATTATTGAAGTGAGGATGAGAAAGACAGAGGCAGAAATCAAAGTAATACATTTTCAGAGCACATTTGCCTGGCTCACGCAGAGGGAGAACAGTTGTTTCACTGTATTAACTATTCACATCACAATTTGAAGGAAGAGGTGGGCGAATTTTCACATTTGACAAATAAAGCACCTCAGACTCAGCATCCTGAATACAGCACTTGGGATTGACATTAATTGCTCCCGTGAAGTTCAAACCTACCATTTCTGAACCAGGGATATCATGTGCTCTTCTCTGGGCTCCATTGCAACCCCAGCAGGACCTGAGTGAACACCAGGATGTCACCACAGCATAAAACAGGTTCTGGAAAACTGCTGCAAACATTTCTGACTATAAATCTCATGGGTTACTCGCTGGTATTAGAATACATTAACAGGCTCAGAAGGACAGCAGAGATAAGAAAAATGATCTATTTCTGTACAGCAACACTGAAGTTGTGGCTTAATGGGTGTTCAGGAGCACATCAAAGCAAACCAGATGAGATTTTCTTCACTTCCTTCACAGCAGCGAGAAGTGGCTAAAGCAGATGGTCTGGAGTTCTTTCCTTACAGACAGCAGGGAACAGGAATACAGTGAAAGGCATTTCTTACCCTGATGTCATTTGCAGCTGACAAGCAAAACGGGTATTTTCTGTGGCAGATAAAGCAGAAAAAATGAAAGAAACCCTGTGTTACTGTGATGTGGACAGCGGAGATGCCTAAAACAATAATAATTTACCAGGTTCACATAAAAATGAGAAAATGAAAATTACAACTTTATCTCTAGGAGACAGGCCGTGGAAGAGTCCATGAGGCAGAATCATTTCTCCAGTACTTAAGATGAAAGCCAAATGATGAAGTTCCCCAATGAAGTCACATCTCCAACCCGAGCACAAGCACGAGCTGTTAATTAATTAATTAATGAAAAGCAGAAAACCTGCATAACCTAATTCAGTACTGCGCAAATATTTATATTACTCTCTAGTCCCTAATGAAATTAAAAGAACGCACTGAGGCTGCAAACTCAATTGTTTCGAGGTAGAAAATGCCAAATTAAGGTTGCCTGAGACAACAAGTATTGGCAGAGGAACAAACCAAAAGCCCCATCAGTGAGATTTCAGCTGAAGGCTGATGGTTCACACCAGAGCTTCCCCCTATTAGAGCAGCCACTCTCTTGTCTTACCTGGAAACCTCTTCAGTGCTGCTGAGTGTGTTTAATTAGTTTTCAAGAGTCTCAGTGCTCAGTGGAAGGTGTGAAGTTCTTCTGCAGCCAGGCTGAGCTGCAGCAGGCACTGAGCGCTGGCGGAGTGCCGGCTCCGTGCTCCTGGAGGGATGTTTGGGGAAACCAGAGGAGCAGTGGCCGCTTGTAGTTGCTCCAACACGCAGAGCCAGACCCATGGCTGCTGTTCCACTCATCTGTAGTTGTGTAAACAGCTTCCTCACACTTGCACTTCCCAGCAGCAGCCCCCAGCAGCCAGCAAAGGCTCCTTGGTGCGGGGCGAAGGGATTCGGGAGCAGCTGCGGGCGATGCCGTGAGCGGCTCTCTGCAGGATGCTCCCGCTCGCCTGCCCAGCTCACCATCACAGCACTCGGTCCTGGGGCCATTTCTGAGGCAGGGCACACCCAAAGGCTGCAGCCACACAAACTCAAGGCAGAATGAGAATCCCAGGCCAGCTGCAAAGCAGGGAAGGACTAACGCGAGGGTCACCCAGTAAAACTGCTGTGATACCCGTGAGACCAACACAGACGATCTCACAGCTCCTGATCTCTCACCAGAGGCAGACGTGAATAACCTCTGGCACAGCTTATTTTCTCCACTCTAAGTACTGTAAGCACTACCCTTCATCCTACCAGAGCACTGCTCCTGCCAGTGACAAGCCCTGGCTGATCAGCCTGACCAGGGTGACCAATTCCACTTGCTCTGTCACACATCCACGTCTGCTCCTCACAGCCTCTCTAAAACCACAACAAGCCTTTTCAGCACGTGTGCTAGAGCTTCAGCCTGGTTACAAAACCTCTCTTTCAATATTAATCACTGCTCTGACCCAGATGTAATAGAGAGGCATTTAAAACCCAATCAGTATAATCCCCACGCAGATAACAAATCCCATGTTTTGCTTTAGGAAGGCAGGAACAATAATCATTACACAATTAAACAAAGGGGTAAATAGATGACAAAATTGCATTTGGCCTGGCTCAGACCGAACTGGGATCTGACAGTGTCTGGAGGAAGAGCAGGAAACCTTTGCAAGCATGACTTGGAATAAATTAAATTCATTACACAAAGCAATGATTTGTGCTAAGAACTCACTAACTTGGATCCACTCGGTCACCTCCTGCAGCGACAGACCAGTGGCACTCAGGGTGTGTGGCACACAAGGACCACGCTGTGCCCACGGGTCTGGCTCTCAGCTGGGAGCAGAGCAGCCCCTTCCCAGCCTCTCCAGACACTGGGATGTGAGAAACCAATTCTGCCTTGGCCGTGGAGTCAGTAAATACTGGATTCTGGAAGGATGTTTAGGTCCTCCGAGTTTAGAAACAAAGCTCAGACCTGCAATCACAAGACAAGTTGTTGTGGGTCGTTTTGGGCTTTCTCCACTAAAGAAGGATTTATTATGAGGCAAAAAGGTTCCTTGAAGAAATAAGATAGTAATTCCACTGAATCCTCATCAGGAAAAATAGGGGAAAAATAAGGGATGGGTAAGATGCAACTGGCTTATAGAGATGCCAAAGTTACTTTTAAATGGAAGCAAAGAAGAGTTACACAAAAAGATGAAAGAGTAAGTAAGAGCAGCATGTGTTAATAAGAGCTGAAGTTATGAAATACTAAGGAAACGAATGCTACATTTTGCTAACCAGAGCAGCATAAAAATTCTCCTGAACAGAATCTGAAATAAAATCAGAGAGAGAGATGTAGTAAGAAATCAGAGGTTCAAAAGCAGCTGAATGCAAAGGAGTGTTAACAACAGATAAGGAAATGCAAAATACTACTGTTAATATCAGATTATTAAAAATCAAAAGCATCATATCACACACCCGTTTGATACCCAGGAAAGCCTCTGGCAAATCACACACAAGAGTTCAGCCAGCAGAGGAGAAGCTGTGGCAGTGCAGAACCAGCCTCCACACCCAATAAATCACTGGCTCATTTGATTTTTTAACTTAATTAGCGGGTAAAATAGCAGTACGTACAGCAGAGACAATCAATGCAATTCCAAGTCATTAGATGTGACAATGACAGCGAGTTCATCAAGGCAACCTGCACTCAGGGACATGATTCCTGCTGGGGCTGGAATTGATGTCCCCAGGCTCATTTCTGACCATCCTCTCCCAGCCCTCATTCCCAAAACCAGGAACCACTGTAACCACAGTCTGCACTGGCACTGCACACATTCCCAGCGAGCTGAGGGCTGGCTGGGGGGTTTCTGAAATGGTACCACTTGTGAATGACAAATGGCTGTGGACAAAACACTGGTTCAGACTGAAGTGATTCCCACATGTCATTAATATTTAAACCTGGCTTAGCTTGTTCTGGGTAAAGAGGTTTTGACTCATTTCAGAAAAACATCTGTATAACATTTTTGTTAAAAGCTGTAGAAATAAAAAGTGCTAAGGAAACAACTGAAGGCATTTGAAACAAACACAAGTGGTAAGGAGAGCTTCTACCCAACTGATGCCTTTTCCTGGTCTTAAAATCAAGAATCAAACACAGTTAGAAGGGAAAAAGAGATTTTACCTTGGTATTTATTTTAAGGATTTTAATTCATTTATCCATGACTTATGTATTCAACCATAGCTTGCTATATTTAATTGTTTCTAACAATTAATAACACTCCTGTAAATAGAAAGCAAGATGTGCATCAGTTGCAGATGGAGGAAGCTTTTATTCTGTGTGTACCTAAGAGTCCCAGAGGGAGATTTGGGTGTCCAAGGAATGCAGGGAGGGGTGGGCTGTGCCTCCCCTTCAGCCCTGGCTGTCAGATCAGCCCCCAATTGCTGTTTCTGCTGCCATTTTTAGTGTTTTGGTATCAGCAGCTCCAGCNTCTGCTCCATCCCCAAACGCCAGTCCAAACAAATTATCCAGGAGCACTCTATTTTTTTGCTCTTCTTGCAGCAAGAGAGCAAAAAGAAAACACAGGGATCATCTGAGCACATTAACCTCCCTGGAAGAGAAGGGAATGAGACAAGATCTTTAGAGAATTGCATTCTGTCTGCCTCCGCAGTAATGGCATTACACTTGAATGAAAGCAAAATTATGTGGAAGACTGTTAGTTTACTGAGGGGTCAAAGAGATGACAGCTGTGGCAGGAGGAGGCAAACCTTTAATATGCCATGATGGACCAATGTGCACATCCTTCAGTGGATGAATAAATGTGGCTGAACAAGGATTACACCTGAGCAAGCAACAGCATAGATTAATAAATTCAGACCATTCAACAACAGAGGCTGCAGGAGTGGAAAAAAAAAGCAACTCCTGAGAAATACCTGAGTTCTGCTACTGCATTTATAGAAACAAATACAATCCCAGTGTTGCTGAGGAGAGTTTAATAGATTGAGACATGTATGTAAGGAGAAAACCCCCAAAACCCAGGGGGACCTCAAATCTTTTTGTTGGTTCAGAGCAGAACCATTACGTGACAGACACTCCATGTGCAGACTGATCCCCAGCCTAAGCCAAACTGCTCCTTGCAGGGTGATGTAATCCCCAAAAGTGTACCGTTAACTACAGTTTAATAAAAAGTCACGGGCTGAAAAAATACAGTTTCATAAAAAAAGAGAGAAGGCATCTTGCTGCGCAGGGCTGAGAGAGGCAATAACAGGAAAATAAAATCAGGTACTGCATCTCTTCTCATAAGTACAGAGAATTTCCTTGGTTATTAAATGAGACTCCCCACAACTCCCAGCCTGTGCTCTCTGTAACTACTCAGTGCCACTCTGTATGAGAAACAAGACATAAATACATAATCAATACAAGAATAAAGACACAAGCAATGCAGTGTAATAGGAGCAGCTCTCTAAGTTCCATGGCTTCAGTTTTAAGACGCCTACTTTGCTCTGCAATAAACATCACAAAGCAAAATATGCACGTTGGCAACAAACTGGAGCTCTGAAAAAGTATATTTAAAGTAAGGTGACACCCAGTGAAGACATTTAAATTGTTATTTGCAAGCCCTCCACATTTATTGGGCTGCAGCCATGAGTTAATTCAGTTGAAGTTTACTGTGTATTTATTTATCAATTCACAATGTCAGAGCAATTCTGTACATCACAAGACCCCTGTGATTGTTACAGAACGACAGGAGCATTTAGGTTGGAAAAGACCTCCAAGATCATAGAGTCCAACCATTCCCCAGCACTGCCCAGTCCCACTGAACCACACCCCTAAATCCACCTCTACGTGTCTTTCAAGTGATCTCAAAAGAAAAGGACATCTGCTCTGCATTATTCGAAGAACACCACCTTCAATAAAATAATATTCTCTAAAACCATGCCAGGGCACTCCACATCTCAAAAAAAAAGGCAAAACAAACCCTACATCTACCACATGATGAAGTCAAATTCTCTCAGCCACCCAGCCAAGCCTTCCTTTATTGCAAGTCCTCATCAAATGCCTTTTAGCAACGCCCTTTTTTTCTACATCACAACCTGGTGCTGTAAAACACATTCCAAATTGGTATTCTAAATCTTTATTTCAGCTTGAGGAGGCTCCAGACCCAATAGCTTTATGAGCCATGAAGGCTGGGGTAGGACACAGCACAGATATGTTTCTGTTGACTGAAACAATTTTCATGTTTGATTTTTTTTTTCTTTTGACTTGCAAAAACTACAGTTGAAAGATCAAAGCGTTCAATTCCTACTGAACATTCCTATTAACTTCAATGGGCTTTAGATCAGACCCTTAATGGGGTATTAATGTAATGTAAACATTTTTAAGTATTATCTTAATATTATCAGTCGCATGTTAAATGGGCTAACAAGACCCCATTAGGGTAATTCTGACAAACAAATCAAGGGCTGAAATACTTTCCTTAGCAAAGACTTGCTTTGATTTTTCAGTGAATATAAGCTCTGTTTTCCCAAATAATCCATATTCCAGAGTTTTAAGTCCTGAAATGCAAAAATCCTAAGGAATGCCGTTACTTTTCTTAAGCATAGAAACCAAGCACACACACAAAAGAATTTAAGTATTTTTCATTTAGAGCTTTACCAGGTGAGGGGAGCTGTGCAGGAAATGCCAAAATGTTTAGTTATTTATAAATATTTTTTACAGGAATGAAGCCAGCACTTCAAAAGGCTCAGGTTAAAAAGATTTCAGAATTTAGGCATAACACCTAAAAATATAAAATCCCACTGGTGTCCATTGTCTCCTCTGTACTTCAGAAACATCTTATATTAAAGCAAGGCCAATCAAGTGAAGCATTTAATATGAAAAAAGATGCAGAGAGACGAAGCTACAGCTGCTTTTTCCAACCTCATTTAATGCCTTTAACCAACCAGCAGCTGCCCCTCACTGAGGGCGTGCAGCCTCTTGCATGAACAGGTTTTGTGCTGTGATCCCTGGGATACTGAGGATTCAAGGAGCAGGATTCTCCCAGTTCTGCACCATGGATGGACCAGCAGGGAGAAGGGCTGGACACAAAGCTGGCGGTCAGCACAAAGCTTTGGCTCCTGCCCAAAACTCAACCTTCTCCTAAGAGATTCCAAGTTCCGTGAGGAGCAAAATCATGGCAAGGCAAGACTCACCTCTGCTCAAAGTAGCATTTTTCCCAAGTTATAGAAACCATAATGCTACAAGATCATTAAATCCGTATTTTTGGCAGAGCACGTAGGTTGGCCTAAACTTTTAAGGAAGAGTTAAGCTCATGCAACATCCTAAAACAGCACTTAAATTTCAGCTTTCGTGAAGAAACTACACAGAAAAACGATGTCATAAAGAGCTTTGGGAGGAAAGAAAGTTATTTTTTTAGCTCTCTATTTCTTGCTTCAAAATATTCTTTCCCTTATATTCTATGCCAGAAAGTCTCTGCTCTCTCCTTGCCACGCTCCTCTCCTTCACAAGCTATTCATGCACAAGCTTTGAAAGATAGTAAGAGACAAGCAGATTTACATCAAGAAAATAAAGAGAGATAAGGTTGCTATGGGAATAAGAAGACAAAAACTGTTACTTAATCCAACATAAAAAGGATGAGAACTGGAAAGAACTCAGATGGAATTGAAACTGTCACCCCAACCAATGAGGTTATGATCTGAAACAACTGCTTTTTCTCCCTCATTTCCTCTCTGCTTTTATGTAATTTCATTTTCTCGTCAGAATCCCTTTACAGAATACAATATTTCATATTAAGATTCAAAAAACTTTAAAAAATGAATTAGAAGTAATATTTTCCAATATGTTGCTCACTACTGTCACTCACTTGGCAAAGTCTTGTAAAAGCTGAAATATGTCCCCTCTGCAGCAATGCTACGGATGTAGATGTGAAACTGGAGATGAATCTTTAGATTTTATATATAAATTATGTATAAAAAATAGATTCAGCCATGTAATTGTCTTACTTTTAACTACAGTCTATGGTCTACAGTGAAGTTTTACATAGGCTAGTAAGCAAATTCAGATTTAGGGTTTTTCTACAGCTGCAGTCAAAGGCAATTCTTATAAATTCTGCAGACAGAGGGAACTGTCACACACCCCCTCTCCCCAAAAAGTGAAGGCACCATTACTGTCAGTAGTTTATCTCAGAAAACGCTGGCTCTTATCAGTGCTTGCTGGAATCGCTTCCCAGCCAGCACAAAACATCGTGGAAAGGAATGAATCTGTCCTATTTTCGAGTTGTTGATACAGGATAAACGTTTCTTCTCATTTTGAAAAGCGTAGGGAGAACGTCTCTCCTTCCACCCCACACCCCCAGAGCTGCCCTGACTCACTGAATACAGGCCCACATGACCTCCCTACACAGAAACCTTAAACATGAGAAATGGCATGAAACCCTAAAATTCCCAATTCATAAAGTCCCTACCAGTGGATGACCTCTGGCAATAAAAAGACTGGATATAATCTGCAATAAACGAGCTAAAAACTTTCCTTGAACATGCAGCACAGCTCTGGAAGAGGAATTCTTATTTGCACCTTATCTCTTCCAAGCCATGCCTGTTATCTCCAGGATCAAAATTTGCCATTCAGGTGTTTACCAACAGTGAGATCTTTATGTGCCACCTCCGAGGTACAGCAGAATCCTTAACTGAATCAAACATCAAACTATCTGGGCATTTTCTTTATTGCTTTCAGAGTTATAAATAGCTGCACAAGGAATCAGGATAAAATACACACTAATTACCCTTGACTATGCAAATGAAGCTATTTTTAATTCAGGTTTAAACCATTTTCAAGTCCTCATTGCACAACAACTGCCAAAGGCAAGGGAATGCTGTGTTTTCCTTTGCTTTTTGCTGCATGCAGAGCACCTCGAGCTGCACAGAATTATTTCGCAAAGCAGGTGCAAGGTGTGGCTTTGCAGCTCACTGGAGGCACAGTCTCTGAGGGTGGAGTGGAAGCTCTGGAGTTGCAAAATCTTCTGCTTATTTCAAACAGGACCCTGACATTCTCTGCTGTCTCTGAATAAAAGTGATGCTAATTCCTCACACGTTACTTTTTACCAAAATGACACTTTTGAGACATAGGAACAAACCCTGATGTGTATTTAGGACAATGTGGCAAGTCTCAGCTTTGGGGCTCTTTTCACCCAGACCCGTGGGACCACACAAAAATTTCCCAAGTGCCATTAGGCCTTTTCCTGGCAATTTAAATGCAAACTTGTGTTACTTGCACAAGCTCACAGCCATCACAATCAAACCTGGGTCTCCTCAGAACTCCTTGCATTGTGCTGTTCCATGTTTCCGTGTCCCTGCCTGTGACAGGAGACAGAACTAAATGAACTTTAAGGTCTCTTCCAACCCAACCCATTCTGTCATTCTCATTTTACACCACAGGGAAACAGCCAGCTGGGCTTCAGTATGGAATTCCTTCATTTGTATCCTCGCACAACCTCACTCCACACCCCCCCTTCTTCACTAAGGCTTTCTGGTCCCGTACGCTGAGTAAATAATACAAATACTCGTAGTGGCTGCTTCAAATAAAGTGGTCTCTAGGCTCAAATGTTTCTCCACTCAGTTCCTCAACATCTGACCCCCAACCAAGCAGAAATAAAGGACAGCCAAGCACAAACACATTTACCTATGTGTCATCTTCTACTCCAAGGCAGCAAACACTCGCCTAGGAAAAGTTCTGCTTCCCTGCCCAAAGGCCTGACTTTGAAATGCCTCTGACTTTGTTAAAAGACTCCTAAAAAGTCACCAAGAAAGTCGTAACTCCATGTTCCATCCAAGGAGGAGAAAACATCATGCTCTGCTAGTCAACTATATTTTAATATTCTGTTTATAGTTATGGAAATTTGGCTCGTTTTAGCATCAATAAGTTCTGATTGTGCTAATCAGACAAGAATATAAATGAGCTTTTATTTGCTTAGGTTTTCGAACACGTATAGTAAATATGGCTGAGGTTAAGCTTAATACTTTACAATGCTGTGTTATTTTGTTACTGAAAAATCAGGTTGTAAATTGTGTTCTAATCCCTGACAAACACTGATCCCTGAAATCTCCCTGCTGATATGTACGTCCTGTATTGGAAAAGCTAAAGGCTACTATTAACACATTTGTTGTTACACAAAGAACTGAGAGGTTAATTATGGCACAAACACGGCTTTTATCCAAGGCACTGGCAGCCGCATATTTAAAATCACCAAAAATTAAAAACCTAAAGCATTCGTTTTGAACATCATCATTAAGAACAACAACAAAAATCAGAACGGTTTCTACTGAAGAGCTTTTTTTAAATACAAACTGAATTATTCTCAGTTCTGCTGTTTTCCTGAACATCTGCCAAATTATTCCAGCTTTAGATTTCAACCCAGTGTACCTTCCCTGCTTTTCAGCTGTCACTCACAGCCTCTTTAATCTGATTTCTTTAACTCCACAGTGTCCTGAGCTCCCCAAGTAAAGGGCTGGAAGGGATGGAAGCCAATGGTCTTGCAACAACTTCCAGGACCTCACTTCTTCTGAAACTTTTGACAGTGTTGGCCCACATTAAAACCCAAAAAACACCTGAGGAGAGGCTCCTGCCCTGTCCTTGTCACGAGGCAGGCAGGCTTCATGCTAAGGGAAATCAGGGGAAGCTGGGAATCTTCAGAAGTCACTTTTTCCAAGGTGTCTGGGACAAAAGGCCAAAGTCACATAGCAAACAAGTACCCATAAACAAAATACCAGGCCATGATCTGTCTACCAAAAAAATTCAGCAAACAGAAGGCACTGGGAGTTCTCCCAATTCCTATTACATAAATATTCAGCTTGTGGATTGGAGTAAGTATTCCAGTAGGGATTACTATCCAATGTGCCCAAGCCCCATAACCTTTTACAGGAAATATATTGGAATTACTTGCTCTATTGTATTGCACTTTAAACTGCAGTAGGCACAAGAACTGTGTGAGTACAAATGTACAGCCTTCATGCTCAGTAATATTTGCAGTAACAAAATTTTATTGCAGATAAACCACTTGGAAATTCCTTCTTGGTAATTTATGTAAAAATCAGAATTGCCACTAGCCAAAATTTCTCCATTCAAATGCCATCAAACCTGCAATAAGCTTAATTAATGAAGATAAAGGCAGCATTTGTCTTGTTGAAATGAAGCGTTAATTGTCTGAAGGTGAGGATTCAGCTTTAAGATTAGACAGTATCTGCAGCACAAGGGAGCTGCTTTTCAAGAGGAGGCTTTCTTCAGCTTGAAAGATAAAGCAGAAACAGAGGAGACCCTTCAAAAGCTATCAAAGGTCTCTCTTCAAAAATAATCTGAGTATCACAGCATTTTCTGCACTTATGGAATTAAATATTGTAACCGATAAGAGCATGCCCACCATGGAAATCCAGACTCCTGGAAATCCATGAACTTGGAGAAAGGCTGGGATGGCAATGAAGGTCTTTTCGTGGGCTTTTGGTCCACCCCGATGGAGTTAGGCCTGGGATTAGCTCAGGGTTCAGTGCAAAGGGAAATCAAACACGGTGCCTTTCCCTATTTACAGCACCCACTTCATTTCCTGGTACCAGACCTTGAAGCTCCAGACAGGAATTGCTACCCCAGTTCCCCAAGGACCAAGCGCCAGCAGGGCACTCACGAGGGGTGAAGGCCCCACAAGAATCAGAAGCTGCAAGAAGCTACACCTGGAATTAATCCATCACTTCACCTCAGCTCACAGAGGAGTTTTACCCTTCCACTGTCCCTGCTGTTTCGCATACTTTACTCATTTTTATCTTTGAAGTTGCTCTTCGGAGTAATTTAAACATAATAATGCTAAAGTGTGTGTTTTGAAATTCCTAAAAAGGCAGACATTTTGAAACTCCATATATATACATGTATTTTTTTTTTTAATGTTCAGTCATCACCTTTTTACTCCCCAAGGTAAATGGGCACCAAACACTTCAGAAAAAAAGCAGAAACTCTTAAGACCGGTTTCTCATCTTGTAACTCAACCCCAAAGTTTCTGTCCATGCCATGAACCCTGGTAGCACTGCACAAGCCATCCCAGCTAAACAATTCTGACAGTCACTACTGGCAGAGCTGCACTTGAACACGATGGCTGGACACGTATAATGCACAAAAAGGAGATTACTATTAATATGCAAAAGCATTCTGCATCAAGAGCCAGGCTGGCTCTGTCTGAAGGCTGTAACTCTTAATGAGAACTGAATTTGAACAAGACTAGTAAATGATGCTATTTATTTTTTTCCTACAAATGGACTTTTACCCACACAGGAACTCACCAAAGACTAAATCCGAAGAGGATATTTCTGCTTTCCTTGTGGCGTGATTTAATCACAACAGCAGAGCAGTAAGAACACAGAAGGTTTGTTTTTATGCTCTTTGGAAAATAAAGAAACAATCATGCTTTCCAGTTTCATAAGTCTCCTAAACTTGATACTAAAAAAGAGGAGAACTGTGAATCTGATACATGACGTTGCTGTGCCTGAGGGCTTAACAGTTTATTTCTGTATTAGACTGAGAAAACAAAATGAAAAATAAAAATGAAAGCAATAAAAACACCTGAATTGACATAAAGAAATACATATAATATAATCTAGTTTTAAACTCAAATGGACTACTGAATAAGGAAATAGAAGAAAAACCTCCCTATTGGCAAATTTTAGCATAAAGTGATGGATCAGGAACCAGGCTTCAATGTCCAAACAGTTTCTGTATATCACAGTAGTGCTTTGACTGGGTTTTTTGTTTGTGGCTTTGTTGTGTTGTTTGTTTTTTGGTGATGTTTGGTTTTCTTGGGTTTTTTTTTTTGGCCAAGGCTTGCAATGGCTAGAGGAAAAAATTTTATTATTATTTTTCTTTTTCTCTATTTAAATAAAGTGCAGCACAGAGAGTGTTAGGATACACTGTTTGTGGTGGCAAGGAGTCAGAATTTTAGGAGAGAAAGTTAATCCAAGTGGCGGCTCCAGGTCTCGCCCTGGACATGATGTTTGAAATGTGCCTTTTTATCTCCTGAAGGAGAAAAATTTTATGCACTTACACACAGAGTCCTCCTTGTTCTGATTCTTTGAACTCTCTCTCTATTCACAGCTTTCCTTTCCCTTCAACCATCCTCCAAAAGTTGTTTTTCCCGTTCATTCTCAGGAGAACCTTTAAAACCACACCTTTCTGGTTGGTTTTAGAAGTAGGAAACAGCAGAGAAGGTGAAGGAAGCGGTGCCTGTGCTGGGCAGGGCTGGAGCAGCCCAGGCTCTGCACTTTGAGCCACCTGGGGCTCCCCAGGAGCCTTCTCCTCCTCTCCAGTGGAGCAGGAGGACGAAGCCAAAATTTGCAAGAGTGGTCAGAAAATGCAGCTGCCCCACAAACTGCAGGGAAGTTTTTACACACTCACCTGATGGGGCTTCACCTCAGTTATCTCAGATGTTCACCAAATTCATCCTCACACATTCCAGACACGAACTGCTACCTCTCTTCCCCAAAGGACCGAGTGCCACCAGGGCACTCAGGAGGGGTGAAGGCCCCACACAAGAATCAGAAGCAGCAGGAATTTACACCCGGAATTAATTCATTAATTCATCACTTCACCACAGCTTAGTTTGGCACCTTCACTGCTGATGTTGTTTTGCACATTTTACTCATTTTTATCTTTGAAGTTGCTCTTCGGAGTAATTTAAACATAATAATGCTAAAGTGTGTGTTTTGAAACTCCTCTCCTAACAAGGCAGACAGACATTTTGAAACCCCACATAGGTATATTTAATGCTCAGTAATCACCTTTTTGCTCCCCAAGGTAAATGGACAAGAAGACCATGGGGTCATTAGTCATACAGATATAATCATACTTCAGCAAACAAAAACCCAAGGGCCACTGGTTTTTTTCATTAGATCCCCTCACATTCCCCTCTTTGATGAACTATGAAGATTCACATCGGATAAAGGAAAAGCAATTCAGTATAGGACACTGCAATAAGGGGCCTGGTTTGAAATACATTATCTGCAAAGACAGAGAATGTCAGGGTTTATAAGCCAAGATCAGCATCATCTCCTTTTCTGCAGCTATGATGTTATTTCATAACACTGAACTGCAGACAGGTCTTACAAGAACTGTCTTTTTGCTTATAGGCAAAGCACAAGAAAAACGGTTTTCTATGGGGAAGCAGAATACCTGCTGATCTATCTTAATAAGAGGTTAAAATAACATTCTCCAAACTGTTTGACAACTTGTTTTTACATTTACAGCGTGCTCTTACTAAAACCTGTTTCGAAATCAATTCAGCTCCAGGATTCCCCAGTGGATTTTAGCAGCCTGCTGTTCCAAAGGCCCACTACAGATACTCATGCAAGTGAAGCAAACAGGTGATGTTAGCATTGAACACATGCCCGGGCTCCAAATATCAGGAGATTTTTTATGTCAGGATTGAGCCCTTCTGCAGGGTTTTGAGGGAGATGGGTCAGGCAGCTGGAAAAGCTCAGTTCCTGCTGTTCAGAAAATTGCATCTGGCTCCAGCTCTGTCTCTGCAAGTGCTGACTGGGACTCCACACAGCATCCTCAGCGACAGCAATCCAACCACGCTGAACCAGGGATGTACATCCATGAGCAGTCCTGCCCCACCACACCAGCTTTTGAAAATAGGAAAAAGAGCTTTTCACTTCCTTTCTTGCTGGTCCTCCAATCCACCAGCTCCCCGTGGCCACTAAACTGACATTTGGCAAGCACCCAGCAGCAGGGAGTGACCTGAAATAGGTGCAAAGAAGGGCTGGGAAGATGGACACAGGTTGGTTTAACAACATCACTTCCCTTTTCTTTAAAGTTCTTGACTAAGCCAAAAGCAAATCCCAGCCTTCTGAGTCTCCATTAAAAACTAAATCCATCTACCTTGGAGCTGTGTGCAGGATCCCAACCCTCCTGGGGACAGCCAGGACACAAGCACTGGTCACAGGAGGATGGAAGGAGAGGCTGGCACAGCACAGGATCAGGAGGGAATCCCAGCCAGGGGACTGCCCAGGGCAGCCACAGCATTTCCCTCCATCCCCCCCTGCACTGGAGTTCTTGGAAAGCAAACTCATCTATCCACAGCAGACCTGGGGATAAACCACTCGGTTTTCATGCTTCAGCTGAAGAACAGGCACTGCCCTCCTCCCCAGAGCTGTGCTGACCATTCTGAGGAGGATGCACAGGGAGGATTTGGGCACTACCCTGCTCCTGGCAGGCCTGGCAGTGCCAAGGGGCACAGAATTCACCAGAGCCAAGAAGCCCCGAGCACAGGACAGGAGCCTCTCCCCTCCCCTCCCACACCTGGCATCACTGGGGGTGCTGCAGCAGAACAAGCTGAGCACAGAGATCACCAAGGCAAGGCAGGGACTTGTGCTGCTGGGAGCGAGCTCTGAGCTCGATAAGGTGAAGAAAAATGACTCTGCAGAGCTGATGTGGCAGCAGAGAGGAGACCTCAACAGCAGCTCCAAACACTCAGAGCTGCCTGGCACAGCAAGGAAAGCAAACCTCTGCACCAATTCAGCAGATCAGCAATGACCATGGGCTGCTCCTCAGGAATAAACCCTGTTCTAAAGCAGAGTTTGGAGACAAAAGCTGCAGCCATCAGCACAGCAAGAATCTGAAGTGTCCAGGTAAAGACAAACACGTATTGCAGCTCTTAATCAGCACATCTACAATGCACTGCTACCAACAGCATCCTCCACACATTCAGGTATTTTCTGCTTGCTTTGAAGGCACAGCCCTGCATAGCAAAGGTTCTTTTAATTCACTCACTTTAAATATCTTCCATTATTTAGCACATCTATCGCATGCTTGGTTTCTAAACTCCACACAACTTTCGCATTTCAAAGCCTCTGGGTTCTCCTCCTCAAGTGCAGTTGAAGTCTTGAATCTGGGAACTTATGCACAGCTCTAAAAGAGAAGTCAGAGATTATTGTTACCTGCAAGGCAGCCAACAAATGACACCAGGAACAGCTGCTTCCACAGCAGCAGCAGCAGCATCTTCAGTCGCCTGAACTCAGGAGTTCTGCTTGTCAGGGGAACTGTGTGTTTAAGTCTTTCAGGTGGCAAGGTTTAACCTGTTAAAAGAACAGACATAAAATTGAATCCCTTGATGGTCCTTAAGAACTGGCTTCCTTGTTAATGCACTTTCAAATAAATACAAAGTTGACAGATCCTTTCATGTTCCTCTTTTTTCCAGGACTTAATCCCCAACAGAAGGGTGCATTTATATTTCACATTTTTTCATGTATATGAGGTGCTGGAAGTTTTATTCTCCAGCAGGAGCAGAGCTGACAGGTAAGTTGATTTTGCAGGTCCCACTTCCCACCAAGCTCCAGCACTGATTTATTTGAGAGATACAGTGGATTTAAGGGAAGGGAGGTGCAGCCATACACAGTTCAGGGAGGAGCACCTTGTGCTGCACTTGCCTTCTCCAAACCATGCTGGCAACAACACAAACCAGGAACTGATTTCATTAAAGCCATGTCCAACCCATCCTTTTTTTGATGCACTTGAGTGTGATGCGCTCACTGATGGCTTTTTTAGTTTTTATTCCTCTTTGGACTTCTGCACCAGGTGCAGTGACAAGCAATGAACCAATTTACTGCCACTTCTACCTTTGTCACTGGCCAGGTGATAAACCCTGTGCTGAGGCCTACTAACCTGGCTATGACATTATTTTACTCGTATTTTTTCCCTAAAGAAGCTTCACAATAATTTTTCTTTAGTTGTAAGACAGCTGTGGCCTTCATATTTTCTGGATGTCACTTCCACAGCATCCTCTTTCTTCAGAGGAAGGGGAGATGAGCAGGACACAGCTCAGACTAAATGATTCCTCCTGGAATAAGCCTACAGATCAGTGCACAGCAACATTAAGGTCAAGAAAGCAGCTACTCATCCTGAGGAGCCAAATCTGAGCTGCCTGAACTTGATGTTTCCATGTGAACTGCCTTTTTTTTTTTTTTTTTAACATTAGAATTAAGGGTTTAATATTGCTGTAGATCAAGTGTTTCAATTTCAAGCTAAGCTCCCCAGAAAACTAATTCAAACAGAGGGTGTCTCTGACACATCCCCAGCCTGTGATCTGCTAGGAGAATTTACTCCCCTCCAAACACATCACTCTTTGCCACCAGAAGATTATTTTTTCCTCATCCTGCTACCCCTGGCTCATGTGGGACCCACTGTCACCTCCACACAGTGCTGGCAGTGGCATCCTCTCCCTCGTAACGTTGAAGTTCTTGCTTTCTCATTTTCCCCACGTGCTTCTAAACCAGAAAATAAGCAAATCCAACCCCTCACATCTCTATCAAGTAATAGCTATTGATCCCCCAGCAGGAAGCTGCTGCCAGCAAAGCTGGCAGAGGAAGGCTCGCTGCAGGGATACAGCAATTCCCAGGCACCTAAAATGGGAAGGGGAATATCCCACCCCAGGGTGCAACAGTTTCAGGAGCCTCACCCAGTTCTCACAGATCTCAGATCAAAAAATGTTCATGATATGCAACTAAAATGTTATTGGCTTCCAAAAGGAGCAATGGGAGTACAATAAATTCTGTTGATTTTGCATGTTAAAAACCTCAAAACAGTGTTTTGGCAATGGTGTAATCCTTCACAGAATATCCTGAGTTGGAATAGACCCACAAAAATCACAAGTCCAAGCCTTAGCCCTGCACAGGACACCCTGAGGGTCACACCCTGTGCCTGAGAGCATTGTCCAAACTTTTCTTTGAGCCAGAAAAAAAAGTGAGGTCTCATCAAGACAGGTAGGAACCTGTTTTGCAGCGGATCTCCAGCTCTAGAGAACTTTAATTTTCTCATTTTCTGTTTAGTTTTTCATTTTGCTTTTTTTCCCTTGGCAAAGAAAATCCACAGAAACCCAAAACCAGAACAAAACCAGAACAAAACCAAACCAAAACCACACCAAAAAAAGCAAACCAAAACAACCAAAACCAAACCAAACAACAAAAAAAACCTCTTGTTGAAGCTGAAAACTTGGAGTTGGCCATTCCTCACCCTGTGTTTCCAAGGGGCACCTGCCCAGCCTTGCCAAAGGAAGGTTTTTCCATGGATAGCCAGAGGCAGCTCCCAGGCACCCCAGCTTGGGGCTGCAGAGCTAAATCCTGCTGGAGCATCACCATCACCATCCCACGGAACCCAGGGAGCCTGGAGCAGTGGGGGCAGCCAGAAGGGCAGGAAGGGGAAAGGCAAGGAGGTGGAGCAGGAATACCAAAGTAGGTCACTCCTGTGTGTCAGCTTTCTTGCAGCCTTGCAAGGAAAAAAAAAAAATATGGAGAAGCTAAATTAATTTGGTTTTGTTCTCTAAGTGCTCTGGGCAAAGCAGAACACGACAGATCCATTTCAGGCCAGACAAAAACTGCTTTGGTAGATGCTAAAAAAAAAAATAAAAACTGGAAAGCTTTGTATATGAGTATAAAATCGTAAAAATACATCCCAACCTCTGGCTGCATTGTATTTTAATAAATTTTAATATCTAAAGAGAGAACAGTAGCTAGCAGCTAACCTTGTAAGACTTGAATTACTTGAAACACTTCATTTTCCCTGCGTTCTGTGAGGTTTTGCTAACCCAGGATCTATTCCTGAACACCGCCTGTTTCATTTTAAAAGCATCACGCTTAGGAGTGCTCACATTTACAGCTCTGAGCCAGATAAACGCACCCTTACACTCAATAATATCCCTTCTTTAAAAGATGCAAACCCAGATGTACACCCAAAGCATGAACTTATTGAAGTTTCTGCTCAGCTCACTGCTTTCCCACAAAGGAAACAAGCCCAAAGTAGTTTTTCTCTGCAGAGAGGCACACGAAGGGCTGCGAAGCAGAGCTGCCCCTGGCCAAGTCAGCAGGCTCAGGCTGTTCACAGGCCCTTGGTCAATGCCTGGCACTGCAGAAAGCTTCTGCCTTGGAAACTGCTCCAAAAAAAACCCCCAAAAAAATCAAATATTGAACGCCACAGCAGCCCAGCTTCGCTGTGACCTTCTCCTTCCTATTGCAAGGATCTAAAAGATCCCCGTCAGAGGTTAAAAACCCCAAAACATCATATTGGAAAGGCTGCAGGGAGCTGCTTTTTATAATATACACATTCCAATTATTTCTCCCGTGGAAAAAACCTGCATCAAAGAAATCCACTGCCAGTGCAGGGATCCAAAACCAGCGCTGAGCATCTCTGTCACCTTCCCAGCTCTGACACAACCCCAGGCGATTTTCAGGTGCCAGCCCCTTGCCTCTGGCTTCTGCTTCCAAAACGCCCCATCTTACAAATTAATTTTTAATATTAAAATATTAATATTAAAACATGAATTATAATAAAATGACTCAATGTTAAGAGTCATTTTATGTCCCCCTTTACAGAAGCGAAGGGGCAGATCCGCAGCATCACTTGGGGGCTTTTGGAAATAAAAGGACTTAAACTGGCTCCCCCAAAATTCAGCTCTCTGTATGTAAAGGCCAGAAAGAATAAAGACAAACAGCACATGCTGAGGTTGGAAAAGACTGTAAAGAAACAAAGTAATAGCCAGAGAATATGCAGAAGGAAACAGAAATCTATTTTTTAAATCAGAAAGCTTCCTATCATTAGGCAGTGCTCTGTTTCCAGAGGCCAAAGTTATTTCAAGGCAGTAAAAAGGCAAAGCTGTGAAGTGGTGCAAAAAAACACCAGGAAAAATTAGCAGATTTCATTTCTTTATTATATATTTATTTAACTTTTCTCTGAAAGTCAATTCTCATGAGTTGCTCCAACAATTTTTTTGAAGGAAACAACCAGTTATTCAGAAAAAAAAACCCCAAACCAATTACCAGACAAACAAATTAAGTAGGATGGGAGCACAGACATATAAAAAAATTCAGCTCCATTTTTCTTCCTACAGAATTAGCCTTCCAAGACCTATGAACTGTCAGGTCACATAATATGGCAAGTGATGTACAAGAACATCTGAAAGAAATAAAAAGTTTAGGAAAGGTTCAAGAGTCGGTAATTTTATTCAGTGACCTTAATTCTTACTATGCAGAGTCAAACCTAAAAAGCAGTAGTTCCCTAAAGGTGGAATTTTTATTTCTATATATAGAATTGGAACTTGTCAGAGCTAGCTGGCAAGTTCATTTTAAACCTGGAGTTTGAGCTGGAGGAATTTGTAGAGTCATCAAGTGTAAATTAATCAGAAATTCCTGGAACTCAGGAGAGCTGTGCAGACCCAGAACTTATTTTTCCGTATCGATCACAAACCACAGCACAGAAAATCAAGTGATGTCCTGACACTAGAGGTCAGCAGATCTTTGCTAAGGGAGGGAATTATTAAAATCTCATAAAATCATGGAATAATTTGGGTTGGAAGGGATCTTACAGCCCATCCCATTCCACCCCTGCCATGCAGGGACACCTTCCACTGTCTCAGGCTGCTCCAAGCCCTGTCCAATCCAGCCTTGGACACTGCCAGGGATCCAGGGGCAGCCACAGCTTCCCTGGGCACCCTGTGCCAGGGCTTCATCTGGATAAATCATGAGATTTACATCCTGGTTAATGGTAAAGTCATCTCCACAGGGCAACATGAAAAGATGAGGTGCTGAACACTCCACAAGAAGCTCAAATAGCCCATTTGATTTTGAGGGAGGGAGGGAATGATATCCACTTCTGATTTCCCTCAAAATGAAATCAGCAGTTGTGCAAAATCACCCAATCCACTTGGTTTCAATGGGGAAACAGATGAACAGTTAAATCTTCCCCGTCACTGAACCATCCTCTGCCTCCTACAGTCCCTGCTCCAAGCCTGAAAGGCACCAGTGCCATGACAAAAATATTCCAGCTCTGCATGGTAGCTCCACACTTCCCTCTCCATGTTCAATAAAAGAAAGATCATTAGAAAAATGCCACAAACACAGGCTTTTGAAAATCCAAAAGAAAGAGAACTAAAGCCCTGTGGTAGTTCTCCATTTGCACCCGAGGTACCAAGCCACTCATTCCCTAACACCAGGTAATCTCCAATTTTTGCTTCAATACCAACAGAGCCCAGTTCACCTGGATTTGTCTGTGTTGAGATGAATCCAGCTCAAAAGTGCTAAAAGCACCCAGGCAAGGTTAGGCTTGTCCAGTGCCAGGGCTGACCACTAATCATTTATTAAAATCAAACTGGTATCTGTTATTTGTTGCACTGAAGCAGAGATGGAGCCAGTTTAAGAAAAGAATTTAGATGGGATTTTTGTCAGTTGAAGGAAAGAGTTAATTCAATTTGACATCATACACCAGGCAGGTCTAGAGGGTAAAATATCAGAGTAATCTCATGTTAGAGATTGGAAAGGCTTTGGAAAACAAAACACAGAGGCAATATTGACCAGCACGGAGGCAGCAGTGGCAGCACACTTCTGAAAGGAACACGAATGCACCTACTGCACCTGAAAGGCTCTCAATAAAAAAGGATTGACCAGTTAAAAGCTACAGCAGCAAGACAAAGCACAGAGTTAAAAATCCAGCTAAGCAGTGCTGTGGCTGGTTCCTAAGGTAAGTTTAAAATGGTGCTCCAAGGAAAAACGCGATTGCTCCAACTCCTTTGGGGTCTCATTAGATCCCTGCTCCACAGCAGCACTGCTCATTAGGAAGCTGCTTCCCAGGTAGCCCCTGTGAGGTGCCTGTGGCTCTTCCTCAGCCTCCTGTCCCTGCAGGGGCACTGGCAGGAGACAAATCCTCCTGACCCAGCCGGGCTGCGAGCACAGAAACCAGCAAGGAACTTTCACAGAAAACTTCTCCATTCCCAAGCACTGAGCAGAATTAAAGTTCTCTCCGGTGAGCCATTAGCAGAGGCCTAGTTAAAAGCATCATTTTATACAAAATTAATTTACAACAGCTTAATATGGAAGAAGCAGCAACTGTTCTGTGGAGAGTTTTATCACAGCTTCTCCTGTCTGGCTGCATTTATCAACTCTCAGCCACGGTCCCCTGCCTGCCCAGCCCATCCATCCTCTGCACTTGATCCAAAGCTCCCTGGAACACGGAGCACACAGGTGGTTCTGCTCTGCAGAACATCCTCTCCCTGGCCCCGCACTTACTGCAGTCCCTCCTTCTCCCACTGCAGCCAAGAACATTTGTAGTGATTGAATGCCCACTCTCTCCACATTCTCATCTCTCCACTCTGGGTGTCACACAGCATCTCTGCTCTTTATCTCTCATTCCTCACGACATTCCAGGCCCTGAACACACCAGCAGGGTTTTCTGGACTCGGTATCTGCAGTTCTGCCATCTCAGAGCTACAACCACTAAAAATCCTTCAGCTCAGCTCAGCCTGTACCCAGGGAGTTATTCCATCTCAACAAAAGCAGCACAGCTGCAAAGAGAAAATAATTAAGGAATGACATTTATCTTAAAGTCCTCAGGAATCCTGCTCTAAGACCATCACCTTCCACAACTCTGTGCCTCAACCACTCCAGAGCCTCTTTACATCTTGCCAGAGGATTTTTACTTTCCAACACCTGTGGAGACAGCTCAGCTCAATCAATCCCGGGATGCCCATGGGAACACTTCACAAAGAACCAGCTCTGCATTCTTCCCGAAGTTTACTAGGAAATGTTTACCAGATTCTCTTGAAACTCTTGCCATTTAATCAGTCGTGAGATACAATTTAGAATTAGTAAGTCTTTGAAGGAACAGCAACTCAACACCCAACGTTCACTGAAAGGCCAATTCCCACCACGGTGACTCCAATCTCATGACGTGTTTAGTTCCTGCCATGGGAAACTGATTTTGGTGTTGGTGCACTGAAGGTGTTCCACTGATAGAGCAGGTTCATTTCTCAAATTCAAAATGCAGCTATTAAATTAAATCAAATCAGAATCATATTGGCCTTTTCTACACTACTTAGTGAAACTTCCACAGAAGTTCGATGTGTGGACATCTGCTTTGTCTCATCTGCACACAAACTCTGTGTGCCCTGTTTAACACCAAACTCACTGCCAGGCTCCAAGCAAAACCTTCATTCAGTGCCAAAATTGTACTTCCCAAACATACAGGAGGGAAGGATGTTAAAAACCAAATACTTTCAGGCTGCAGTGTCTTGGCAGGAATTCTTTACCCATGGTAACCCAGAATTTCACGTATTTAGCACAGAGAAAAGTTTGAGATTCCCTGTTAATAAAATTGAAAAGTAGATATTCATATTCACCAGTCACTGCCAAAAGCCAACTTCAGCTGCCACTTCAAATATTTCCATTTGTACAGATACATTTCTCTGGACTTCAGTAATTATTAAATGCCTTCCCAACCCGTGGTACACGACAGCAAAACAACCTCATGCGTTTAAACCCCTGCTGAGTAACACAAAAATGTTAAAATTGCAGTGCACCCTTGATGACACGACCTGTGCTCTGCCCATTAATTGCTCCTTTCTTGGAGTAACAATATTTCAAGCCAATAATCACCTTGAAGAATTCTTATTTTTTTATCCAGAAGAGTGACCTGTCACAAATCAAGTATTTCCTCTGTTATTTTCAGGCCCCTGTTCTTGTAATTTGCATGCCTGAGGTTCTCCCTCTGCATCCTACCAACTTCAGACACCCTTTTGGTAACACAGGTGGGTCACCACCTTCAACCAGGCGTTCCAAGACAGGTACTTCCAGAGGTCAGGAATTCTGTGAACCCCCAGGACAGCATGTCACAAATCACTTCAAAATAATGCAGGGCTTGAGATTTACGAGAAATAAATCAGAACTGTTGGGGAAAAAAAAAAAAATCAAATATGAAGCTGGGTGAACTCTGGCTTGTGCAGCTGCAGTGGGGGGAAAGGTGAGACCTGATTTCTATTTCCATAAGAGGAATGACTCCCATGTCTGCATTTGTGTTACAAACTCTCCTGGGCTGCCAGGACTCGCTGCCAGGAGCACAGAAAGCCTTGGGATGGAGAAGCTGCTGCTGCTGAATCAGTATTTAATCCCTGAAAATAAGGGTGACCATTGGAACCAGAATGGTTTGGGCTGGAAGAGACCTTAAAGCCCATCCAGTGCCACCCCTGCCATGCAGGGACACCTTCCACTGTCCCAGGCTGCTCCAAGCCCCATCCAGTCTGGCCTTGGACACTGCCAGGGATCCAGGGGCAGCCACAGCTGCTCTGGGCACCCTGTGCCAGGGCCTCAGCACCCTCACAGCTGGGAATTGCCTCCCAATATCCCATCTAACCCTGCCCTCTGTCAGTTTGAAGCCATTCCCTGTGTCCTGTCACTCCATCCCTTGCCAGTAGTCTCTCTCCATCCTTCTTGTAGCTCCTTCAGGAGCAAGGCCACACTGAGGTCACCCCAAAGCTTCTCCTCTCCAGGCTGAACATTCCCAGCTCTCCCAGCCTTTCCTCCCAGCAGAGCTGCTCCATCCCTCTGCTCCCCCTGGTGCCTCCTCTGGACTCTCTCCAGCAGCTCCAGGCCCTCCCTGTGCTGGGACAGGGCTGGGGCAGCTCTGCAGGTGGGGTCTCACCTGAGCACAGGGGCAGAATCCCCCCTTTCCTGCTGGGATCAGCCCAGGATATTTTATGATCCGTTCCTCACTCCCGAGTCCGGAGCCTTTATCCACACACACAGAGCGGTCCCTGGTGAGACACCAATAACAGCGTTTCTCTCAGAGCACTTTTGCTGCCATCCACTACAAATCACAACTTCAAAAGCCTCTTTCATCCTGCACGGTTGCCCCAATAAAAACTCATCCCTTTCCATTGCATACATAATTCCACTTTGATATTCCTTGGCCAGAACAAAGTCGATCCATGTCTCTCGCCGCGTCCCAGCCGGAATTAGCATCCACATCCCACACGGATCGCTGCACGGAGCCCCAGGAATGCTGATCCACACTGCCTGCCCTGGCTCCAAGGGTCACCTACAGCAATTTGTCAGCAGTTCCCTCTTCATCAAAAATTTACAGGCTGCTGAATTTCCAATGATGCTACAGCCCACAGTAAAACCGTCCACCTCAAATATTTTTTTAAACAGAATGTGCCGTTCTCCCTCATATCTCTCCTCAAAATCACAGCACAGGACAGCAAGATCCTACCCCTCAGATGGGATCCAAACCCCAGGAAGTGAAATTCAGGCAGATCCTGAACTGAGGCATCCAGGGAGCAAAGTGCCACAGAGTGACAATGGGCCAACAAGCACCTGAATGAACAGAAGCAAAAAACCCTACACAGATCTGAAGTTTCTCCTCAACTCCATCCCAACACGAAAATTTAAAACAAATTAAAAATGAAACAACAAAAAAACCAACCATAGGCAGCCCATTACATGCCACAAAACAGCAATGCAGTCAATCCACTTAAAAAGTGCTGACAATATTACTCTTCAACTTAGAAGAATGTAAAACTCAACACAAAAATACTCTCCACATCCAAATGCACTAAAATTCACATCCAGCAGCGCCCTGTGTTTAACTTCTCCTAAGGAAGAAGTTACTTTGAATTTCAGAGCTCCCTATAACAAATATTGTTGCTCTTAGTCCCAAAAATCCTCATCAAAATGAGCACTCCAGCCTGCCCGGTCCCTCTCACTACGGGAGAGACTCTGAAACTCAATCAGAGCAGACAGAAACAACATTTCCAACCCACTAAACCTCCCTCGCACTAACAATTTAAACTGCAACATATGAGAAAAATCATGCCCTGCTGAATACCTTTAGAGCTGACAAATTAAACAGTCAGGACACTTTGGGCTTGAAAAACCCAAGAGACTTTTCAGGTGAAGCAGTAAGAGGTGTTGCTACCTACACATACATACACAGGTGTCTACAGAGATAGAAATATATATAAATAAAAATATAAAAATGTATTTGTAGAAGTCCAATAATGTATAATAGACAACTGCAGAAAAATCTCTTCTTTCTCACCCTCTCTTTCCTCCTTCCAGGTCTCATTAATGCTCAAGCACCTACAAGAAAATTTATTCCATTTAAATGGCATTTTTGTCCCATGCCCAACTCAACACAGAAGAAACCCCCCACACACAACCATATCTTTAAAACACCCACTCAAACCCTAAAACATGACCTGTGCATTGCATTAGGCAGGAATTTTCCAGAACCAGTAAAGTTATGTCTTTGTTTCCAGTGGAAATTAAATAATTCCTACCAGATGTGAGGATGAGAACCTGCCCCTCTCCCACCCAAATGCCACCGTGGCACTGGGGCTTCCCACAAAGCCCTGGCCTCAACTTGGCTTTTAAATGAAGAAAGCCTCCAAGACTGCAGATTTTAAACTCTTTAATAATGCATTTTAGTGCAGACTTTTCTGGCCAATTTACTTGGAACAAGACAGGACAGCCCTTCCCCACTGCCCTGCCCAGGTCTGATGGCTGGGTTGGGTTTATCTGAGGATTTTAACATTAGAGAGTCTAATCCACCAAAAGCTCAAACAAATAACTGTATTACAGGACTGAAAGGCTGATGATTGTCCTCTACATGGCTCCTCTGCTACACTTACACATGGTATGAATTTGGTATTTTATTATTATATTATACATTTGTTTCTTCTTGACCAACATCCCTGAAACCTCCTAGACCAAAGTTGACATAAAATTGATGCTCCAGCATCACATTTGTTTACAGCCCAACATGCAACAGGTAAGGGGATGTTTTATCTCTCTGTAATCCCAAAAGAACAATTACTTCCCAAGAAGTAATAAACCAAGAGAGAAAAATGGGATAGATGCTTCAAGCAGGGAAGCAAACAAAAAGAATAAAGGTCAAAATGTGAAATTTACATTTTATATACAGCCTCACTCAGTCTCTTCTTTTTCTTTTCAAACATATATATATATATATTTAGCCTGGGAATGGAGGAGCTTGATAGAAATATTCACCAATTTCAGCAAGGAACTGAGCTTTGGGAGATATGGCCACAGGTTCCCTTAATCTATCCTGTCTGTGATTATCTCCCTGCCAAGTCACATGCAGGAAAATAATCCCCTGCAGCACAGAGCACTGATGGGAAAGGAAAGAAAAGCTCAAAGTCACAGCTGAATGGTTAGAGCTGAACCCATTTCAGCACTTTTTTCCCCTCTTCTACTTCTTACTTGAGACCAAGGCAGCTTAATCTGCATTGATGTCTATGAAGTTTCACTTGAAAAAGTTCTTCAGCCTGCGAGAGTTTCCTCTCCTATGAATAGGAATAAAACACTCAAATATTTTTATGAAAAAAGTTTCTTTCCCTTTTTACAAAGGAAACTGTGAAACATTGCCTGAAAACTTACAATACTGCATTTCAGCCAAATTTCAAACCAGCAGCACAGATATTAATCAAAAAATGAGACTGTGAGAGAGAAAACACCCGACCAGGAGGCAGAACAAAGCCCACTGGAGACCATGAGAAAACCATTGGAGATGTTCAGTGGATGAGCGTGGCTGATTTGCTTGCACATGACAGGAGAGCAAGAGAATCAAACCATTTTATGGTTATTATGAATACGATGATTTCTTTATTATTTTCATTTTAACGAACACATCGCCACCTCTTTCCACTCCTCACTTTCTCTCTGTTCTGCTCCCCACATCCCTGCTCCCCTTCATTAATCCACTTAATTCCAGCATCAGTTTAGATACACGTTTGCTTCATTAACTCACTGCTGGGGGAGGACAGTACCCAGACCCCTGTGATGGAAAGGAAAGGGAAGTTAATCTCGGTTCTGTGCAATCCAGATATTATAATTATTATTAGGGTGTCTTTGTTCCTTGTGTCTCTAGGAAACCAAGTCTCAACGTAAAACCATAATTTGGAAAAAGCAGAAATTAGAGGTTAAATTCCACTGAGTTTTCTTCCACTGACACTAAAAGATGAATGTTACAGTCTGTCCCAAGATTAATGAATGCAAATATGGCTGATCCACCACAAGTAGTAAAGAAAGAACCAGATTTTTCAGCCAAACAACTGTGGAACACCTCTTTCATCTTTCCCATGTAATGAAGCCTCACTTTCAGGGAGAAAAAAAACCCAACCAAGTATTTAAATTACTTAACAAGATCTCTTTAAATATCAGTACAAGGTTAAATGTGATAAAGACTCCACTGGCTTTGCTGGGCAAGTTTGGTTTAAAAAAAACCCAAAACAACAAATCCAAAACCCGAACAAAAGTGGAAGGAGCAGAGAGCTACGCTGAGATAACATTCAGTGGTGATGAACCTAAGAGTATCTAAACTAGTAAAAAAATCAATTTCTTGACTTAGGAACTAAATTCAAATTAGGGAATCTCTGTCTGACAAAGGCCTAAAAAAACACAGAAGGAAAAGAAGATGGGGAGAGAGGTTAATTGGTTTGTAAAGTATTAAGAGGACCAAGAGACAAAATGCCCTGGCAGGAAAACAAATGTGCAGAAGGGCGATGCAGAGAGAGCCCATAGGATGGAGAAATGAACACAAATTTGATTTTTGAGGTTCAGGAGCTTTATTTCATAATAATAACAATGATATTGTTGTGAGGTTATTCATGGCACCAAAGCCAGTTTGAAGTCCATCTCCAGAAAGCCGATACTGGGAGCTTTACTAACCAAAAATCTCCACTTCCCAAATATCACTTTCCCTCAAAAGCAACAATTCTTTTGCACCATGTCTAACAGGAAAGCAGCAACAAGCCGCAGGCCTCAGAAGATGCTGTTTTTCTTTCAGATCTCCAAGCTTCACTTCATGTCTTAATGCACTTGGCGTTGCTCTGACCATTAATCGTGTACTGCAGACCAAGAGAAAGTGCTTTTCCAGAAATGACCTCAAACTAAATTCATAATTCTTTAAAAACCAATAAACCCACTGAACCAGCGAGCTCAGCCCTTCTGCAGTGGGCTACAGGCACACAAAGCTGCTTTACTCCCTTCAGCAAGATCCACTACCACCTTGATTTAAAGCACAGAGTGGAAACAGCTTATATGGTTCAACAACAGTCCTGTGTTTTGAGCCAGGAAAGGCAGGAAGAGGCCAGAAGACACCAAAGGTCCTTTCTAAACAGAGACTAGAGATGTGCTACATAAATTCAATCCACCACTAAATCTGTATTTTCCTGTGCTAAAGCACAGTCCTACCCAATACTTCTTCCTAAACCTCTCAGATCGAGGGCAGCATCCCTTAACTCTTTCCAGATCCTCCCACAAAACTCCAGATCCTCTGCATTTCATTTTTCTGCAGCATCATCAGCAGGAAAGATCCTCTCTCAAGAGTGGGTATTTGTGTGGGTTCCTACCTTCCTCACACGGAAAAGTTATCCTAAGCTGAACACAAAACTTGAGTAGCCACATTTATTATACACAGCCTGAAAGATGATGCAGCTGCTAAAATATTTGGGACACCTCTGCATCCTTCATTGTACAGCAGAGTGAAGGTGAAAAGCTTTGTGCTGAAACAGAGCCTTAAAGAACACACTTTGCCTGGCTTGAAGTGGTGCCATTAACGCAAGAACAAAGTATAAACTCATCCACGAAAAAACCTTGCACAAGAGTACTTGAAGCTGTGCCTGCAATGCGTGTTTTTAACTCATAAAAAGGAATTTTAATTCTACAAAGGCTTTTGGAGCCTTTTTTTTTTTTTTGACTGAGCAGACCATTAAATTCACCTGACCACAGCGAATCTGGGAAGCAGGATTTTTCAAAGCCTAATATTAAAGGAGACTTTCAAGACTTGTTTCACTTTCCTGTAATATTAATTGGATCTCCAAATACTGGACATGATGGAGAGGAAGAATACAATCACAGAGCTTTGCCAATTGATGACAAAGCCTTGCTGAGATTTTGTTTCTAGAAGTACCAGCCCCTTTTAGTCAGAAAAGTCCCAGGTATGTAAAACATATCCCAGTGAAACAAAGGGCCGGATTTTTTAGAAAACCTCCACACAATGCAGAGAGAATACATGGAATTTATCAGAATAATGCATCCCTCAGGAGGATTTGTGAGGAACCAGATAAAAAACAACTAACAAGTCTGCCCAGAACTTCTGTTCCCTGCCCTGGCACAGGGTGCCCAGAGCAGCTGGGGCTGCCCCTGGATCCCTGGCAGTGTCCAAGGCCAGGCTGGACATTGGGGCTCGGAGCACCCTGGGACAGTGGAAGGTGTCCCTGCCCATGGCAGGGGTGGCACTGGGCGGGCTTTAAGGCCCCTTCCAGCCCAAACCATTTTGGGATTCCCTTTAAGTTCATTACCAGTTAAACTTCACTAAAGTAAAGAGTAAATGGGCTTTCCAGCATTGCAACATTAACATTTCTTTGGTGAAAATAAGAAATCCCCATCAGCTCTCTGCTGCCATCCTTGCCTGTATCTCAGCCCCTTTCCACAGGTGCCACTTAACCAGTTCCATTTACTTTGCAATGCTATTTCCCAGGAAGCACAGGAATAAATCAATCTGAGAATGGAATGTCCATTAACACCTTTAATTAGGCTTATTGGACAAGCTGCTGAGCCTTTTGGAAAGGAAAAATGTGGATCTTTACCAATCTAGAATTAAAAGAAATTTGCATTAGAATTACAGGCACTTAACTCTCCACAGTGCTTATTCTGGGGAATAAGGCACTTCAAAACTTTTCTGGAAACACGGAACTGCTGATTCCTCTCTCCCTGCTGCAGGAGCCAGGGGCTGGGAGAAGATGGCCTTTGTTACAATATTGTAAAGGGACACCAGGACAGAGGAGGCTATTTTCCTTCTCTCCTTATTTTGCCAGGCTACCTGCAGGCAAAAAAAGGTCATTTTTACGTTCTGGATGTTGTCTGCATGCTCCAAATAAAAACTCCAAGTCTGGTTCTCTAAAAAATGTCATTCTAGACTGTTATCTGCTGGACAGAGAACATCCTTGGACACCAGTGGGAGTACGTCTAGGTCATCAGGGATTTATAAGTTTAAGACTTACAAGTGATTTTTTTCAGGCTGGAAACACCTACTGTGACAATGCCCTAAGATCCCAAAAAGGCAGCAGGTACCAGGTGAGGAATTAAAGGGATTCAATGGCCCAGATCAGAACTGATGCCTGTTCTGCATGAAGTAATCAAGAGCCCATCTCAGAACAAGAACAGAGTGGAGAAAACTTCAGCTTTAATCCCAAACCTTACCACCGTTTTCTATCACTTCCACACATTTTACTGTTGTGTTTTTATTTTATATCCACAACTATGCAAAGGTCTGGGAGCTTTTTGTTCTTTCAGGGTGACACAGAGGCACAAGCAGTGAGTTATGCAGGTTACCAAAATCTGTAACATCAGGATAGTCGGATGCTGGGGGAAGAGAGGACGGTGCTAAACCAGCTCAACAGGAGGTGGTGGAGCTTTGCAACTTCCTTAAGCTGCTTAACTCCAGATAAGGAGCTTATGCAACTTTCTGAACTCTGGAGAACATTCAGCAAGTGATAGCAGACAGTGCTCAGGTTAACTTACACTTGGGACAGGCACTTCACGAGTCATTCTGCCCTCTCACCGAGGAAAGAAGCAAAAAAACCCAAGTCCCCTCCCAAAAAACAAAAATCATCTGTCCAGGAAAAGTAAGGTACAGTTTAGTAGAGATGTTCCACGTTTGTTTTCCTCGATGTTCCCCTTGCATGACTTGGGGAGTGGCACAGTAAGCCCAGCTTCTGAGCCAGAGATTATTTCACATCTCTAAGCGGAGCCTGACTATGAAGAAGCTGCTTTGTGGTACTCCTGAAGCAGAAGAGCTTTAGAAAGGAGTATAAACAACAGCCATTGCAGTCACCAAACAGACCCACTGAGAGCTGTTCAGGTTCTTCATCTGAAAATAAACCTGAAAATAAACCCATCCACCCACAATGGGCCTAGTCAAGGGTATTCATGGGCATGATAGGGACAAGGTCAAAGCCTTAAGGGCTTACAACAGGCTTGATTCCGAGCTGGGAATTGAATGAATAACGAACAGGAGAGAGACACTCCAGTCCTCTTGGCAGCTGCTGAAGAAAAAAGCTAGGAAAAGTCCTTTCTTTCATCTCAGTGCGTCCTGGAGAGGCACCAAATGCCACCATCGGCACCTGCAGCGGTGTCAAACACCAGCTCCGGGCTCAGCAAACACCACAGGGGCTGGCACCACTCCCCTCTCCAGCCCAGGGCTCCCAGGGCTGTGCTTCTGAAGAGGATGATGTGTTTCTCCACCAAGGTTCAACTTATTTCAGCTGTTTTGTGGGAGGACAGATCGGCAGAACAACTTTCCAGTCTCCAAGTGCACCTGATGAAATGCTGGAACTTTCTCATCTCTGGATTTTAGTGTGTGAACCACATTTATGTGGTGGGGAAGAACCTGCTACAGAACAAAGTGCCAAGCAAAATCCACAATCTCTTATTCCAGGAGAAGAGGGGATGAAACTCTACTTATCCTTCATTTAACTGTCTCAGAAGAACAGCACTCTCAGATATAACACCTCTTCTGTTTACATTTTAAGCTTATTGAGGAAAAGAGATGCTCAAGAAGACTATAAACTACAGATTTTAAAGCATTAGAAACACAGCACTTTACCACGGCCACAGCAATTTTTATTTTCTTCAGCAATACAATAGCAAAAATAGTCAATGTGAGATTCAAAATCAAATAGCTACAAAAATTACAGCGAGAAGTGGGAAAACTGCAAGATCTATAAACAGATTAAGCTCCACAACTAAAAGGAAAACTATCGTGTATGCAAGCACTTCAAGAACTGTATTTGATTCTACAAATAGTTTGCCAGTCCTCCGTAAGGCTTCATTGCTTTTTCCACTATAATTTCAACAGGATTTTTAGACCAGGAAAGATGCGAGATAATCAATGAGAGGAGGAACAGTGCTGTGTGAGAATGCAGCCCCTCAAAAATGGAGCAGAAGAGGAAAATAACTCTGGTTTAGATTAATTCAGCTCCTTCTAGGACAAAAACTAACTCTTGCTTAGTCAAGAGCAGAAAACAGACAAGCCAGAGCCCAAGAATGGCAAGGGTTACACATGAGCAGCTGCTGCTCCTCACCTTGTCAAGAAGGAAGAAAACCCATTTAAGTGCATTTCCCCTGCAGCCAGGCAGGGACGGCACAGAGCTCCTGGGGGCTGTGAGCAGCAGCCCTGGGCTAAGACAGGTCCAGGTAAACTGGAACTCAGCTCTGACACACGGAACTGAAGTTTACAGCATGAATTCAGCCAGCCAACTTCCACCACTTTTAGCAGGGGGACATTTGGGCAAGGAAACCGAGGCACATCTTCCTTCTTTTAGGATCAATGGTGAGATCTTGAGCCTAAGACAACAAAACACTTTCTGTGGGGTAGAAAGCTCAGTGTGCAAACAGATGCTTTTCATACACCACTGACACACACACACAACAGCTCTGCAGCATCAATAAATCTTTATCAGAGAAGGTGCACACTGCTAAAAACATGCACTTAAAGGCTCAGACTGTGCAGAGAAGGACTACAAACCATGGAAACTTGGGGTCTTCTACTGATCTTAACAGTGGAAAGGAATGCACCTGTGTCAGGGTAGATACTAACAGCTCTTCATCCTGTTCCTTTAGAGCATTTGTTTTTAAAAAGTTAAAAAAACCATGTCATTGTTACTATTCAATTGTCCAGCAGCCTGTTCCTTGAGCACACAAACTTCAGAGGTACAGAGGGGCTGGTGGTGAAGCAGTGACCTGGCAGCAACGCTACCACTTACCCCCTGCTTTGAAAATGACCCTGGGAAAGCAAACATGCACATACAGCCTTCTCTTGTTACTGCCATTTACAACTGACACCAACACGTTGGGCTGAGACCTTAAATAAATAACCCAGGGTGCTGCAGAGAGCTTTCCTCCCACTCTGCTTTGCCCACACAACAACCTGCACCACACTTGAAGCAGCAGGCACCAAAGATTTCCTGTTAAACAAAGAAAAAGCCATCGCAGGAAATGGTGATATTTTAGTCGTGAGCTTTGGATGTAAAAGCTGCGCTGCCCAGGACCACCAAGGGCTACTTAAAAATCAAGTATCTCCCCAAGTCACTCTGGCAAAAACAGACCCTGTTTTCATGGGTTTAGAAACCAACTATCCTCAAGCAGCAGGACAGACGGACAGGCAGGACAGACACATCCGGGTGACTGCAAGGAGCTTTAGGAAGAGAGGATAAAACCAAAACATTTTGGAATATCCAGGGAAATAAACAGTGGTTTCTGCATCAATCATACTGGTTGAATTTCCTGGTTTCTCCCTACAAAATACCTCACAGTAATATGTCATTAAAACAGTATTTTTCATCTCGCACATTTTACCAGGAATGCTAAGAGATGCCAACTTCAACAAATGGAATGTCTTCAAATGCAGAGATGCGTGATCCTTCTGCAAATGAACTATGAAAATCTGTATGCTTGCAAGCTAAACAGAATTTATCATTTACTGATCCACCCTGAATTGGATTAGACAGGAATTGCTCCTTATGTAGTCAAGTACTGCAGTACACCGGAAATTACTGTCCTGACCTCAGCGCAAGCAAAAGGGATGCTGGACATGCTTCACATTAAGCCAGACTGTGGAAAACCAGTTGATTTTCCCCACCAGTTTACTCCAACGAGAGGTTTACAGCTCCAAACAGCTGTAATTTATTATATTTTAGATTTCACAAAAGGCCTGAACATGTTGAGCAGTAATACTCCTCAGAATTGTCAAGGCCTATTGAAGTGAAATATGCTTCCCACATCAGGAACATGGCACTGTGATTTCAGCAGGGCTAGAAAGGCAGTAGGATTTTTTTTTTTTTTAAATGAGTCAGTACACAAAAAACAGGAATAGTGAGAGGAGCATTTTTAGAACAGTTAATACCAGGGTAGCTTATTACTACTTATAGTGTTGGTGGAAAAGAAATCTGGATTTAACCATGAAATTTCAAAGAGGCTCAGAACGCTGTTTTGAAACTACAGTAAAATTCAGGATTTCTCATTTCTCTGTTAAAACTGAATATACAAGTGAGTCTTTCCTCAACCATGTAGCCCAAAACCAAAGGAACAGGACATAGGAATGGATCTACAGGAATAGGTAGGAGACCCACCCATACCTGGTGCCTCTTCCAGTGCTGTGCACATCATCCCTCACTCTAGCAGAACAGGTCTGGACTCCACAGCTTCTCTAGTACTAGCCAAGCCACTTACTACGGTTAAAAACTGCTTTATTTAGTTTTCTTCATTTAAACCCGGTGTGGGGGGACTAATCTGTAACAGCTGAACCAGTTTAGCCATTCTGGACTCCTTCTGCAAATAATCTGGGATGAGAAAAGCAGAGACAGCTGCTCACACACCTGGTGAGGGGCAGTGCAGGAGCCCTGCTCCACCCTCAGCTGGTGGAATTGCAGCATCTCAGGGAGCACACGGCCCCCCAGGATCTCAGGGAGGTTCGTGGCGCTGTCTTGTAAGTCAGATTTCACCTGCAAAAAGATTTTTTAAGCTCCTTCCTGCTCACACCTATTCACTCCTTGCCACCACGTCTGTGCTTCCCCCTCAAACTGCAACTCAGAAACGCATTATTTGGATTTTCCAGCAACCAAGAACTGGTTGACAAAAAGAACCTCCCAGCCAAGTCTGGTCATCCCTGCTTTTCTCTTCCTATTACCACTTACTCCAAAGCCTTTTACAGCCCACATCTCATTTTCTGAGGCCCCCCACCCTGGCAGCTCCGCAGCCCCGATTTTAAACACTTCATGATTCAGCCAAACACAGATAAAAGCTCCTCCTGTGTGCAATCGGGATTAAGAAAACACCAAAACACATGTCCAGGTTTCAAATCCTGCATTAAATGAGTTTCTCCAGAAGAGCACGAGCTGCAGGTGGGATCATCCAGGGCTGAACACAACTCCAGTAGCTCCCACTGCTGCTTCCCTCAGCTGGAAATGCAACATCTTTGCCAGTTCATTATTCTTTATTTTGATCAACACATATATTTTTCAAGAGAAAGATACCTGGATGTTTTAATTTAGGAAAAATTCTCACGTCAGCTCTGCCAAATTAAAGTATTACTTACTTTAAGGAATATTATTATACTTTATTACATCTAAAAAGTGAAATTTCAGGGGTACAAGACTAACTGCTCCTTCAAAATAAAGCCAACACTATGACCCACATTTCAACTGGTATTTTCTCAGACCAAATTTCAACATGCAGATTTTAACTTTACACTAAAAAAATACCAACTACCTCCATTATTTCAACAGCTGCCCACCACCTTTAGTCTTCAAATACAAGACTAAGAATTCATCAGATTTTTGAACTCCTGCCACTTCCCCTCACTTCGTATTAAGTCTTTTCTTTGTATTAGACAGCACATTAAAACAATAAATCTATAAGATAGTAAATTTCAGCTGACTATAGTCAAAGCTTTTTTCCCCCCCTTCCCACTTTTATTACCTCAAGAGTGCTCTCCTGCATACACTTTTGGTTAAAAGGCCATCAACTTTGATCTGGTTTTCATCTATCTCAGTGGACAAGAGAACTGTGTGGCTTTCTGAGCTCTGAATCAGGAAAGTACTTCTCAGCTTATGCAAACCTGCAGCCTTTGCCTAATCCTTCCCTGGCTGAGGCACATTACAAGGTATCACTGATAATTATTTATTTTTTTCCTGTAATTCATTTTCCTACACCACATCCTATAAAATGTGAGCCATCAAATCTCCACTCAAAGGTTTGGGCTACAATTCTAAATAGCTTCACTAAATCAAACGAGGAGATGTTGGCACAGGAGAGAACTACAGCTCTTCCAGTTTCATTTTTCTGCACTCCAGTTGTTTTTCAATGGGATAATCACTGACTGAACTATCCCTGGTTTGGCTGAGAGAGGGAAACTTCAGCTGTAGAGCTGCAAAACAAAACAAACAAAAATACCTGAGAAAAGAATTGCTGTCAGTGCAGATAAATTTTAAGGACAGCAGCAACAGAGCACCAAAGCAAGTGTATTTCCAGGGCCAGTTTCTGTGGCACATTCAGTTTTGAAGAACCAAAACATTACATTCCTAAGCTTCTTCAAAAAAGAGTTGATTTCAGAGTATGTTGCCATTTAATCCATCTTGACATCACCCATGCACAACATGAGCTCAAGCAATGCTTTCATCACATAAGTCCCTTGAAAAAGTCATTTCTCATCACTTGCACCTTCAGTAGCGTTCAGCTTCAATGCGTGCATGCATCCCAGGGGACTCCAATCCAGTGCTCCCTGGTTCCCAAATATGAACTGGGAGGTTCTGTATCTGATAGCACAAGACCGACCTAGCTCCAAGCTGAGCCCCAAGAAGGATGAAAACTGATACACACAAAAATTACAAATCAACAAAGTCCCCATTTTCCTTGATTTTCTAGTAAACCAAGACCAGGCTTGTAACTATTTCTCAAGTCATCCAAAGTCAGGAGGGATACTCACCTCCAGCCCCAGTCATTCCTCATCACTAATAACTTCCCTCTCCCTGCAGGCTTGCTGGCTCCTCAGACACAGCCTCACACCACTGTAAATACACAAAAAATCTTGTTTGCAGACTGCAGTTAATCTGTGTTTTCTGGTATCAGAGTAAATCCTGATAATCACTTCCATACATATAAAACCACTGGCTTATGTCACTTGTAAGACTCAGCCTCTTCCAGGAAGAGCAGTAAAAAGATTGAACCTATTTGCAGAAACCTCCCATTGCTGTATCACAACAACATTAAGACGCTCTTGTGGTATTGCAATGGGAAAATTCCCACAAGAAACACCACAAGAACGTAAACATAAACAACATCAAAGACAGCCAGGCTTGCTCAGAAAAAACAAACAACCAAAACCACCACCCCTGCACAAGCGGCTGGAAGCATTTGTTTGTGGGTGGAAACTCCAACAGAAGCATTATAGAAAAGTGACAGGAAAACACGGCATCGCTCCTTAGCTACGGTGACGCGATCTCCAGGAATTGAAAGAACAAGTTGTTCAGGTAGGTCCATGTATCACATCCAGCTCAGGGATTTGCAGGGTGTACAGCCAGCTGGATGCACGCTCGGATTTCTGGACAAAACCCCAACTTCGGTCACCAGCATTGGAGCTGAGCGAGTGCCAGGGCTACAGGAGTCACCAACCAGAGCTCGCCACCACCCCACAGCAGCTGCAAACCACAAAAATTCCAGTGGCTTAACTTCCTTAACACAGAAAAAACCAAGTTTCAGATCAGCTAGACAACCTCCACGTGTTCTATTCATTGAGGTGCCATCCACAAAACCCACTCTGGAAAAACCCCATAGCCACTGCCAGCTCGCAGATCCCGTGCTCCGAGCAGCAGCTCCCACTGCTTTATTCCCAGAAAACACCACTGCTTCCAGCTCCAAGCCTGCAGCTCATGGCAGCGCCAGGAGTAAGAGAGAGAAGCAGAAGTACCGTGGACGTTCTGGGAGCCCTGAGGAGCAGGAAGAGCCAGCGTGGCAGGACAGAGTTCCCAGCGCTCTGCAGCCCCAACACCAAGTCGGCAGCATTTTGGCAAGAATTAAACGCCCTCACCAAAGCATTTCCCTCAAATGCTTTCACAAATGCATTTGCCAGATTACTATGGAAAGTCTCCTGCATAATAAACAACTTTCTGGAACAATTCCACACGGGGTAGCAACGCACTTTCAGTGCTTGCAAGTTCAGCGTTTCCATTCCTGATTTTACTATTTTGTTCATAACTTCCCATACACATTTAAAAAATACATCACTGAACAAGCCTGGCATGCAGCTGAAGCTACAGTTCAAGTTTCTCTCGCAAAATACAGCAGTCAATACTTTGGAGAGTTTCTTGTCCTTCGTAAGATCTTGATTTTTATTTTTGCGCTCACAATAAAAATACTGACATGCTTTCCCCTCGTGTAAAACAAGCACTTTGAGCACAGCTAAAAATCAGAATTGATTCTGTGCGTGTGTCAGCGGCACCAGTAAGGCAATCCTGACTAACCAGTTCCCACCCAAGGCTATTGCTGGATCATTTCCCATCAGGAATGGGCTGATCTCCTTCCGACGCATCCAACAAAATGGTGCTTGGATTTAGGTTAGTCACAGCCAGGCACCACGCTGGCTCGGCAACAAGGTCACACATCACGATGCTGGGGACATCAGCAGCTCGCACCTAGCAAGGTGGGAGCCATGAAAATAAAGTTGCAAGAGGGAAGGCAGACCAGTGGTTCGAGGAGGAACAGCAGAGCAGGCGAACCCTGCAGAGGCTGCTGCGGAGAGCGGAGGCAGAGCGGAGGCAGCGGCTGTGCCAGACCCCGAGGCACCGCTGAAACTTCGCGGCCAGCTCGCTCTGCTCTGCCCGGGCTGAGGGAAAGTTCCGCGTTCGCCAGGGTTTGGTGAAACCTGAGCGGCCGCGAGGGACGTGCAGATAGAGCGGAATTATCATTCGAGAGGAAAAGGAAAAAGCTTTTCAACAAGGCTTCACCGCCGGGATGCGGGGGTTGTTTTACACCAACACGCCAGATCGCCACCGACACCAGAGCTGGGGGCGAGCTCCCGTACGCGCCTTCTCGCATTTGCGGCAATTAGCGCTTAATTAAAAGCAAAGGCAGAGCCATCCAGCTTTAGAACTTGAGCAACTCCAGACTCACTCAGAACAATTCTGGCGGTGGAAAAGCCCAAACGCCGTGCAAACGCTCAGCCGCCCGCAGCCGCACGTCCGGCGCCGCCGCACCCGGGGCGCATCCCCAGCCCTCGGGGGAGCCACGGGCGCCTGCCGGAGCCCTCGCCCCGGGGACGGGCGGATTGGGGGGCGAAAAACAGTGCCCTGCAGGCAGGCGAGGAGCCTCGCAAATGCCATCAGCGAGGATCCCCCAGGCGGGCAGCGGCACGTACCGAGCGCCCGTGCCTGGCGCTGCCTCCCCCGAGCCCCGCAGGGACTCTCCCGCGGCACCGCCGCCTCCCGCCCGGAGCCGTCTCCGTGTCCCCGGTGCCCGCTCCCCCAGCCCGGCTCCACCGCCCCGTCCCTCCCGAGGGATGCGCGGGGCTCGGCGCTCCCCTCTGCCGCTGCCCAACTTTGTTGCCCGAAGTTGCCCACCTGCAGCCGAGCCGTTCCAGC
>VZRS01006590.1:143886-192010 GCA_013398055.1 Ifrita kowaldi
CCCGCGGAGCCAGCGCCGTAATCCTGCGGCTCCCGGCGTCTCTTCTGGAGCGGCACTGGCCGCGCTCCCGGCGGCGGGGCGGGCCCGGCGCGATCTCCCGCCCACCGCTCCTCACCGCCCCGGGGCTGTACAGCCCAGCCCGGCACAGCCCAGCCCAGCCCAGCCCGGCTCAGCCCAGCCCGGCACAGCCCCTCCGGACGCAGCAGGGCCCGCCGGCGCCGGGGATGCTCCGCTGGCGGCGGCGGCAGCTCCCCGGAGAGCACCGCTGGACCCACCCGCGGAGGGTGGATGCGCTCCCGGGGCCGCCGGGGAAAGTTGAGGCGTTATGGCTTAAATAAAAACTCCATCTCATTTCTGGGCTGGAAGCCCAGGGAAAGAGTCAGGTTCGCATAGGTCGCTGCGCAGGAGCCGGATGGAGGTTTTATTGGATCTGGCTCCGGCTGATCACAGCATCAGAGCTGTGTGGTGTAATTAAGGGTGAGCAGAATTCCTTTAAGTCCCCCTTTTTTTTTTTTTTAGCAGGTAGTACGAAGGTTCCTGAAACCTCTGCTATCGTTTCAGCATCCCAAAGCACAGTGAAGTGTCTGTTATTAGAAGTGTTCATCAGCTCCCTGTGCCTCAGCTGAAGTCGAATTTTGCCAAGGATGGTTTTGGCTTCAGAGCCGCAGTGAAGTGTTGATGTAAGAGAGCCAATCATAGCACCACAGAATGGCCTGTGTGGAAAGGGACCTTAAAATTCATCCAGTGCCACCCCTGCCATGGGCAGGGACACCTTCCACTATCCCAGGCTGCTCCAAGCCCTGTCCAACCTGGCCTTGGACACTTCAGGGATGGAGCAGCCACAGGTTCTCTGCCTCATCACTGCCTCACCACCCTCACAGCCATGAATTCCTTCCCAATATCCCATCTAACCCTGCCCTCTGTCAGTTTGAAGTCATTGCCCGTGTCCTGTCACTCCACACCCTTGTCAATAGTCCCTCTCCATCCTTCTTGCAGCTCCTTCAGGCCCTGCAAGGCCACAGTGATGTCACCCCAGAGCTTCTCCTCTCCAGGCTGAACAATCCCAGCTCTCCCAGCCTTTCCTCCCAGCAGAGCTGCTCCATCCCTCTGCTCATCCCGGTGCCTCCTCTGGTCTTGCTCCAACAGCTCCAGGTTCTTCCTGTGCTGGGACCTTGCCAGAAGGGAGAGAGGACTTGATGGCTCTCCTCTTGTACATAGAGAGGAATTTTGGAAAGGGCGGTGATGCTTTGTGCTCATGGCATAAGGAGGAAGGACATGAGGAAAACAGTTTGCTTCTTCAGCAAGTAAGATTTAAGGCACTGCCACCTCCGTTTCCCTTTCTGTCCAGTTTTGTCATGAATTATTGAAATATGCTGGCTGAGAAAAAATGACATCTCCTCTGGGGATAGTAGAGACTTGACACAGCATCTGTTGACCCAGACTCAGTGTAGGAGCCCTGACCTGAAGAGATGTCCTTACTTTTCCATGCATGTGCACGTCTATAATTAAGGAATGTCCAGCACTGAAGAGCAGCCACTTCTGTAATGAAATGTGGCACTGGTCTGAGGAAGGGATGTCAAAAAATAAATTATCTCAGGAAAACAAGATGCATTTTTAATTGGCAGAGTGTGATCAAATAGGACTCGTAGGGATGATAGAATTACAGGGATTTAATGAGTTCCATGAACTGAGCACTGAGATTTGTACCAGCGAGGTTCAGCTCAGCCCTGGCACGGAGCAGTGAGGTGCACTCAGCCTGTTTGGAGCTGATGTAGCACAGTCTGATAACTCCACCACACCCCTGCAACTCCACTTTGGGCTTTTGCCTAGGAGATAATATTAACTTTCAGTTATTATTGCACAAAGCCTTAGCTAGGACTGGGGTCAAGCCTTAGCTCCACAGCAAGCTCCAGCTCAGGTAGGAGCGTGGTGGCTGTGAACTCCTCTGTGGGGCAGAGACTGAGCACAGGCCCAGGAGCAAACCCCAAATGCAGATTTGGCTTCCTCAGAGCTCTGCTGGTCACGTATTCACAACACCCAGACTCGCTTGGGCTTATGAGAGCTGACAAGGTCAGGGACCTGTGGCACAGCTCTCCACATGGAAATATCAGCTGTAGCTGTGTGAGGCCGGCATGAGAAGGATAGCCTGTATTTTTATGCTTGACCGACCACAGAGGCTGTTCAAATTTTGAAAATGCATCCTGCAGCTTGCCTTCCCTGGTGTCTTTTGTCACCTCCAGCCCAGCCCAATCTTTGGACTCCCTTGGCCAACTAATATATTTTTTCAATTTCAGTTAAGTCAAAGCCTTCAAATTCCTATCATAGGTATCAAGTTAGGCCACATAAAAGATGCTTTTATTTTAAGTTTGTCAGAGAGGCACTTTATGAGATTGTGAGGTTGAGAAGATGACTCTAATCTTGGAGATGACAAGTTAAAAAGGACAAAACCCACTCTTCCCCTCACTTATTTTCCAGCAACCCAGGCATGCAGAAATAGCGGGTTTGTAAGTGCTTTTCCTGTATTCATTTCAGAAAACACAGCAAAGCTGCAGTATCACCATGTACTTACTGGAGGGAAGCAATTTGCAGACAGTGAATTCTCTGAGGTTACCTGGACTGTTTTCACACAGTCCCTGAGCCTGTGCTGCCCTTCTGCCATGTGGGGCTTCGGAACCCGCTGCAATATTCACATTCAATAACAACAACTTAATTGCCAGTCTCACGCTCCTTCCAGCTAATGATTTTATTTCATTTCCACTTGTCATTCAGACATCACTGTTGACAGGTCTCTGAAATGATATGTGAAGAACAGCAACGCTTCTGCTCGAGTGCTGTCTAATTAATGCTCCCTAAGAATCAAAGTGGGAAAAAACCCCGGCTTTAATTTACGACCACAGGTGTAAGCAGGTACATGAAGATCATATTTAAACTTCCCAATTAAGAATTTGTTTTGAAGACTCAGGTTAACCCCGTCCATCCTGATGGCAGCTGGTGTAGACCTCAATTATCAGCTTGCTCCTATTAACTACACCCCCTCACTGCTCTCTGCCATAGTTGCTATATCCGCTGCCAAGCAATTTTTCCATGTTCACATTTTCACCACACAGATTGCCCGTATAACTTTATAACTTTTGTGTCCTGCTTTGACAAACCTCGTTTTTCAAATTTTAGGTGGGAATTTAGCCACCACAGATTTAGATACACCATAAATTCCTCCAGAAAAAAATCAATCAGCGCTTGTCTCCCAGCTGCTTTAGTTTTCAAAGAGTTTCTCTTACCACTGGCAGAAATACCAAGTAACTCACGTCAAGCTTAAGCTGAACTTGTTTTGTAAAACACCCCCTGGGACAGTGCCAAAGTGGGATCTTGTCAATGGGGCTCAATGGACCATTATTCTGGTCTTGACACTGACAGTCACTATCAGTTTCCTTTCAATTAACTGAAACAGCCACTAGAAAGTAGAATATTAAAAATAAATTAAGAAACAGTTGAAAATTTAGTTTTCTGTCCTTCTAGGTGTAAAGGTTACAGCAGCCCACCTTTTCCAATCACACGTTCGGGCATAATAGTGTCAATGGTGAAGATATATGGACAAAATATAGGATGCTTTGGATGCAGTTAAATGAGTAGAAAATTGACTCTCTCCGGTTATACTTGTGGGATTCTTATTTAAAGATAAGTGCTTAATGTAAATTTAATCTTCCTGATTTTTAAGAGACGCTTCCCTCCTTAAGCCGACACTGATAGCAACTAATCTGAGGCCTCGATCTGCAGGCACAGTTAAGAGAATTGTGCATTTCTCTCGAGATGGAGGTCAGCTGTAAGAACTTGATTGGGTTTTTTTGGAATATCTGTGTCACAAGCCAAGCCAGTTCCCCAAAGCACGGGGACATTCCTTGGTGTGGTGGTGCCACAGGATCAGCTGCAGTCACTCCCATGCCTCGCCCATGGTCACCAACACTGACCCCAACATCAGCCTTGCTCCTCGTGCTGTATTTTGTCCCCATTTTGGATAATCCTGCTCTCCACAGGCCTGGGAGGCGTTATCTTAAAATAATTCTGTTCTCAAAGCAGCCAGCACAGCTCTGGTCCGATTTCACTGCAGTCAATGGTAACACTTCTTCTGGCATCAAACCCAATTGATTAAATCACCGAGCATTTTGAAATTCCCATTTCACTGCCTCCATGAGCTGCTGCTCGTGCTAATAAATGGAGAGTGCAACTGGTGTTGGGAGCAGCAGGAGGGAAGGGCCGGAAGGGGGAGGCTAATGAGAGGCCCTGTCTGGAGGAAGGAAATGAATTCTGTGGCTGGATTGAAGCGCAGCACTGGAAGCCTCACTTTGCCCCGACACAGAGCCTGCAGGAAGGGTTTCCACCTCTGTAAAAACCCCAGCAGCGGTGTGGTGTGGATGCAAATGTCCCTAATGCAGGCAGGACCTGCAGCAGGCCACAGCCACGATTCCAAAAGCCATAAAAGAAAGTGGATTATGTGCAATTGTGCTGAAGAGCACCGCACAGGCAGAAAATGATAATAGGAAGGTTAAGTGCCCAGCAAGTGCAAGCTGATATACAATATCTTGAAATCACAGAGAAAGAAAATTAAAATGGGGAAATGATTTCACATATAGGTAGATGGAGGCATAAAAGCAGTCTGTGAAGTCTGGGAGGGAGAGCAATGAGAGTGGTGCTGTCAGATGTGCAGCCTTTTGCCCATTGGAAAGAAGTGATTGAAGGCTAATTCCAATAAACAGGCAATTTTAGTTTTGTCAGGATTTCAGGGCGATTTTTTTTGATTCTGCTTTTGTGTGTCATTGAAATATTTGTGTATTAATAGCTGCTCATTTTAATAGCATTACAGTAATTTGAACATCTGCAGCTACCAGGCATTAAAATACGATCACTCCCCTATATTTCAAGTTATTTTTGCAGTACTGCTGCCTGATTTTGTCACATCCATTAAAATGCAAGGGATCAGTTCTTATCATTACCTAATCATTGGCAAGCTTGAGCTGAAGTGTTGAGCAGGAACCAGCCTGGTGCCCGGAGGCCTGGCCAGCAATGCAGTGGAAGGCAAAGAGATTTCATGGCTGCCCTGGAAGCTGAATGATGGGCTGTGTAACTTTCCTAATCAGATACAATTAAACACAAAATTATATTCCCACCACCCTTGCCATCCTTTGTCCCAACAAATTGCCTGATGTACTATTCAAGTTTGCTACATATGGAATGTTTTCTAAATGAGAGATTTTAATTCTACCAAGAGCTCAGCTTAGTTTATTAAAGAAATGAGATATTTTGTTTAGAGTGTTGAGGAGCTCTCGCAGGGCAGGAGGCTCTCTCTGGAGGAGAAATGACTCCTCTCCTGGGCTCAAGCTGACTTTTGTGTCAACCCACAGAGGATAAATGAATCGAAAAAATGACTGTGAATTTGCTGTTCAGGTGGTGAAGACAGAAACCAAAGCACAGGCAACCATTGCCAGTAAAATGTGGTTAGGAAATATTTGACCCGCAAAGAAAGACTCCTTAGAAGTGCTCTGAAATGTGATCACTGGCACCATCATGCTGAGGAGGAGAGGAGGAAACAGCAGCTACTCCTCCTTCCCCTCTTAGACTCACGGGGATTTTTCACTCTACTCCAAAGAGTTTAACCCGTATTTTTAAAGTGATTTCTGTAATGGGGCAATATTTGTTTGCAAACGTGATGCAGGATTTTAGTCTTTTCCAAAGCTTTTCATTCTAGCTGGGGAATTCATGGCAGCCAACACCCGAACATCAGGAACTCTCTTCATCCCTTCAGCCTTCAGCTGTTTCTTACACAGCACCTTCCATGCAGCCGAGGAGTAATTCTGTGTGCAGAACTTTAAAAATCATCTGACACTTTAAATGTTAATATAATAAAGTAGGTTCAGGCTTCAGCATTATGCAGTTTCATTCATGAGTTAGCTCAGGCATCCCAAACATGTCTGAGGGGAAGAGAAGGTAAATGCATTTAATCCTTCGCCAGCAGGATCAGATGCAGCCAGATAAAACAAGGAGCATAAATAACAGTGACCTGGAAAGAAACAAAATGAAAACCAGCCTACCTGAGAGATAAACAAGGCAAAAAAGGGCCCCGGGAGCTTGGATTTGGTGAAGGATTTCAGCCACTATTTACATTTGTCTCCATGAAAACACACGCCTTAATTCCTGTCTGGGTTAAGGATACTTCCCTAAATCAAATATTAATAATTTTGAGATCTATAGATACCCTGATGGGAACACTGTGCATCAGTAATGAATACAAATGACCCTGTGCAAATGTCTTTGAGCAGGAAAAATAAGGAAAACAGCATGTCAGTGACCTCCAGCCAGAATGTTCCTGCAGCTCAGCGTGAGGGCACTTGTGAACCTTAACATATTGAAAGCAGACTTTCAAATACTTGGAGAATGTTAAGATAAAAGGAAGATTCTAAGAGCATTCAAGTTGATAATAGGATATATTATTTTCCCAGTCCCTGCTGTTGATCCTTCCTGTGCCCCTCTCCCAAACACCAAATTCCATCCATGGCTGGCAATTTTCCACGTTCCTCAATAATTCTGTCAAACTTTCTTTGACAGCAGAGTGCTGGTTGGCTGGAAGATAACATCTCTAATTTCAGCATTAGAATCAATCCAATATCAGCTTTTCTACTCACTGAAACCCTGCACGGAGCTGGCTCCAAAAATTTAAAGACGTTGGCCAGAAAGTGGAAGAAAACAAGTTGCTGTTTTTTCTGTGTTTTATTAAACTTTGTCCCACTGGATTCTCTTTCTGTTAATTAATTTTTCCTTTACAATTCCAGGTAAGCTATTAATCTATTGACTTGAGGATTTTTCAAAGCCTTTCCAGAAATAAACTCTGGGATGAAGGGATCCTAAGCTATGCATGAGAAGTAGAACTGTTGTTTTGTCATTTTCAAGCCCATGGTTTATCCCAAGCCTCTCTAATTCCCTTTGCATGGATGTCAGATGGAATAATACAATGAAAAATTACCCCTAGATTTTGTTTCCCATTACAGAGGTGTTTTTGTACAGAAATTTTACCAAGTTTTATACAAAATTTGATTAAAAAGTCACAAACTTTCCAATTCCTATTATTTAAAAGCAGCAAATTAATGGGGTTTGGATTTCAATTAACACTGGTTTTATTCTATTCATGCACTTCCATCTCATTATCTCTCATTCCCTTAATCCCATTGCCCAAAAGTTTGCTTTTTGATTGTGAACTCTACAGAAACATTCAAACACTCTTGCAGTGCTGGAATGCAAAAATCATTTAAATAACATTCTTTTCGTTATGAGCAGTTCCTGGATAATACAGGAAAATGCCACAAAATGTTCATTATTGGAAATAGATGGGGTTTTCTTCCTATGAATTTTTAAATTGCCTTTATTATGGCCCACTGCGTATGAAATAAATGTGATTTAAACAGCTGTGCCCTCTACTGGCATAAAGAAAATAATGAAGAAAGAAAGAAATCCCTTGTTTCCAGATGATGTACCAAAACACAGTGCCCAAAGCAACTTTTGGTTGTTCCTTGGGGTTCTTTTAATTATGCTTTAGTGACATTTGAAGGCTGGATTATTTTCATCATTAAATCTTAGCACATTAATTGCTTACAGACATTATTTTTTAATAAAAAATCTGTTTACACTGTTAAGGGAGCATAAAAAAGCTTTGCCATAGAAGAATATGATGCTGTGGAGGGTGTGTTTACACAGCTAAGAATAACTTCATTTTTACCAGGCTTTTAAGGAGCTGTGCTATCAGAGACCATGAGGACAAAGCTGTGCAACAAAGTCCTTTACAGAGTTCAGAGCAACTTTGGAGCATTCATTTTAAAGGAAATCTGTAGGCGTTGATGCATAATGTGAAGCTGAATATAGAATTTCATACAATACAGGAGAATCAAGACCTCGCCCTCTGCTGAAACCCTTCTAACCAGCCCTTCACCTCCCATTTAAAAGCAAACTCACAATTTTCTGTCCTTTCCCCACTGTTGAAGTTGTCAGCTGGCATTAAAGTGGAGTAACAAAGAAACAAAACCATCCCCTTTGGTGAGGAACTCGCACGCTGCAACTTCCCAGCATGGGCAGGATTAGTCACGGATGCTAATTGCAATCCTAATTGACAGATTTATGCCACAATATGAAATCCATTCAGCACAGTGGCAATAATGTTCATATCTAACACAGCTGTGGGGAGCAGCCCCGCACGGGGAGGCAGCTCCACGCTTTTCTTCCAACCTGTAGGAACCTCTCAGGTCCCTCATTTTTCACCTTTTGTAAAATGTACTTACAGACTGCAGGTGGAATGGATACCAGACCACATGGACCAGAGAAGAAAAAAAATAACTACATCCCAGAAAACTTCATAATCAGCAGATGGAGGGGCCAGTGTACTCTTGCCCCTTTCTTTGGCTCCAGCACTGTCACTCTGCAGTGGGAAGGGTCTGTTTACCAGCAGAATCCAAATCACTAATCACAGAATTAAGTTCTAATGTCCCCTCTAAGTGGCTGTATTCATAAAGACCTGCACCTGGAAGTGAGGTGGGTACAAACAGCACGGGGGCAGCCTTCAGAGGGCTCAGGCTGCTGTTGAGTGCTTCATTGCCAGAGAGAAATACACTGCCAAAATGAGCTGTAATCACACGGGAAGGCACAGGATGGACTCGTGCTTACAACACAATTCTTTCTGCCAACTTCTCTGTGCTGAACTCTGTCAATAGAAGTAAACATTAGTGTCTCAGGCATAACTGTTGCTTTGAACTCCTGTGTGTTTCAAACATATTTACCTTTATGGCAGAGCCTTTTTCTGGACAAAAAAAAAAAAAATCCCTTTATATTCTAAGTTAAGAACCTACCATGTGTCTTTGCTGAATCAGTGGAAAGCAGAATATTTTTTTATAGATCGCAGGAGTATCTCAGAGAAAAAAACCCCAGCTCTATTGCCATGATCTTCTCCACCCCTGAGCCTGAAAACACCAAACTCTCGACCTTCAGGCAGCTGTTGCAGCCAAGTTCACTCCTTGCTCCTGCCATGAACTGCATGGGCAGTTTGGGCTTCACTGAGAGAACTCCAGTTTATTAATTGGTTACAACAATTACCCAGAGTGCCCAGGGCTTGACGGCCCTTGGTTACATGTGGGTCAATCAGGATCTCATGGATAATCATTCCACTTTATCCTCACACCAGAGCTGCTTCCCCGTTCCTCTGCCCAGCTCCTTCTCTCTGGCACAATCCCAGCCCTCTGTGAAGTGAGAGTGGAAAGATTTTTCCCTTCTTTCCACATTTTGCTGATATCAGGCATTTTCTGTGGCCATAACTCCCGTGGTGGGAATGCAGGTAAAGGACATCTGAGATGGAAGTGCTAAAGTGCCCTGGCCCTGAGAGGGAGAGAGGGGTCGAGCGGGTTCGGGATCGTCCCCTGAACTTCCCTGGCTCAGAAAATTAACCACGGTGCTTTACTCCTCTGTCTTGGCCACAGGAGCTTCTCACTGCCAGTAACAGACTCACCCCCCAGGGCCACCTGTGAGGTGACTTTTCTATTTCCTTCATAACCTATCTGTGATCTGAACTCGCCCTGCAATGGAACCAACACCAGTCCCACTCTCACGGTCAGTGAGGGCAGTGCTGGGCTGGGACACAGCTGCTGGGGCAGCTCCTCGGAGCACAAACCCCTCAGGGGAGCTCAGATAAGCCTATATCTACAAGCAAACCTAGATCCCACATTTTGTGACCACCCAGACCCCAGTGATGAGTGTGGAAACCAGTGCTGGGATTGCCTGAGCAGCCTGGGGCACTGGCCTGGGCCTTGGGTGAGCTTCGAGGCTCCTGGGGGAGCACCTGGAGAGAGCAAATCCTGGGATGTGTCAGAGCGTCTTCAGGCACGGTGTCATCTGTGGCTGGTAAAACTTGATCTCTGAGAACTTCATTCAGCTGCTCATCTCCCTGCAGCTTGCTTTCTCCTCTTGTGTCTGGCCCTTGGTTTATAATTCTTTCCGCTTCTGCTGCTGTGATTCTGCTGTTATGGGAACTTTGCAGAGGAGAAGAACAAACAGATCAGTGTTTGATGTTGCGTTTTCTGTTTAGAAGTTTGTTTTCCTTTCTTCTTCCATTGCATCAATATTAACATGTTGATTCCTAAGCCAAATAAATAAAGGCTATAAATACATTCTTTCTATTTTTTGTTTGAATTGTGAGACCTCAAAGTTCCAGTTCCCACAGCAACTGCACAATGTGCACATACATTAAAGGCAGGGATATTGCCACCCAAGGCAGCAATCAAATATGCATGAGGGACTTATTTACACATGAGGACTGTGCAAGTTTGAAATCCCAGAACCAAGAAGCACCTTGGATCTATCCCTGATGCTGTGTTGGGAAGGAAAGATCCAAAGACTTTGATCCTTGTGGGCACAGGGGGACTCGAACTTGCCCTGTGCAGAAGTGCTTATGGATAATGGGATGGGGGTACCTTTACCAGAGCTAAAGATGCTGTGGATAAAGTAATTACTGCTAATTAGCTGAAATCCACAGCCAGAAGGTGTCATAACAACCAAAGTATTATGAACAGAAATCATTGTTCACAGTCCTGACGATCCTTAAATGCTGTGAAAGAATTTCTCCCAGTTTGATTGAGCAGGAGTGAAGAGTGCTCCCCAAGAAGTTCATGCTATCCAAATGCTGGATCTTTTGCCATCCACGAGTTGATTTAATCCTGGTTTCTGGTTCTCCATCAACTACTGGTGAATCAAAATTTATTTTTCTAGGTCATGAATTCAGCATCTCAGCCCCTACCCTTGCTGGTAGGGATCTCAGTTTGTACCGAAGTTTGCTCTGCTGTAACAGATGTTCTTTTCTCTGGGCCTTGCCATTTTAAACCCAGATTTTCCAACAGTGCAGGCAGTGCTGGCATTGCACCCCGAGCCAGGAATTTGGGAATAAATCTCCCTCAGCAAGTGTGGTGTTGCTTGGTAATCCAATGCATGCCTCCTGCTCATGAGGAGCAGCCCAGAGAGCCCAGTGCTCTGTGAGGTGCCCTGAGAGGAGAGGGAATTTGATTTAAAATTTTAACAGCGTTGATTATCTTCTTTTCCATGGCCTATTATCACAAATAGTAGAGGCTGTAGGCATCAGATTTCAGTGATAAAAAGAGAAGCAGCGTGTCATCAAATGACCGAATTCTTGGTGCCATTAATCTCTTACAATCTAGTAATTAAAGGAAGTGGAGGATTCCAGAATTTGAAAGGAAGGGCCATTAGCATGTTTAACTCTAAGCAGCTGGATATTTTATGGACAAAAATGGGCGAATGTTGATTAGTTTTTAGGCCTTTGCAGACCATCTCAGCAGCTCTGGCAGTGCTGCTTCAGAACACACAGCAGAGAGAGGATTTATGACCCAGAGGAGAGCACTATCCTGCAGTGTCACCTTGAACCTGCTCATTTGGATGGGCTCCTGCATTATCATCCATACCCCGACATTCGGCATCCACACTGGCACGTTTTGTGGGGATACGAGAGCCTGCTGTCTGTTTCTGCAGAGAATGCATCCCATTTGTTTGGTAGAAATAAGAGTGATTAGCATGGATTTACCTTACCACGGGAACGGCGTTTGAAAGCAGTTGTAGCAAAGCCCCATCATTTCTGTGGAGCAAGTTTGAGCTGCGCTGGGAAAGGTGCCTTTTAAAACACTTTTATTTCTCTGAAGAGCAGCAGGAATTGCCAGACAGATAATTTTTCAAGAATGTTCCAGGATTTCTTATGGATATTAATTTCTGTTTAAGCCTCTCCAAACTTTGGCAGAAAGACAAGTTTCATTTTTCTCTAACAATTCCTTTAGTTCTGCAGATGTTGTAGCCAGATTGGCAATAAATTTTGCTGGAACAGTTAACTCAACTTAGGGAAAGGTGCTGTTATTTAATATTCTGTTTCTGTCTCACCTTTTGAACCTTAATTTATGGATGGTGTCTTTTATAGTTACCATTCCATACAAGTCTGCAAAACTTATTAGATTGTTATGTTCTCTGCCAGTGAGGATCTGATTGTTTTTCTAAATAAATATCTTCAGCAGCACGAGCATTAAACGTGGTGTAAAGGGAAAAAGTCCATTTTATGTCCCATTTCCAAATGGATACACGTGTTTTGATTACACCTCTCTAATTTGCATCAGTCTGTTTCTGTCTCTCCTTTATTGGCTTGATTAAAAGCTTACTGGAATGAGTGGGAAATCAAACCTCTCATTGACTTAAGTGGCTTTGAAGCAGTTGTCAAACAGTTGCTGCACATTGGTTCCTTATTACACTTGAGAAAAGCTCTGTTTTCCTCCACTCTCCATTTTGCCTTGCCTAAAGATCAGGAATTTATCTTTGCACTTTCATAACCCCAGACATCTGCACCAGTAACCATCCATGAAGTGCAACAGTTCATCCTCGGTTCAGAAAAAGACCTTCTGACTGCCAAACATGTTTAATATTCCTGTGAAGTGGAGTGTGGCCCTTACCCTGGGCAGCAGCAGGGCTCTGCAAGGTCACTTCGGGCTGTTTTGGGAGCACTGCAAAAAGGAATTGCTTTTTTTTCTCCTCCCCCCATCCAGCAGAAAACCTAATCAGAGATTTTGGTCCTGTGTTCCACTGACTGCCAAGCGTTCTCAAAGCAGTAGAGGAAACCAAACCTGCTCCCAGTTAGTCCAAGTTCCCTGTACTGGGATGTATTCAGGAGGCCCACAGATCCCCACAGCTCTGCCCTGGCTGTAGTGTTCCTGCCTGGCCCTGCAGGAGCATTTCCTTGGCATTTACCCTTGGCTGGTGCCCAGCCGATGGAGTGATGGCATTTCAGCTGCCAGTTTTGGCAGCTGTGTTCTGTAATTCAGAGACAGGCTCTGAGTTTGGGGTTACAGGGATCTGACCAGCAGCAATCTGAGCTGACAGGAGATGGCTGTAATTGTACCGTAACGCCCATGACAAGTAACATTTTCAAAGAGACAGCAGAACCCCACCTGCAGAACGTGCTCAGCTTCAGTGGCTGCGTTTGCTGCAGCACCTGGACTTGCTGTGAGCTCAGGGAGTTTTGTTTTGCTTCAGTACCTTGGGAAGGACAGAATCTATTCCAAACATCGAAAAGTACCATTCTTCCTGCAGGCAAAGCAATCCCTTCGCATCCCAAACCAATCTCTTCTGGCTGAGGAAATCCCTGTGAGTTTTCCTGTCATGGGAAGGATGCAGAGTGAGGATCATGCTGAAGGTTTCACACAACCAGGTGTTACAAACCCAGGCTGTCCCTGGCTGATGACCCTACGAGGGCTCTCCCTCCCTCACTCCTTGCTTTCCTGGGTGGGTACTTTAATTTATCCAGTTGAGGGGCTTCTTCTCCCCTTCCTTCCCCCTCTCAGACCTGGACTAGCTCTGTGATCGCCAGGTGCTCTGCAGATGACTCCTCCCTGATACACTGGCCATTAGATTCCAGCTTTATCTGTTCTGAGCACCTCTTTTCTGCAGCTCTGCTCCTTCCTACCAGGCTGTTGGACATCCCAGGGCACTGTACAGCCCCAGGGCACAATGGTCACTTGAAATTCAACCCAATTTTGCCTGAAGGTCAGGTGGATCCGATGCTCAGGATATTAAAATTGTGAGCAATCTTGGGAAGAATATGGTTAGGAGGGGAGTTGGAGGTTTATATTCAGTGATTGCTCTCAGAGTTACCAGCAAAAGCTCACTCAAGGGGAAACAGCACAAACCAATAAGTGTAAACAAACAAACTCCAGCCCTTGGAAATTTGGGGGGAAAAAAAAGCCTCAGTGCTGCTGCAGTTCTCAGCAAACCTGACTTCTGAGGTTCAAAAAATAGCAGCTTCTCACCTGAAGTACTGATTTGTTCCTGCAGGGATTTAGGGAAGCTTTCATGCAGATTCTGCACTGGAGCCACTGTTCATCCTTGCAAATTTAGCAAAGTCCTTTTAGAAATGCCAAGAGACAAACAGGGCAAGGTTTCTTCTGTGAGCTGATCGCTTTCTGTTGCACTGCAGTGAAATGGTTGGCACTCAGTGGAGCTAAATTAATAAACTTCTTTATGATGGCTCGAAGTTACAGCTGCTATATTGTGGAGCAGACAGATAATTGGAGTGGTCAGAGTTGTATCTGCAGTGCTGGGAAATTGATGTAATAATTCTGGACCAGAAATTGTCTAAATAGAGAAGAAAGCATGAGCATATGCATAATATATCTTCTAGAATTCTGCTGAGGCCTCTACTGAATTGGATCGGGAGTTAATAAACTGTTAAATAAAAATGACAAGAAAAAAAAATTCATTAACTAGGCCTATTGACAGCTTCCCTGATAAGGTAAATAACAGTCCATAATCATTAAGAGCTCGTGCAGAGATCTGCATGGGTTTGCTGATACAGGTTCTAATAGAGCCGTTGAGAAGGAATCACAAACACAGGCAGAAAGGACATCATTCTCAGGTGTCACTTTTTATGGTGTTGATTTGTATTTTGATTCCTTTCACAGTGAAGGTTGCAAAGAGTTATAGCTGTCTGAGGGTCCACAAATTTCACCAGGAGCTGGTCCCGGCCATCGGCCTGAAACAATCCCAGAACCCTGAGCTCTGAAATTCGTGACACCCACATGGAGAAGTATCACTTGTGGTGATTTATTCTGACAGGTACATTATTGGGTGCATGTTAACCAGGACAGATGGCCGTGCAGGAGGGGAGTACAAGGAGCTCCAAATCACACTTTTGGAAACTTCTCGGCGTGTGTATCAGGAGCAGGGAACAGCACTGCCTTTTGTGGGGTGAGATATCACCAGCCAACGGGAATCCATCACTGCTGGCTCTCCCAGCAGAGCATGCCCAACACCCACTGCCAAACCTGCACCCCAGGCTCTTCCATCGTGCTCCTAAAGGCTTTAATAACATAATAAGTGTGAATCCACAGAGAGCAGAAATCCCAAATATTAATGTGGTGTCACTGCAGCCTCTTCTCTTTCATTACTTTGCCCTTTGAGGCTGCTGTGTAATCTGGCAACAATACAATCCAGTGCTTTATATTTCCTCTGTATGAAACATCCTTTGATGTCAAATTTGGTTTGCAGACTCGCACTCGTGGAGCAATTCCTCTCAGCCAGAGAGGCAGCAGCAGAGTGTGAGGTTGTTGGCGTGTCTCCAGTACCATTGTTAACAATTATGACATGACTGTCAAACCTGATTATCAGCTTTTAGGGATCTCTGGGAGATCCTGTAAGCACAGCTGCTTGGCTTTTCCCTCAAACACTGTTCTTGGAAGGCAGGAGAAGAGGGAATGGGCTTTGCCTTTAGGAGGAATCACTGGGTGCTTGCACGAGGCCATGGCAACCAGGCTTTTTTGGGGTCCTCTCTACCTCTAGTTATGTTGAGGTTCGATAAGTTCATCTCCAAGAGCTTGGTTGCTCTTGAGATCCGTCTGAGAGGTATTTTGGCAAGTGGCCATAGCAGCGAGTTGAGGAAGGATGCCGGTCGAACTGAAATGTCTAAATTGGAAAGGAGGAGGTATGGAAAAGGGAGAGAGGGCTGGGAAGGGGCAGTGCAGTGTCGTGGTGACCTGCATTCCATGTTTGCACCTGGTGCTTTCTGCTCTGTAAGCCAGGACCTCCCTTCTGCACTCAGCAAATGCAATCCCCCATCATCCGCTATTTCCATCACTTTGGGAACACTCTCACATTGCACCCACTGGTTCCTCTCAGATGAAAATAAACTGGAAAATGTCCCCTCAGGAGCACGCCCAATGCACACCTGCAGGAAATTCAGCCCAGGGGACGAGACCAGCCCTGTTCTGCAGTTAAAAGCCTCAGGAGTTGTAGGGCCAACACCAGCTCCCCACACCAGTGGATCTGCCCTATTAACTGGTGGAGACAGGGCCTCACCAGTACCTGTGTGCTTGGCATGACACAGGACAGACCATCGTGGTGAAAGAATCACAAACCAGCCATCCTGGTGTTAAATGGTGAAGGAAAATCATCCATTATCTGTTATTTTATCTATTGTAGTAGTTTTTGTCACATTTTGCCCAAAGGGAGCTCTGACAGAGGGCGGTTCCAAAGGCTGCAAGGAAGGAACATCTCAGTTATCTGCTGGGTGGGGGAGCAGGTGTCTGCAGACATCCCTGGAAGATGGGCAATGATTATCCCATGCCGGTGTAAACTCTGCTTATTTGCTTTGCATCACCACCCCTCATCTGCCACGGGAGATGGAGGCTGGAGTTTTAAGCTAAGATGTTCAGCAGGCCTCTGTCTCCCACCTTAATGGCACAAAAAAATAGCAGATATTGCATTTCACATGCTATTTCTTCGAGTCTGTAACATCCTTCTCCTGCTGGCCTTATCAAAACTCCCACTGTAATTGGCAAGTTTTCATTTCAGTGGGAATCTTGGGGGGGAGATGTTGGGGGGAGGGCATTGATTTCTCACAACCGATTCAATCTTTTTATATGCCTGACTGACCTAAATCACTACAAGTAGGAAACTATTTTCAAAATTTCTCGAGAGCCCTGAATGTATTGATTGAGTCTGACTTTGACTTCAGTCATTAAATTCTTTCTTTTCCTTGAGAAAAAAACCCCCTAACCTTCTATAAGGCCACTTGGTTTTAGTTGTCTGTCTGTTCTTGCTCCATTTATTTATGCTCCTCTCAATGCCATTCCAATGAAACCTTTGACAGCTTGTTCAAAATTTCCTTATTATCGCTTTCCCGTTTTCCAATGAAAGTTAATTTTATTCAAATTTTCTCCCATTGTGTTGGTTCAATTACCAGCCCCAAAAAAGTTGTTGTATTTTGTGCTAAATAGCAGCATATTGCCTGTGTAGTCATGTTTATAATTATTTCTCCTAAATTCCACTATCCCCAATTAAACTGCAAGAACTTTGAAACTTAGAAGTTGGTTAATGGGGAAAAAACCCTTCACTGTTGGATAAATCTTTTTGCTAATATCCTCCCTTGCCTTTATAAATATGCCCTGAGATTTAATGCAGTTAGCACGAAGATTAGTGATAACGTTTTACCTCATTTCCCCCAATCTATTACAGTGAGCAGCTCAATTAGAATTTTTAGAGGTGGTCCATCATGTTAAGGGCTTCCAGTTTGGATTTTAAGTCATGCAAGTGCTCAGCACACAGCAGCACATCTGGAGGCTGCAGTATTCCAAGCCTTATCAGCTCAGAACTGTGTATTTGGAAAAGCAGGTGATATGGAGCTTACCTGGAGTACGTGGAATAATTTGCAGTGGAACAAAATGGCAGCAAAATGTGGAGGAAAATTAATTCCTCCATTCAATTAGGCTGGAGAACCCAATTCTGTTTTAATGTCTTTGTCACTCAGAAAGTTGAAAATTGTTCTCCAAGTCATTATCTCACAAGTTATTTGGGGAAAAAAGGGAATGCCTGTTGAAAAGAAGGAGTGAACATTGAAGAAAGCCTTCCATGTGGAATAGAGCCTTAAGTTGTCCACAGGATTTTTTTCTGTGCTCACTCTTTTCAGTAGAGTTAAGCCAAATCCCAATTATCAGTTTTATATGCAATTAGAAAAAAAATATAGCAGATGCATCAAAAAATAGAGAAGTTTGAGTAGTCAAAGGCATCTTTTCCCAGAGAAGCTGTAGCTGCCCCTGGATCCCTGGAAGTGTCCAAGGCCAGGTTGGATGGGGCTTGGAGCAGCCTGGGACAGTGGAAGGTGTCCCTGCCCATGGCAGGGGTGGAATGAGATGATCTTTAGGGTTCCTCCCAACCCAAACCATTCTGGGGTTCTGTGATTCCTGCTATGTGAAAAAGCGTAAAAGAGCAGATTTCTACAACACAGTTTGAAAATGTGAGGAGATACCAAGCAATTTCAGCACATAGCTCTGCTACTTTTTGTGCTCCTTACATGGCACAAGGCACAACTGTCCCGTCACTGACCAGGGCTGGCAGTGCCCGCTGCTACAGGTGACATCTTAAGCAGAGCTCTTCCTCCTGGGCCTGCCTTTTATTCCCTGCATTCCCATCACAGCCGTACCACTCCTCCTGCCAACAGCTGCGTAAACCTCCATGGACAAACCCCAGCTCCCACCTTGCCAGTGCTGCCACTTCAGCGCCAGTCACGTCGGTGACATCCCCGCGTGTCCCCGGCCAGGCAGCGTCCCCACGCTGGCACTGAAGGCGTCCGTGGCATTTGGGCGCGGGAGCGGCGGCGTCTCCCCGTGACAGCTGCTCCGCGTTGGGCTCGGGGATGTCACCGCTCTGCCTCGGCTCCGCTGACAGCTCACCATCAGAGCTCGGGATGCAATAAAGCTGTCGTGTGGATAATGCCACAGAGGGCCGGCTGAAAGCCGGGGCAGCAATTACAGCTGTGCCAGCCAGGCCTTCTGCTCCGGGAGCTGCAACGGAGATGGCTCACAGCGTTCTGCTCCAGCTTTGATAGGCCCTGAGCACACTCAAAAGAATTAAAGCTGTCAGAGATGTGATAGCAACTTTTAAAGGACAGGTGTTTTAAACAACTCTGTGGAACTCAGACATTGAGCAGAAGTTCCTGAAGAGGAAGAAGAAGCAGAGCAATGATTTTGCTTTCTTCCTTTCCCCTGCATAACCACATTTGGTTTTTTATTTTATTTTTGAGTGAACATTATTTGAGCAATGAGATTTCTTTGCTGCCTGTGTTTTGGTTTCAGGTTCCTTTTTGTTGACGTTTGTGTGTTTTGTTTGTTTGTTTGTTTGTTTTAAATAGGGTTATTAGGCTGGGAGGTTTCATCAGGAAGGAGGCAAACCACAAGGACTGCAGGATTGTTGTTGCCCAGGGACTGTTGTCCAGGCTGGAGATGGACATTTCACAAGGGCATGAAGTGATAGGACAAGGGAAAATGGCCTTAAGATGAAGGAGGAGGGTTTTGGATTAGATATCAGGAAGGAATTGTTCCCTGTGAGGGTGCTGAGGCCCTGGCACAGGGTGCCCAGAGCAGCTGTGGCTGCCCCTGGATCCCTCGAAGCGTCCAAGGCCAGGTTGGGCGAGGCTTGGAGCAACCTGGGGTAGTGGAAGGTGTCCCTGCCCATGGCAGGGCGTGGGACAAGATGATCTTTTAGGTCTTCTCCAACCCAAACCATTCTGTGACTCAGAAGACACACGGTTTATACTCTGCAGCAATTGCTGGCCAATTTCTTAAACTCATAAATCCATTTCTATCCATTGTAAAAGAGGATGCTGGTGGTGAGCACCCCTTGAACTTGCATCTGTAGCTCCAGACAATGAAGCACCTTTTGCCACTCAGGCAGTTCTTCCCAGCACTGAATCACCCTGGGGGGCTGCACATCCTTTTGTCCTCACATAGTGAGCAGCTGCAGAGGCCAGAGCGTATTTTGTGGCACTGGACGAATCTAAAACACTTCCCCCTCCTCCGTACAGAAGCAGATTTTGGAGAACATTCCTCCAGTCTGCAAATCTGTGCATCCAGCTATAGTTCAGGTGTAATCCCAAAGGCTTGCAGGTGCCTTTACCTGCAAATAAAATAAAAGAGCACACACTGCAGTTTCCAGTGCTTGTATTATGGTCAGGCTTTAAATACACACAGAGATCTTTGCAAAACCCGGGTCCCGGCGGGACGCAGTCCTTGGGAGCACTGATACACAGTGACACAACATCACTGAGTGGAGCTGCAGTCTCAAATCGCTCTGGTAACTTTGATGCAGCAACATAAAGCCTGTAAGAAAGTGCACTTCATAAAAACAGGCACTTGCACACACCCAAACTGTAATTCCCTATGAAAGTTAATCTTTTCTATTACTCTTATTCCATTTGTAAATGGAATGCTGCTTTGAGTTATGGCCTGGTGCAGCACTCCTTTTATGCTTCAGTAGTCATTGCTTTGGTATTTCAGGTATTTATTGTAGAATCTTGTCTACTCTCATTCATCAAATACCTGCACGCCGGTCCTGCCCAAGGAGAGCTCAGAGCCACAACAAACTCGCTGTGAGGATATTGCAAGTCAGCGTTTCTGTTGCCTCTCTGCAGTACATTAATTACAAAACAAATAATCAACAGGTGTTTGAGCCAGCAGCATTTCTTATGTGCTTAAATCATAATATCAGAGAATCATCCAGGTTGGAAAAGACCTTTAAAGTCATCAAGTCCAACCATCAACCCAGCACCACCATTAAGCCGTGTCCTCAGGTGCCAAATGCAAGTTCTCTTTGTGCTGTGAGCTGAACCCTGACACAGCCATAAAGCCCGCTACACAAAGTTGAATTTTGCCTTACATACGTGATGACATTGATACTATTTTTACGAGCTGTCATCTGCATGAAAATACAGCTTCCTTTTCTTGCAGAGAGCTCTTTATTCCATGGGTGCTGTGGAGAATCTTGAAAAGACTCCTGCGAGCTGTCAGCAACTGGTAGCAAATCGATGTAATCTGCATTACAATACTTGCATCGTGACTTTGAAGAGGGACTGAACTTCTCTGGCTGGCTGTGCATCCAGAATCACTTCAAAGATCCCATTTCTGACATTCAGAGATGTCTCTGGCTTTGTTCCAATTCACTGCCTCGTAAACTGAATTCAGAGGAAGCAGCGAGGCAGCAACAGCCCCTCAGTTCCACGGAATGAGCAGCAGCACAGACCCTGGCTTTGGGCTGGGCGTTGGGCTCGGCTTTGGGCTGGGCTTACAGTCCAGGTGTTCTGGCTTTGTGGGGAGGCAGACAGGTTACAACAGCACCACTTACTGTATCACGTGTGTGCCTAAAGGCTTGCTGACCCCACAGGAAACACTCTGCAGGAGTGCCTAGGAAAGAATCCAATTTATCCCCCTGTTTTAGAGGCTGGTGATGAACTGTTCGCTGTAGCAACAGAAGATAATGCTGTCACGTCTTACAGATATTGATATCCTCCTCAAACCCCGGAAAAAGCTATAAATGTACTTTCATGCGCATTCTGTAGTTCACACCATCTGAACACCCACAAAATAGCATCTGCATTGTTCCACTGAAAGCAAATCACAGAAATCACAGAACATCCTGGGTGGGAAGTGACCCGTAAGGTCATCGAAGTTCAGGCTCTGCAGAGGACACCCCAAGAACCACACCATGTGCCCAAGAGCATTGTCCAGGCACAAAAGCTATAAGAAAAAACACTTTCTCCTCCAAGTTCCAGCAAGCTGACCAAATCATCATCGTCATCGTCACCACCACCATCACCACCACCATCATCATCATCATCATCATCCCTGCCCTTTAAGCAAGCTGTAAAACCCCAGAGCTCTCACACCTCCCGCCAAAATGCTCCAGCACACGCAAAAGTCCCCCAAACCCCAACCGCTCCCCAGCTGTTCTCCCATCACTTGCATTGCTGAGGTGCTGCTCACACATCTCCCTCTCACCCAATCTCTGTAACGCAGGCTGGACATCCTAGCAAGTCATTTTTCCACTTTCTGCTGCTGGAAGGTGTTCCTGAGGGGAATTCCTGCTTTGAAGCAGGCAGAGTTGAGTGCCACACGAACAAAAGCAATGAGACAGCAACAATCAGAAAGAATCAAACGCGTACAAGCCATTCTTCCCTGGAAAACCCTTTTTTCTACGAAACCTCCTTTTGAGAGCTTCAGGTTTCTCCTGGCAGTGCTCTATTGATTCTGTATGAATAGATCCTTTCCTTCAAACACTTATTATCTCAATATCTCAGCAGCTTTTCGAGTTGACATGTGGAAAGCAGAGCCATTAGGCAAATTCTACGTTGGAAATTTCAAAGTGCAGGGAAACGTGGCGTCAGCCACACTCTTGAAAGTGTTGATACTTCTGCTGGCAGTTTATATAAAAGATTTCACCTGAATTAATGCGGTAGGGAAGTATTTGAGCGGAATAAAACATGGTAAGGGAAGCTGTCCCTGCAAAACCAAATAAACCTTCAGATTCCTTTGGTAAACTAATCCTGGCCTTTCTAGCACAGACCAGCCATAGCTTTCATGGAGACAATGGGATAGAATAATTTTTTATGAACCCTTCACATATATTAAAGTGGATTTACTGAGGCTGAGAACCTTCTATTGTCTCTTGGTGGACAAATCGAATGTATTAAAATGGTAATTCTTCCCCATATTTTTAATCCTCTCAATATGTTTCCCTCGCACATAGAGTATGAACCAAAGATAGCAGGATTTAGCAGAACGTTTGCAAATTTTATTTTGGCAGATTGCGTAACGCAGGTTCAAGGTAATGGAATAAATTACAGATCCCTGAAGGAAAGGGAACATTGTCACTTCTGAAACTCGGCTCTAATAATTGGGCATCCCAATTATGTATAATCCTGTATGAATTAGTAACTACAATGGTTCCACTGAATAGGTCACAAGCACTGCAAAGAAGCAGAGTTCTGCTTAGCACTAATTTATCACTGCTTTTAATGAACCCACTGCGAATAAATCTGGTCCATTATTTATGGAGTTACCTACCTGCCCATACATTTCTTTTAATCACAATTCTCAGATTACTCTGAACTCCCATCCTTCTCTCTCTATGTGGCAACCTTTTCCATAAGACAAAACGATTCATTCATATTTCTTTATGTTTAGATTTACCATCCTCGCTTTATGGGGTCTTTCTCTTCGAAACAACAAACCAGCACATTTTGTGCAGCACGGTAAAATTTTGATATGGATGAAGGACAACGTCTGTTCCTAAAGCACTATAATTTTTTTATTAGTCAATGAAAGAATAGAGAGCAGCAAACTTTAACTCAATATAAAGTCTTTGGGAAGCCCCTTCCTCTCAAATAATTGTTATTTCCTTTGAAATTTGTTATTTGGTTTGCATCTATGTGAGCCTGCCTGAAATGATACACACACACAAGGTGATCTCAGAACCAGATGAGCCAACATGAGGCTGACTGGATTAACACCTGAATTTTGCCTCTTGGAGAGCAAATCTATTTGGAGGTTTACTCATTGCCATGCTCAGCTTTGTTGTAGGGGTATTTTTTCCTGATTTTAATGGTGTAGAATATCCTGCCTTCATTAGGAAACATCGTGCACATTCCTAGTAGAAAGGGCAAGAAATTAAATATTTTTCGTTGGATTATCAAACTAAGGCTAAATTAGACAAGGAGGTCCTTGCCAATGGCAGAATAGCAAAATTTAACAACTTTTGCTAAATATATGAATCCTAGGCCCCCGGCACTTCCAGGGCTCAGGCTGCTGCTGGAAGTCCAAATTCTCTGTCTCCTGTGGTAGGTGCTGCAAAGTGCTGCCCTGAAGTGCCTTTTGTGACTTGGCACAGCCATGCTGCCACCAACACAAGGAAATGCTCGTTAAGAGCCTTTCCTCCAACCCCTTCTCATGCAGTGGCCCTCCCCTGCCTTCTGCACCTCTGTGGTGCTCCTGAATTCACAGGAACAAAATGCCCTAAGCTGTTCTATTCATGTTTTATTCATGTTTCCAGCCTCTCGTTTTATTTACCTGCTGCACTGCCTGCCAGAAGTGGTTTTTGGCAGACAGCAGATAATTTATTTTGTGGACATCTGCTCCAAATGTTTTGTGAATAATTGGAGAAGTCTGTAGGGTCTATTCGGTGGGATTGAGCTCTGACAACATCAAGGGATTTCTGATCCTCTGCTCCTCCTCTTCATGAAATAAAGGTTTTTTAAATTATTTGTTTTATAAAAAGAAAGTTTCCTCAGTAATTAAGGTGTTTTGTGGGGCAAAAGAGCTTCTGTTAGGACCCCTTGGGCTCCAGTCACCTTTCTGACATATTTCATTGCCTCCACTCTGATGGTGAAAGAGAGAATAACTTAAAGAACAGCTTCATGAAAAAGGAGAGGGGAGGACAAGAGCTCCTGTGTGAAGATGATGCCACACTTTAATTGAAAAAATGCAAACTTTTAAGTAAGGGATGAGCACACGCTTTTCTTATCAGATTCAGCATTTAGCCACCCAAATAAGCCAATTAAAGTGAGGTTTTTCAGAGTGCATTTGTTCTTGCCTATCAGTGCAGCTATTCGTGCTCATTAGGTTCGGGCTGGCCAGAAAAATCTGGTGTAATTTAGATATTTGAACCATTTTTGCTCCCTATCAAATCTATCTGGAAAACCCATCCCTGCTGGTGGCCTGTTTCCGTTTCAATGGTCTTTGCTTCATGGAGGAGCTCAGAATGACAGGATTTTAATCTACTTAAAAGCATCCAGTCCCTGAAAAGTTTCCAGACACAGCATATTGAAAACATATGGCTTTAGCATCTTGTTGACGCTTTAATTTTTTTAATAATTTTTAGAGCATCCAGAAATAACCAAAATTAGTTATTAACGAAGTCATTCCTCTTTCTCTGGCAGGCTAAATATCACGGATTGTCCTGTTTATTTCTATTTCTCCGGAGAAATACCGTGATGACAGAGCGGCGGCAGCGTTTAGGCCTCACGGAATCCCACCCAAGGCGTCGGTGTTCGCTCCCTGAGCCGAGCCCCAGCAGGGCCCCTCAGCCACGGCGCTGGTTCTGAGGCATTTGGGGAATTATATATATTATATATCCCTCTTGCCAGCTCGGAGTTTGGGGTTTGGAGCTGGCACTGAGTTCCCAGGAAGCCAGGCTGGGGTTTGGGGCGTTGGATCCCACAGGAACACCCTCAGCACTGTGGGAATGCACACGATCATCTCCAGCCATTAGCTGGGCCTGTGGAGGGAATTAGGAGATGATTGTCTCCTGCATCAGCCTTTTGATTCGCCTTTCGAGGGTTTTGTTCCCAGCAAAAGGCACGAAATGAGCTGTTGGATGGTTGGCAACAGCGTTAACGACTCTTGTATCTTCCTGCCCGGCCTCGTTCCTGCAGTAATCTGACTTTTATTTTCCTTCATCAGGACATTCTCGGCTTGTCTGCATTTAAATGAATTATTCTGCAGCCATTAATTGAGTCTCTTCTTTTTGTTGTTGTTGTTTTTAATGGACCTCAACTGAACAAAATAAAAGTTCAGGGATAATTTCACAGATTGCACAATTTTACGTTATTCTAAAAGAAAAACCAAACCAAAAAAAGTAAACAAAAAAAGAAGCTTGAGATATTTTTTTGTCCAGTTCTAGAACAATCTAGAGAACAAACTGCCCCATCAGGGCCACCACTTCCAGATATCACAGGAAACCTTTGGATAAATTCATAATTCCATAGAAGCATTGTCTATATCCCATAGAATATATGGTATATATTGTATATATTCCAAAGAACATTGTATGGATCTGGGTGATCCAAGAATTAAAGCAATACAAATAAATGCCATCTCAATTACTCGAACAGAGATAATTAACCCGAATTCCCCACGCTGTTTGCCCTGCTTTGCCACATGGCCCCAGGTGTGATGCTTGTTTTGAACTCTGCTGATGAGGGCACAAGTTGAGATCGTCCTGCAAAAGTAAAAAAGGTTTCTAAATCTGTTGCCAACAGCTTTGAGCTGCTTTGTATTCCTTCCTCCCTTCCTGCTTTTGAATTCTCCACTTTTTTTAATTTTTTTTATCTTAATACATGGATTTTTTTCCACATCTATTTACTTGCTTATTTTTATAAATGCTTTAATAATGAGAAACAAATAAGTGGTCTGGAAGGGAGAGTGACATCTGAATGTCACTGGCTATCTTGCTTTTGGAGATATTGCAGATCTTCAGTGTTTACAGCGTTCATATTTAAGAACCAAGATGTATTGCAAGGTACATAGATATCATAGGGAAGAGAACACTGAAATTGTCGTACCTGGGATTATTTATATGTGGGACCCTCTTTTTGGACTGCATTTCTACATTTCTTAGCTGAGTGAATGAGGTCCATGGGTTTCTCTCCTTGGTTTACACCTGAAAAAATCCCCAAAAGCAGCTTAAACCCCAGGATATTGCACACACCAGGAGCTTTAAGCACTGCAGCACTGGTGGTGCTGGGCAATGTCCACTCACACAGATTTCCAGCAGATTTTAAGCATAAGTGAGACTTGGGATGAATTACACCCTTATTAATTGTACTATAAATCTCTGGCTTTAATCAAAGAACACGTGGCTGGTTCTCTCTGCAGCTGAAGGAGAAACCCTCTGTTGAGGGCTGCTCATGGACACAGCAGGAGGGTGACCACGTTCATCCCGATGGACACAGCCATGGGCACAGCTCTGAGGAGCCCGAATGGAGCCAAGGGCTCAGCGGGGTGAGGCAGAGCTATTTTATGTTCTGGGTGATTATCTCCTGTGTATGAAGGACTCTGAGGGCTCAGCAGGGCGAGGTGTAGCTGTATTTATGTCCTGGGTGATTATCTCCTGTGTGTAAAGGACTCCAAGCAGAGCTGAGCATCCATCGCGTGGCTCAAACAGATTCTTGCGAGCACTGTTGGCTCAGTCTAATTACGGAAAAGAAGAGTAGGCAGGAGAGTTTCCAGGGAGGGTTTCTCCCATTCCCAGTGGGCATTGCAGGCATGCCAGGCAAAGGAAGCTGGAATAATAAGATCCCACCACTAAGGATTTACTGTAATGTCAAAAGAACTTTAATTACAGTTGGCTCCAGGGGTCTGTCCCTGTAATTGTGCATCGGCGCTTTTCAGGCACTGCTCATCAGCAATATATTCAGCAAGAAATAGATGTTATATCTCGCTTTCCTCCTTCGTGCCATGAATTATCTGGAGCTGGTAGGAAGCTTCGAGTTCAGCTTGACTGCCTCATGGAAAGTTCAGGATAAAAGGGAAGAATATATCTTTTCTTCTCCCCTCCCTGGCTGCATTCAGGGACCTTTCCGCAGGGCTGTCTGGGACCTTTCAGCTCTGCATCGCTCTGGCAGCAAAGATCACACTCCTGTTAAGAGAATTCTCCTGGAATATTAAACTGCAGGGGTGGAGACGGCCCAGCAGCAAGCAATGTGAGCACCAGCTCAGCCCTCCAGGGCCAGCGTCCCCACTGAACCGGTGAGCAGCTTTCCGTGGCAGTGTTGGGATCACTACAGCCTGGGATGGGACAGCAGCACTTCATAAGATGTGGCTGCCAAGGTGGCAGGGGACAGAGTTTAGCTCAATGCACAAGGTTCCTCCCAGGCTGTGTTTTTCAAGGGATTTGATGCCAAGAACAAAAATAAATAAATCTCTGCCATTTCCTGGGGTGGAACTGGCAGAGCTCCTGCCACTGTGCAGAGGCAGAGGTGACTTCCCTGGCTGAGGAAGAGGAGCAGCTGCTGGTGAGGCAGTCAAGGAGCCACTTGAACTGCCCATGGCTCTGGAACATCCTGGACATCCCTCATCCAGCCCCTGCACCAGGGGCTGGAACACAACTACCTGGAAGATAAACTGCAGCTACTGCCTAAAAGCATGCAGATGGTTGAGTGAAGACAGGGAGGAAGAGTCCAATCGACAGCAGACTGAAACCTGACATGTGAATTTTAAATAGACAGAATGCTATTACCCAAATTGGGCCTTGGCTGGGGCTCCAGGCAATTGAGGGGTTTCCATCTGTGGTTTGGAAGTTTTCTGGGCTTGGACAGCCCTGCTGTGTGAGTATCAGGCACAAAATAATGGCTGTGCCAAGAGAGCTGCTCAGGCTGCGCTGTCACATCCGCGGATGGAATCTCCCCAGGTTAAAACTGCACTGCCACAGCAGGGACTGGAGCATTCAGTGTGCTTTTGGTGATCAGAACCCACAGAAACAAAACCAAAAGCACAGCAAACAATAACTGAATGCACCAACAGTCCACATTCCAGACTAAGGCTGCTGAGTTCTGCCCTGCGTCCCTTGGTGGTGAATGGTCACTTTTGGCACAAAGGACACCAGTTGAATTAGACATTTGACTCTTACCAAAAACAAAAGTAAAAAAATTCCTTAGAAGTCTCCTTGTAAAGATAGAAATACGCTGATGTGGTTGAAACATTCTTTTTTAACCTCAATATATAATGAAAGGTAGCACAGGTAAAGAGTTGCATCTTGTCTTTCCAGTTGCATTTCTCCTCCTTGCAGTGCCTCCCCAGCATCCCTGGCAGCCTGGCATCCTGCAAGGGCTGCATTTGAAGGCAGGAACAGCAGCGTGGTGCTGTCACATTTTGGCACTGACACTGTCTGCATGGGAGGAGTTCAGTTAGGAAGTGACACAATTCCCAAGCTTTTCCAATGGAGTTGTCTGAATGATTAGCTCCTGTTTTCTGTCTTTATTTAGAGAAAAATGCACTTAAAAAGAACTTATTTCTTTTATGGTCTGACTGACTGCCTTTGGCAGCGAGGTTTCCTCACCTGTCTAAAATTTCAAGTCCTTTAAGTACATAACTGAATTTTCATTACACAGCCATTTCTTAATCAGTTCAGAAAATTAATCCTGATTTAAAGTAATCCTGCAGAGGTATCAGCTCTCACAGCCTCAGGTGCTAATTCCAGTTCTGACACAAGCTAAGCCTTGTCCAGTTTCTCTTCTGCCTTCCCTCCACTGCAGCTTTTCCCTTGTTCCCACCACACTGGGGTTTTCCCCTTCTTCCTTCATGGGGTTTAAGTATAGAAAGCCTGGACAGGTTGAAATCTGTCATTTAATAAATCACCAAATTCTAATGTGAATAATTAAGGATTTTTTGCTACCCTCTTCTAGGAATTTAACCTACATTCATGTATTCAATGCCCATTGTCGCACTGTAAATCCAATTTATAAGGGCAATGTTTTAATTGCACAAAATGCCTTCCAAAGCAGCATGAGCTAAACCAAGCAAACACCCTCTCTGTTGGATGTATACATTCCTAATTGTTGTTTGCAATTCAGCAGTGGAATTTCCTGCCTCATGGCACGTCAGGAGCAGAGGGGATGTGCAAGCTCGGAGCTGCTTTTGAGCTTGGCTCTTCTGGACTTTGAGGCTGGTGCATGGAAGCTGTGCCTGGGAAACCACTGGTAGTTACTAAGCAACTCTGGGGGCCAGGGTTGGTCGAAATTCCAGCAGATTTCCTGCCTGCAACAGCATCTCTGCAACCCTGGAAGAGCAGCTTACAGAAGGGAGCCCTGAAGGGTTCTCCTGAATATAAAAAAAGAGCACGTGTAGAGCATTGCACAGCCCAGCTCACAAATCAGGGGGTTTGTGTTTAGATGCCGTTTGTAAATTCTGTGAAGAGCTCAAAGCAAGCTAGATCTCATAAATCTTGAAAGAAGCCAGCGCTGCTTTAACTCATACATCATGAGAGGCATTGAGCAGTGCCACGGAGTTTTAAGAGGCTGAAAAGCAGGGGAAGCAGCCTGGAGCTGGGAATGGGCTGATGAGAGGGGGTGGCAGATGTTTCTCCACGAGCAGAGGATGTTCCCAGGCTGTCACCACGAGCCCTGGGCAGAGGGGAGGAGCAGGGTGAGAGGCAGAGGGACAAGGCAGGGACGTGCAGGTGACACCAGGGGCTGCGGGAAGGTGCCACAGACAAGCAGTGAAAGCCCAGACGAGGGTTACAGGCACCACCTAAGGATGGTGCATTTTTGCTTTGAACATCACCATTCTTTCCTGCAAATCCATGGGTTTGGGCACACGTGTTTCTTCATCCCTCCCTTCTCTCTGGCTGGGCCATTATTGCATTGCTTTGTTTTTCTATCACGTTCCCACATTTGGTGAACAAATCTGTTTTTCAGAGGTAAGATGGGGTAAGAAACCTGCCCATCTTATAAGCCTTGGATTGCTAAGAATGCTCAGGATAATAACAATTGTATACCACAGGGTGGTTTGGGTTGGAAGGGACCTTTAAAAACCATCTCTCCAACCCCTCTGCCATGGGCAGGGACAGGTTCTACCAGCTCAGGTTACTCAGAGCTCCTTCCAGCCTGGCCCTGAGAGTTTCCGGGGATGAGGCATCCACAAACTGCCGGGTTTGGAGAGATGTTTTCTTGACAGGGAGAAAACCTGTGGTGGAAGAATGTGCATGTCCCACAGGGGAACCCAATACTCTTGCTCCCACCTTAGTCCTGATCCTGTGCCAAAACAAAAATACTAAAAATCCTCTGGAAACCTCAGACAGAACAAGAAGTGGGAGAAGAAGGAATCTCACCAGAGAGATCTACTCTGTGGGAGTCATTGCAATCTGAAATGATAATAAAGAGCAAGCTCTGCTTCCTGGAGATCAGGAATGCTTGGGGGAGTTTCAGGCCGCACAGGCAGAGCCCAGGAGCTGTAACTGTAGGCAGTTACTACATGATGCTACAGCAGTGGCAAAAGCAGGGGAGAGAGACTTAAACAAATAAAATCTGCTAAGTTTTGGTTGTGCTGCACAGGTCGTTGGAAATTTGGGATATTAGTGCATCAATGCACCCTGGAGATGTCCAACGCTGGCTGTTTCTGGATGAGAAAATCATAAATATATAAGTATAAGATATGACTTCTACCATGGGGTTTCAGCATGAGCATAGGTGTGGGTCAAAGCAAGAAGAAAACATTTGTTATGACAGTCCCTCTCGAAAAACACTAAAGTTAAAATCTTTCTTCTTTCTAAATTAATTTTTTCATAAGAAATATTTGAACTCTCAGATGGTTCCTCTTAAAATAGCCAGCATACAGCAGGGGTTCACTGCACTAATTAACACTCCTCTAGGAGAAAGGGGATTCACCACTAAATTCTTCTGCATTGATACTTAAAGGTGAGGATTTGTTTGCACACCATGAGAGAGGGTTCCTTACCAAGGACTCAGATTTATCAGGCAGCAGTGTCAACCCCCTGGAAGTCCCAGGACTTGCCAGCCATGAGTTGAAGGCAAAACAAAATGGGGGGGGAAAAAATGAGTTGAACATCTGTTGGCTGTGCAGAGCTTCAAAATTTATATCAAAACAGAGGCAGTGATCCCTCTTTAAAGTATCACAAATCTAAACCTCAGCCTGGTGGGTGTCACAGCACACCATCTGTTAAATTAATACAGTTTAATTAATCAAAGTTAAATGTTCTTACACGTTTTCACTTCTGCACCAGAAGAAGCATTAACTCCACAGAATAGTGAATATCCTGCAACTGGATCTGGGATGGATGCAGGATGATTAATGTGTTTACAGTCAACATCCAGCCAATGGAAATGCTGGAGTTTAAGATCTGTGGGAAAATCTGTAAAAAATGGCAAATATACTGCAGCAAGTATTTAATGTACCATGTAAAGGAAGGGACAAGAGTAAGGCTGGGGATGGCAGCTGCCATCCAGGTGACCACCGTGTGGAGAATATCCACATGTCTTATCCATTTTCCTTAAGTCTGCTATTGAGGATTTTTCCTCATGGAGAAGCTGTGTCTCTGTTGTATGGCCAGGTAATATTGACCCGTAGCCATCTTTGACTCCCAGGGAATGTTTCCTGGGTTTAGATAAAGAGAAGTAGCCCTGAAATTCTTCTTCCTGAAAAGAGCAATTCCTAAAAAATTCCTTTGAGATAAGTACCAGATCTGCACTGATATCCCAGACAGTTGAGGCCGATGAGCCTTGAATCTCCAATCCAATCCCTTTGTTATTCGCCTTGTACCAGCACAAAGACCCCCATCCTGGAGGACTTCGGTGTGACATTTGTAATATTCTGATTGTCCCATCCCCACAACAAAGGTTTTACAGAGAATTTCCTAAGTGGGTGATAATGTTTTGATTTTATCCATCACTGTACTTACATTGCTACTCCTGCAAAACACCCGTGCTTATCATAAACGCCTGGGTTATCATGGAAAAATTATCTGATGGAGCTGCTAATGATTCGCACAGAATAGTCACTGAAGTTAGGAAAATATTCATAAATACAATCTACGTTCTGCAAGGGGAGGATTTTTGCACAGCATGGAAATCTGGATTATATATTTTTTTAATAAAACACAACGTGAGATTGGAGCAGAGGATTAATCTTGTCAATTAAAGCAGATGTTGATGTTTAACCTCTGGTGAACCTGTAGTTCACAGGAGAGCTGAGCTGGGATGCACACCCCTGCACTGGAAATTGGTACAGGAGATTAGGATTTGATCCAAGCTTTATTTCCTCATTGCAAACAATGCTGCAATTTTACTGCAGGGGCCAGAAATAGATTAAATAAAAGGAGGAAACGGCCATAACCACGTTAGCAATAAGATACAATGTGAGCTGAGGCTGGAAGTCAAATTTTAGAAGAGAGCAGGTTAAAGGCCCAGAGGATTAGAATGGAGGAGTGCAGGATTTGTAGCTGGGGACAAATGGAGCCACCACACAGAGCCCTGAGCTCATCTCAAGGCACCCCAGCTCCCCAGTGAGCACACACCCAGCACTGCTGGCTCTGGAATCTGCTCCTGCCGCCAGAGGGAGGCCAGGATGTAACAGGAGATGGAGGGAAGGCGGAAGGAGAGAGAGGGATAAGGGCAGCTCTGCATGAGGAGCTGCCTCACTCACATCCTCCAAATATCACAACTCATCTCTGAGATAAAAAGCTCACACCCTTTCTGCTGCTCTGCCACTGGAGAGGCTCCAGTGGCAGCATTGTGTCTTCAGTAACTCTTCTCTTAAGCCTACACAATACATAAAAACAGGGAAAACAACAGAATTTACTGAGTGCCACAGAAGTAGATGTTGGTTTATTTTTTTTAAGAACAGATAATGCAACTTAAGCTGTTTTTAGGGCGTGATTAGCTCTCCTCCCCAGCGGGGCCTCTCACGAGGGACAGCCCCTGCACAGCTCCTGCTTTCCATGACCACTCCTCCCCACCTCACACAGCAAAGGAGGGCTCATCTTCCTCTTACCAGAGAGCTGGGAAAAAATCTGATACCAAAGAAGTGATTCTTGCTTTGCTTTGTCTCTCTTTTCATCACAAGATCAGAGTTCATTGTCCCTACAGAAAGAGCTGTGTGATTCTACATAGAGATTTACATAGGCAGTAGCAGAAATATCGAGAAGAAATGCTAATTAAAATTCTCCTGAGCTCAGCAGAAGTCACCCACCTGTGCTTCTGGAAGCCCTCAGTGCTCAGTACCTTTCACCGTGGTCAAAGGGGGTGTGAAGGGGACACAAAATGAAACAAAAAAGCAGATTGGTAGAGGGAAAAAAAAGTAAAATAAGGCTGCAGAACATCCTCCAGCTTCCAGTGGGAGAGGGAAGAAGTCAGATACGGTGTGGGCTCCCACCCTCCAGCCTGGGGGCAGCTCACAGCTGCACAGATGTTGCTCTCTCCGGGTGCCCTCCCGAGCAGCTCCATCAGCAGCGCCAGCCCCTGGCTGCATTCACCCCAATTCCTTCAGCACAGACAGAGCCTGAGTGCAGAGCTTCCCTGGGATCAGTGGGGCACACAGTGCAGGCAGCTGTTGGGGCAAGGCCAGAACTACACCAAGTTCCAAGAGCAGCCAGCTGCAGCCAGGCCCGGGTTTCACAAGGGCCTCTGCATCTTGCCAGAGCTTGTGCAGGTGCATCTCTGAGCACTTCAAAAGCAGAGCAGGTAAATCAGGGTCTGTAACTCAGTCCCTGGTGCTGCCTCAGTCACTGACACACCACAAACCCCATTTATCTCCCCCAAGACTCAGCAGTGCCATCACCCACCTTAAAAACAGACATCTTCAGCCTTTGGTTCAGTTTGTAATCTCATTTTCACCTTTCGTTTCTCAGTTCTCCCTGATCCTGGGACATTTGGGCAGCTCCTGCTGCCTGCATTGTCCATTCAGGCACACACAGTGAACATCCCTCCCGGAGGGGGAGGACAGGGAGTGGTTGAGCAGGATGAGGAAGGTGGGCTGTGAGCACTGTCAATGAGAAAGCAATGGGAATTCTGCTGGAGAAGATGGAGTCGGAGCAGCATGTCTCTGAAATGCTATTAAAAATATTAAATAAAAAAAATTCAAAAACAACAAAAAGAGCACACAAAAGCGTTCTTTCACCCAAATATGAGGCAGTGGCCAGGTAGAAGTGCCCACCCCCTCCTCACACCATTCACTCATCATCTCTCTAAGTGCAATTGGCTTCCCCAACACAAAAACCACCTGGCTTTTATTGCTGTCCTGCTCTACAGGGCCAGAGCAGGGACTGCTGGGCACACACAGATGATGGGGGTTGGAACAATCTTCTTAGAGGTGAGATTGAGTTTCATTTTTTACCCAGAGGGAGAGAATTGGAAAATTTGTTTCTCTTTACTCTGCATAAGCAACGACTGAATTATTGCTTAAGTAGAGACACAGAGCATGGAGAGGAAAGAAGAGTGTTATTCTTCCTGGAGCAGGACTGTGAAAGTCATCCCTCTGAAGCATGGCATGCAGCTGAATTCTCCACTTTGGTGAGAAAGAATGAGGAAAAATAAATAATGTTGTCACTGTTCTATTTTTTTTCCCTCTCCTTTGTGCTTTAGTTCACCTGATAAAGCAATTTAGGTAACAAAGTCAAGCAGAAAATGAGTATTCCCTTCATTTTTTGGTGCAGAAAGCAGAGGCAGATCCAGCTGCTGTGCTGTGCACCTTTGTTATCCATTCCCACCTGTGAGAGCTGGGGTTAATCCCATGCCAGGGCAGTGTTTTGTAGGGATAACCATGACCCCGCTGCTGCATCTGCTGTGCTCCGAGTGTGGAGAGCTGATCCAGGATCCCCCGAGTGGCTGCACGCATCACTTGGCCAACTGCACGTCAGAGAGGATTAGTGGGAAGGGGAAGAAGCTATTCCCTTGGGAATGGGGAGGCGAGGAGAGGACCTGGAGCGAGTCAAGGGGAATTCTGAGCAAGTTTAGCTGCTCTGGCCATAAAGTTATCAAAATACAGTGCTGGATTTTGTTTGGGTTACTGCTTCGTTCCCACATGCTTCAGTGATTTATGACCCTGAGACTGAACAACAACAAAAAAGAAGGATTGCTTTGTGTTCCTGCTAAAACTCTGTCCTTGTGAGGGGGGTTGGAGAACAGGTCATTGCTTGGGATGCAGGGCTGTGACCAGGAAGATTTTGTTTCTTTCCCTGCTCTGTCCCAAACTTCCCATACGACTTCAGGAAACATCTTTCCCTTGCATCTCCAGTGTTACTCAGTAACCTGTTGAGATTCAGCAGCTGCCTGGTGTCTGGGAAGGTGGGAAAGCACCTCTCTCCTTCGCTGGGGCATGGTGAGAAGGAATAGATGGGATTTTGAGGAGCTCAGCTCTCAGCATAACAGGCTGATCAATATCTAGAGCAGATTCGAGCTCTCTGCTGATGGATGGCAGGGAGGGATTTACCAACAGAGTTCAGCACAAGCTTAATGAAGCTTTTGCACGGCATGAACTAACAGCTGTTATCACCTCAGCACCTCGTGCATTCATCAGTGGATTCTTGAGGTGTGGGGAGGAAGGGGAAAAAACAGAATTTATTTTCTTTTTCTGTTTCAAGCTGATATCCTGATTAAATGGCTAATTTGGTGGTAATTAAATTGCTGAGATGGTGCATGCAGCGCTCCCACTGCTTGTCACAGTGTGCCAGATCCCAGTGCTGAAGGACCAAAGCAGATCTCCAAACTCCGGCTGTGGTCCCTGAGAACTGCAGAATCTCCTCCTCAGGAGCTTTTCTGCTGAGCGGAAAACCAGCTTTTTTTACCAGGTTTGAGCAGGCCGAGCTAGAAAACCCTAGAAGTTGCTCCTTCTCCTGATTTCTCATTTTCTCCAGCCAGAAAAATCCAATCAGTAGCACTAAAAGTTGCTCAAATCCATAGGTTTTCACATTTGCAGGGGATTGTTGCCAGCTCTGCAGCAATCCAGCATATTTGTGTATAAATGATCAGAGCTGGATACACGTGGCTGCAGAGGGGTCACATGAGCAATGTGTACACACGCACATATATGTGAATAAACTCACCCTTCCCAAAGAAAGTTTGCTTCAGCTTTCTCCTGTGTACAGGATTTGTCTTCTCATTGTTTTTCCCTGAACTGTTTTTTTGTAAGAAACTCGGCAAGCTGTCAAGCAGAGTAGTTTTTGTCAACAAAAATAAATTCATAACTGTAATTTCCTTTCAAAGACTGAATCGATTTCTTTCTGGGTAGGGTTTATTCCAGATTTCTTAGTGACTGTCACTTAATTTCAGAACAGTATATTGCTGCTGTGCTCTGACTTTGGAGGTAATTATGTAAACTCTTTTTTTAAAAGAGCACAGACATAAGGTGCTCCTGTTCAAATCTTCACTATTTATCAACTTTCTTCCTGAAATTCCCATGCAGATACCATGACCTGACCTAGGTGTATATGGCAGTAACTATTGATACAACAGGAATAATTAAATTTACAGTTGAGACTTTTATTCCTACTGTTGTCAATTTGTGAATGACACAAATCCTGATTTGTAGGTTGGTGCTCAAAGTCCTAATTTTTTAAGAGATGGTGACATCAGGCATAATTTGCCCCCAGCCAGCCTCAAAGTACCCCATCATAAACTCAATCCTTTGTGCCAGGAGAGATTTAGGTTGGATATTAGAACAAATTTCTTCATGGAAAGGCTTGTCCAGCTGATGCCATGATGATTTTTTTGCCTTTTCTTTTATATCCCTTTTATGTACCTTTCATAGCTTTTTGTGTTCTTAGTGTTTTTTAGCCTACATTCTTAGACTAATTTGTCAAGCTGGGAAACTCAACACTTTGGAAGCTTTGTAGTTAGGGATCAGAGTGCCCCAGACCCCGAGGTCCTCTCCAGAACACATTTTGTAAACTGAGATAGAACCATCCGGGGTGTTGGAACCCAAAGTGCAGAGAATATTTCTCTGCCTGTTTTGAAGGGTTCTACCCCCCTGGACAACACTGGTTTTGACCTTCGTCCATAGAGAAAATTACCTACACTCTGAGAAGAATTACAATCAACACTCGTGTAAACTAGATGATAGAGTAGTTTGTAAGAATGCCACAGGGTGAAAAATTTAGAGGTTTTAGGCTTGTTAATGTAGTAAATAGATAAAAGCTAAAAACTTCTGTAGGATTCTTCATTCANTAACAGATGTGAGGATGTGGTACGTGGGGACAGGGGTCAGTGGTGACATTGACAGAGCTGAGGTTGGGCTCAGTGATCTTAGAGGGCTTTTCCAGCCTGAAAGATTCCATGATCCCATGAAATTTGGGGTTTGTGCCTCAGCCAGACTCCATGGGCAGATCCAGACTTGGGGGCTGTCACCCAGACCTGCTCCGTTCCCTTCCTCATGCCCCAGCACGAGAATGTCCCCCCTCTAACCCACTTTTGGGGCACACTCTGGGGAAGTGTTTCTGATTCTGTGTGACTCCCACTGGAATGAGCAGACTCTGGATGCTCAGCGTGTTCCCAGCATGAAATCCTCCCTTGGCATGAGGGAAGCATCCAGGCAGAGCTGCTTTGCAGGCTTGGGAGCTGCTCTGAGCCTCAGCTGCAGTTCCCTCCAAGTCACACTCCTTGATTACAAAGTCACCATTAAAATTACATTATAGGATGTGAATGGGGTCAACAATCCTGGTAAACAAGAGGTAAAAGCAGCCATTAAGAAGCATTTGCTGGCGGCGAATCTTTGTAGTCTTAGAGGAGGCCAGGTGGGTCACTGGATGTGAAATAGTGAGATCAAGAAGTAGGATGAATTATTAATTGCCAGAATTCATTATTTATTTCCTCGGTGCTACAGTTTACCCAGAGCTTTATAGGCAAACAAAGGGATCGGAGCCCTCAAATAAAACTTGGGTTCTGACAGTTCGGTTTTGTAGCATTTCTAGCCAGGGTTGGGTCATAAATTTAGGGCAGAATTCAAAGGACACTCCACTCAATGGCAAATCTCCCTCCTAATTAAGATAGGAGCCAATTAAGGTTCTCTAATCAGCTTTACTCCTGCCATCCCAGCACATGACTGTGTCTACAAACCAGATTAACCTCCTGCCTTCCAGGCTGCCTCACACCCCTGTGCTCAGCAGTATTTCTGAAGGATACTGTATACAAAGGATTTTAAATTATGTTTTACTTTCAAAACGTTCTCTGGAAAATTTGTTCCCTATTTCCAGTGGGTAAGTGCTGACTCTGCAATATCTGCTGCTGTTTGGGTTGAGAGAGTGGAAAATTAAAAGTTAGTCTTGGATAAAAATTTGAGTTTTTTGACCCCATTCATTTAAACTTAGGTTAATTAGATATAGTCCAAACTAACAATCACCTTGGTGTTAAAAAACCTGATTTACATGAAGGTTTTAAACTTAAGAGCAGTATCTGCAGATCTGTGATTTAGGCTGAGCTCAGTAGGATGTGCACTCACATTTTACCATCCCTTTGTGGGGTGGGATCAATATTCGTCTCAAAGACAATGAAGGGAATTTTTCCTTTGGATGGAAATAAGGATTTCATTCCTGGTGAAAACAATTGATTATGTAAATCTAGGATAGGACCTTTCTAGGAAATCTAGGAAAGGATTTTTGCAGGATTAGAGCTTTGGGAAAAGTTGCTCTGTGTTGTCTGCTGAGTTATAGAGAATGAGTTGAAGTTTTCAGTGAATTCTGAGGAAAAGAAACTTTGTTAAGCTCTGCCTTCTGTAAATGATGACTCTCCTATCCTTTAATAGTAAATTAACAGTTTGTTAACAGTAAAACCAGTTTATGTTGAATGAGAAAATCTTTTAAAAGTCTGCCATTCACTGATGTTGTTCCCTATTCATGCAAGCCCAGCATTTCACCTCATGAATTACATCCCAGTCAGGACCAGTGGATTTGTTCAGACAGTCTGGACTGACCTAAGTTGGTCTGAATCTGTTTAAAGAGGAGCTCAGTGGTCTCCCATCAGCAGAGAAAACACTGTTTTTAAACATGAGGTACTGACAGAAGCCTGACAGCCACGGCTCTGAGAGGGAAAACACTGCGGCAGTAGATGTGCTTGTTATTTATCTGTTTAATTAAAGAGCAAATTAATTCCTGCTAGGAGGGCAGGGAGCATTTGGCAACCCCAGAATCTGTTGCCTAAACCCCTTGGGAAGTAAAACTCATCCAGACACAGAAAATGAAAGCCTATGCTGGGATCTCAGAGCATCACTGAGGATCCAGAAGATGAGGAAGTTCCTGTAAAGATCATATAGTGCCTAATATTCTAATTCTGTAATCCAGAATAGGGAATGGAGCTGTGCAAAATGGGTGACTGGCCATTGAAATGCATTCTGTGGCAAATAAAGAGGGAGAAAACAATTTTATTTCTAAAGATTAGTATGGGGAAGAAACCAGATGAATATTATTTACCAATTAATGAGACTTCTGGGTGTTTTTATGAGCCCCCTGTACTTCAGGAGAGGGTGCTGGAGCACACACCAGGCATTTACAAGCGGGGAGAAATGAATAGCCTGTCTGATTCTGACAAATTATCCTTGGAGAGGAAAATAACTCCATAAGAAATATGGTTGCTGTTAAACTTAATAAAAACAGACCCTGATGGACTCCCCTTGGAATTGTGGCAGACCTTGCCCATGCACTCCATCCCCACTCCTGTCAGACAGCTCTGTGAACTTATAATACATATGAAAAAAATATTCCTTTCATCCATTAAGACATAATTACTTTTCCCTTTCCCCCAGAAAAAAACTTGCAGGTGAAGCCCCATCTCTTGATGTAACTGCTGGGTGAAGAACTTACAATTCCAGCTAAAATAGGACCAGCTTAAACCAGTCGCTCATTTTTTTTCCAGAGACTCAGCAAGATATGTTTAAGAAGAATTTGCTGCTCTCCTGGGAAATCCGTAGAATTTGCTTACCACAAGGAAAAACCAGGCTTTCCATCCAGCTCCATGCAGAAGCATTTGAAAGGGTCATGCAGAGCTGCTGCATCCATTAAACTTTTGGAAAATCTGCCTACGTGGGAAGCATCGAGGGTTAACCTCTGTCCTGGAGTAGATGCATCACCTTACATCCCTTTTGGTGGGCGCTTGTCAAGATTTTGTCACTGTTTCTGCAAGCAGCTGCTGTGTGCCGGGGCTGTGAGAGCCGCTGCTTATCCTGAGGGGGTGGATTGCCTTCCCAGAAAGATGTGGGGAAGGATGGAAAAAGGAAAGTTACTGCAGAGCACGGGGAGAGGAGGGGGTGGCAGTGAGAGATGGAATCGAGGCGTGCTGGGCTGTGTTAAAAACGTGCTCCCTGGCAAGTCCATCAGGAAAGAGCCAGGGCTTTCCATGGGCTGTTGGGGCCCCGTGAGTTACAGCAGCATGATTCCAACTTGGACTTCCCTGCAGCTGCTGCTTTGGGGGCTCTGGGGTCACTTTGTGCAGCAGCTGTCACTCTGTGATGGGGATTTGGGCCCCTCTCCTCCATCCCTGCCCTCCCAGCACACAGGGGTGCAGGATCCTGTTTCCATGCGCTCATGGCACAGCCTGCCTGCTCCAAGCACTGACTTATTCTGTGGTTAGAGCCACCATCAGCCATAGATTATATTAAGCCCTGTTAAAACTGTAAATTTAACAGCAAGTGCGCAGTGGTGGAAGCCTCCTTTGCATGGTTTATGGAGGGCTGAAAGGATTTATTTCTTCCACCCAGAAAAATTTCTTCACTAACTCTCAGAGATTTACAATCCCCCAGCTTGGGAGAAAGTCTACTCCCAGCTTTATTTGAATATCTGTTGATAGATCCACAGATCTTTCTGCCACGAAATCCTCCCTTCACTGCTTCCTTGCTTGTTTAAAGCATGGAATATGTGGGCTCAAAAGTACCTAATTCCTACAGCTGCTCTCCTTGGGAGGTAACAGGATAAAAAAGGGAAAGAAAAAGAAAGAAAGTCAGTTGATTTACTTTCTGCATAGGGCACACTCCAAATGTTGAATATTGCATTATGTGCACAGCGAAGATTCCAGGCTTAAGTTGTCTGATATGAACAGACTAATGGCATGTTATGGAATTGATTTTCCATCAACCTTTTCAGGGATATCACTCCTGCTTTGTTCTTCTAATAGATAACATCACCTCCTCTAACCTCTCCTCTCTGCATCTCTTGGCTGGCATGTGCGTTCCTCCCCTTCCCCTTTTCCATATGCCATGGCTTGATAGGAATCTCGTTTTTCAAATGGGTAATATCTTAATAATAAAGGGACAGGTCTGATCCAGATATGAGCCTTTCTCACAAAAGAAAAAGGAAAAATTGCTGAGCTGAGACTGATGCTTTCATGATACAGAATGAACACTGGTGCAGAACACTGCAGCCACCAGCCTTGGGCTTGATATAAAATTACAGCTTAGTTTTAAGAATCAGTGCTGGGATTTGAAATTATATCTAAGCTATTAATTCCTATTAGTTTCTCTCAGATGCCTTTGCACTAGTATTAAAATATGCATATTAAATAATCATATAAATTTTAAAGTACATCCTGGAAGATTTCTTTGGCCTTTGGGTTAAGCCCTAATTGATTTATACCAGTAAAATAGTTAATATATATTAAATCGTACAAGGAGAGGACCTTTCTGGGACATCTTTAAAAGCAAAGAAGCAGCTAAGAAATGGTGGAAGATTTTGAAATGTATCATTAATATATATTACAGAGAGGGGAGAAAAAAAGCTGTAAGTATTTTACTGGGAGGCTTTTGGTTACATTTCCATTGCCTCTTCAAACATAACATGTCCTTATCCCTGAAGTAAACACACTCCCCTATTCATGGGGAAATATTTCATGTTGAAATTAGCAAGCTGCTGAATTGATGTCACCTGGTCCATCTTTAATGTATTCTCCTCTGTTCCAATCTGTAATATCATCCCAGTTATGCAAAGCTGACTGAAGGTTGTGCCAAGTTCAAATGAAGTGTCTATTTATCAATGGCAGGCTTCCTGCTGCAGCCAGAGATGTTAATATTGAACATGCCTAATGGCATTTTTCAAACTCAAACAGTCCTGACTCACTGCCGAACATTTTGAAACAGAAATCTCAACTGATGGGTGCATTCTGCCTCGGAAGTGCCTTCTGGAATTACGGCCTGTCATAATCCACAGTTGTCCCCATAAAACTAACCAGGGAAGGGGCCTGAGGAAGTCCAGGCTGTTCACGAAACAGGCAGCAGAGTTTAGATTTTCATGTCCCAAAGAACATTTATGCACTATATAAACTGGAGGTTGTTAATTATATGCTTTACTTACACCTATTTTAGGAGAGAAGTGTCAGCTCCTGATGCTGTAATGGAAATTGCTCTTTTCTTCACATATGCTTTATCATCCTAATACACCATGAAATTGGACAAGAATTTATAAAGTTTAATCCTGTTTGCCTAAAACCTCCAAAACCTATTCAATCCACCTCCTCTTCCTGTCCTGTCCTCTCTCATGCAGCTTTTGAGCTCCATGACCAATTCTTACCAATTTTCAGGGATTGTGTAACCATCTCAAAACTAAGGTATTTCTCCAAGCTCCACAAAAATAGCAACCTAAAGTTTGCATTAGGAACACATCCTGGTTTTGTATTGAAAGCAGGGGGTGGGAAAGTAATACCTTTATTTGTCCTGTCCCTTTCCTCCTCTCCAGGAAGGGGATGTTATGCACGCCTCCTTTGTGTGAGAAACTTGGGCTGGAATTCACTTTAGTGGGCACCAGAGAATCCGACGCCGAGAGACAAAGCCATAAGAAAGCAAAGCTTCATTAGTTTCATTGCTCATGGAAGTGCTTGTTAATACAGACACTCCATTTTTAAAATGTGTTTCCCTGAGCACAGAGACTGTCTGGTGGAATTAGAGCTCCGCAGCAAATGGGCCCCTTGCCAGTTCCAAGGAACACAAATTAAGGCTCTGATGTTGGGAGCGTTTATGCTCGTGCTTAATTTTACAAACCGGAGGGACTCGTCATGGATCTGAAGTTGAACGTGTTTGTCAGTGTTTGCAGGCTGTTCGTGGGGCACTGTGGAAATAACCATCATTTTGGGATAGTGTGTGTTTGTACCGTGGCAGCTGAGTGCAGCACTGACAGAGCCACGGTTGGGGTGAAACTGGAAGGAGGCATTTGAGGGCTCCACGATGCACATTTGTCATTCCAGTTTTTCTGGTGAGCTGCTGGATTTGGGTTTAGGAGTTACGGAGTCTCTACAAGTTGTGTTGCCCTTAAAAAAAAGAATAGTTTGTTGTTTTGGAGAGCAATTAGTGGATGCCAAGTTAGTTGTAGTCAGCAACAGCAGCATTAGACTTAGAGGCAAAAATACTTATGACAAAGGTGTGTACATGCAAGATCTGCCCAGAGGCAGCTCTTCATTTTCAGTATTTTCCTCCACAATGTTTCCTTCTCTTCAGTTCTCTTCAGTTCTTCTCCTTCTCTCAGTCCTGTGCTCCATTCAGAAGTGCAGCCTTGGAGTGTGTGCTCCAGGAAGGGAGGGAATGGAGCACCCAATGTTTTGTGTGTAAGGAAAAGAAGACTCTCCCCAGCCTCAGGAAGCAAATGAAAAGGAGCTGTTGATTTAAAAGCAGAAGACAACCAAGGAAGGGGAGATCTGAGAAGGGTGAGCTGGAGGCTCATCAGAGCAGAGGAGACAGCGGTGGAGGTACAAGGAGGGCACTGAGATGGGAGCGGATCCAGGGCAGGAGCAGCCAAATCCCAGCTCCCAGCTCCTCATGCCCTGTTTAGAGCCCTCAGCCACTCCAGTGGTTCTGAGGACTTTTTTGGGGTGGTTCCCTCGAGTTCCCAGGACTGTGCCCTGCTGTGGCTCAGCAGAGATGCCATGGGGTCAGGCTGCTCTGAGCCTGAGCCCTGCAGCCACATCACGCTCTTGTTCTTCATGTTCCAAACCCAAATGCAGGGTCTTTAGCTGCACTAATCCCAATAACCACATGCAGCCCGACAGATTTACACCAGGGGGAGATTTGGTAGTGCTGGTTCTTGCTTTCAGAGTATGTTCCTCCAAAGCCTCAACCCTCTCTTCCAAAACACCTGAGTGGGTTTAAAAAAAAAAAAATTGAAAGATTGAAACAGAATTTATCTGAATGCTTAATCCAACCTCTAGTGAAAACCTGGGTGCTGGAAGGGGAATGGACTCATCAGGAATTCAGCATGGATGCACTCAGATCATACCTCAAATGAATTGGAAACACTCTGCGTGTTCCTCCCCATTTAGGACTCCAGGATGTTATAATTTATGTCTAAATATTGCAGCCCACATTTGTCTGTGACATTGAACTACTGCACATTGTTTGGAAATAGAAGGGGACAATTTTTCAAACCCTGGGAAGATGAACAGGTAAGGAAGGCTCCCTGGGAAGATTTTATCACACAAGCTCTGCTTCTGAGCACAATTAATGAAAATGTATATAATAGTTATAGAAACAATTTACTTAAACCCCACAGACTTTTAGGCTGATTCTCCTCTCATTTCCATGAATATAGATCGGGACTATCTCTCTGTGAATCCCAGGGTAAATTATCAGCTGATTTCTGTTAACTCAGTGAGGTAAAACTAATGGAGCAGGAATTAGACCCTTCCCATTAACTGCTATATGTTCTTTCACATTTGAAATTAAGATTACACCTGACTGTGAGAGTAATAAAATATTGCAGGCATTCTGCTGAGTTATTTCACTGACCTCAGTTTTCCCATTAAAAAGGATTGCCATCAACATCATCATTTCCATTTTGGGTCATTTTATACACGTCTTGCCTGTGGATGCCAGAACATTTGCCAGTACCTCTTTAATACTCTCAGGAAATGGATGAAAACCCAAAAAAATCCCAATATCAGATACAGGTTTTTTTCTAAGGCATCTCAGAATAAATTCAGCCTTAACCAAAAAAAAAAAAACAAACCAAAAAAACAAAAAAAAAGAAGAGGAAGTTGAGGGGGAAGGGAAGAAGCTGTAAATCCAGGTGTCATTTTTGCTTGATTAAGAATTCCTTTAGGATCAAAGAACAGAACATTGTGGAAAAGAAAAAAAAAAAAAGCCCTGTAAAATTCAATCTTAGAGGGTTGAGTGAAAAGCTACTGACACTCTCCCCATTTGCTGGGAATAAAGTGAAAAGAAATTTCCCTAGCTATATTTTTCATAGGCTGCCATTATTATGTTTATATGCTTGTTTTCCTCCACTGTGTATTTTGGAAAACAACCTCAATCTTTTCAATGGCATCTGCAGCAGGAGGCAGAGCTCTCCCTGCACACATTTTGGAGCTGTTAGCCTCGTTTGTAGTCCGGAGGATTTTCTGTAAGCTTGAACTATTCATTGTGCTGAAGTACCTGGTTTCCATTAAAGTCTGATTAGATTTTAATGCCGAACTTTCTCGGGCTTCTTAGGAAATCCCAGCTATCAGGCATAAATAATTTCCCAACTACTTCAAACAGCCCCGACTTGTAATTAAGCAGAGCTATATTCAGGTTGGGGAAGAACTGTTAAATCCTGATGTGAAATGAAGGTGACCCAATCTTCAGAGAAATTTTAGTGAAAGCTGAGACTTCGATTAGTTCAACTGTTGTCAGCCTGTCCTCCTGGCTATGGACTTTGGAGAGGATTTTATATATGCACTGCACAGGCACATACACACAGGAATGTAAAGATCGTGCAGATATGGGATTAAAAGCAGGTATTTGGCTCTGAAAATGAGTTCTAACCTAACAGTGCATCCTCTCTGCATGGTGCACCTGGAAAGATGCCCACAGAATAATAAAAACCAAGCGATGGGAAGCGAGGTTTCTGTCGCGGGACACTGGGAGCAGCAGAGACAGATCCCAGAAGGAAGCACTGGCTGGTCGACCACTGGGTCTCTGAGCAACCTTGATTATTACAGAGCTGCTTTACCTCCCCCAGGTATTTCCACCAGTTTGTAGAGGCAGAAATCCCAAGCTTGAGCAGCGAATCTGTGCTCGTGCTAGAGGAGGGCACTGACGCTGGCTGGAGGAAACCGGAGCTGATTTCTGCCCTGTGTTTTGGACCTCAAAATAATCTTCCCCGGAATATGAGAGGTGATGGAGGAGGAGGAAAAGCAAAGCAGAGGCAGCCCAGTGACACGAGTTGCATGTGTAATGCTGCTGGCAAGCCTAGGGAAAGAAATATTCGATGTGCAAGTAAGAGCAGACAGTGAGCTCTAGGTGAGGAGGCGGAAGCAGCCAGCCAGCAGATTACTCAGTCTTACTCAAGCAACCCCAACACTGCATTCCAACCTCTCCATATTTTATCCTGGTTCTTTCTGAGTTACATCTCAGAGGTATCAGGCACTGGCAGGAGCAGGCAAGCAAGGGCTGTCTTTGTTGTGGGGTTTTTTGTCCCTAATTATCATCGTTATGGTTACCTGCATCCAAATCCTACTTTCAGTTTCTTGTCTCTCCTGTTTCTTGTTATTACAGCTACTTAGGGGAAGCAGGACATTATTACCTTTCCTATTTTATTTAGGGATCTTGCTGCACACTACTGCAGCATTAAATAATATTTATTAACTATAAAAGCAACAAAAAATATTACAAACTTTGATCCTGCTCCCAGTGAAATAATGCTACAACTGTCACTGATTTTCAGCCAGCAGGAGCTGCAGAGTTCTCCTTCATTCTCTTTACAAAGTAAAGATAGTAGAGTTCTCCTTCAGCATGAATGATGGAGTGCAAAACTCTGTTCAGCAACAAAACATCCAAGACTTTTTTGGGCATGAAAAGACAGTGAAATTTAAAATAATTCAAACCAGCAAAATTTTATCTCATGCAATTTGCTACCCATTACTGTTTCTCCTCTATTTTCTTTTCCTATTTTTCTCCTGTTCTTCTTCACAGGAGAAGGCTTCCATAATTTCTCTTACTTAGATTACCATTTTCCTCTTCACTGTCATCTTAACTGGGATACAATGGGATAAAACCAGTTCTTGGTCTCTCAACATTTTCAGCGCAGCAATAACCAGTTGCAGCTTATGTTTGAACACTCCAGAACTGATTTCTAAACTGAGGCTCAGCCATGAGAGTAATAAACTCCCTGATCCTCTGATCACTCCAATCACTGTCACCTTGGATAACGAGGGTTGAACAGCTTTGCTCAGTAACTCATCCACCATTCTCTATGGCTGTACTTCCTTAGAGCCAACTGCTTTTGATTCAAGGGTATCACAGAGCAGAAAGCCCATTTAATTCCAAAATAAGTTATTTTAATAGCTAGAATGTTCATTTCAAATTCGAATTAGCCTCCCTTCAGCAAAAATCTTTTTAATATCTTTTCTTTCTGCTCGATCAAAGACTTGTTTACCACCACAATTTCCTCGTTCCTCACTGAAACAGAGCCAGGCGTGAGAAATGGGAGCCTGCAAGAGCACGAGGAGCTCCCACTGCCCCAGAACCAGTATTTATTGTGGAGCTGTGATAATGTGCCCCAATGGCAAATCCATCCCGGGGTATGGATGTTATTTAATGGTTCATTGTGGCCTCCTTGCAGGTGTGTGGGAAGAAAGGCAAAATATAAAGGATCTGTGTTGCCTCATCCTCTTTATCAGTTGCAGCTCCGTGGTTGCTCATGTGCAGCCCTTGATCCCTGTGCCGGGCACGGGGCTGCCACCAGCTCTGCACCTTTCCCCAGGTAATCCTGCTGCCTTCTGACCCCAGCAGGGCATTTCTCCGTGGGTAACGGAGGTAAAGGGCTGTCCCAAAGCAGAGCAGGTGACAGAAGGGCTCCTCTGGTCACACCACCCCGAATTCACCATGCTGTTGTGTCCCACCTGCAGAGCTCTGGGGGAAGCAGCTCCCAGGAGTGGCCATAAATGACAATCCAAAAAATGCTGCTTTTCTGATCCATCTTCCTTCTTCAAGCACCACGAATTTCTCTCCATAACAGCTGGCATCTGTCTTGCCATGCAGGTCTCAAGCAAACAGCTGGGAGAAGCCAAACATGAAACTTGGGGTCAGACCCACCCTGTTCTGCTCACAAATCCCGATCCCAGTGGCTGTAACTCACTGGTCATGAGGGGAGACACAGCAAAGTGCTGCACTGGCTTTCCCAGAGTCTCCAAACACTTCTCTCCACCATCTGTCCCAGGATTTACGGTGGATTTGCTGTTGTTCATGACAAAGAAACTATAACTCTCTTGGAAATAAAATCTTAAAATGAAATAAAACATTCTTGTCTGTGATGTCAGAGAGGCAAGAGCAGCCCTAGAGCAGGCAGTGTCACCCTGCAGGGCACGGAGGGGAGGAATTGAGGCGGTGCGGGCAGAGTGGCAGCCAGGTGAGCAGGGATCAGCACTCAGCTGCCCCTGAGATGCCCTGCTCATCCAGCCTTTGTGTTCCAGAGCCAAAGAGCAGGGGGGAAAACCAGCTGGAAAGGCAAACAACACCTCTGCAGCAGCACAGATAAAAATCATCGGGCTTGAAATATCAGCGGC
>VZRS01006594.1:0-22212 GCA_013398055.1 Ifrita kowaldi
AGATAGATAGATAGATATAATACATTTTTTAAAAGCACAATAGAATAGAATGTAACAACATTTTCTTCAGACTCAGCCAATGCTTTTTGCTACTCTGGAATAAATTCTGGAAATTTTAGGCGTATAGGAATTGCCATCATACATCAGAAGGAAGGTGTGAAAAGACATAGTTTACGCACCACTATAACTCTTACCATTTCAACTTTGGTTTATACCCTACAGATTAAAAGTCTATGACTGGTCTAACTGAAAACCAATATATTCAGCCTGATTGTTCTTAGCATCCCCAAAATAATACAAGCTTAAATGCTACTGAGATCATTAGCCATGTTACTCTTACCACGTTCAGTTCACTGTGGTGAGTAAATCTGAACATATTCAACGCCAACAATTCAAATATCTGAAGTATACCTCTTTCAGCGTAAAGAATAAATTATTTCTTTCTAAAGATTGTTTCCCATTAACCAGTTTTTAATACATGATATGGTTTTATCTTTCCTTTTTCTACTTTTGCAAGTAGCTTACAAGAATTCTTATTACAGGACTCTGAAAATCCAAACTACAATGGAATGTGTACTACTGCTCATAACCAAACCCCAGTATTTTGTAACCAGCTTGTAAGACTACTTACCTTTTTTCTTTGGGCCATGTCCCTACATGCCCATCTACATAAGACATTGATGTGGACCTTCTGATGACTCCTAAGTGAAATAAAAATAGGACCCAATGCAACTGCTGTGGAAAATGATTTTAACATCACCTTCTGCTGCTTTAACAAATTAATCTGCTTCACTACTCAGAACACTGCAATGGCAAAAAAGTGTTTATATATTGAAAATACAACTAGAGCAACAAAGCCAATTGCTTCCTAAATATATATTATACTCCTCATGCCTCAAAGAATTTACTTTTGTGTAAAATATTCTACAAATCCTACTAAAATGTACTGCAAATACTTGTTGTAAGCCATCTTCCACAAAACAGAAGTCAAATTAAAAAACCCCCACAAAATGGATTTGGTACAAACACAAACTTCCCACTTGTACATTTTATAAATTACAAAGTCAATTATGTAAATTAATTAATTTTTCATGTAAAGGTCTCCCCCTATTTCTGCATAAGTAATGTTTGAATAAATATAAGCAAGATAGCAATTTACTCAGAGGACAACACCTTGTCTCATTGCCTCTCCCAGCCCTTTGTGAATTGTTACCTGGAACAGATGAATAAGGCTGCTGGGGTGTATGCAGTTGGTGAGGTGGTGTGTAAGCTGGGCTTTCCAATCTATAAAGCAAGAGACATTAACTTAGAATTAATACATTGAAAGCCACATTACAAAAGGGCAACCAGTCATCATGTCCTGGGCCAAGACAATTTGTGATGGGAAAGAAAGTGACGAGTAATTCCCTTCTGGAAATATTAATTTATCAACTAAAAAGAGAACCTTGGACTGGAACTAATGCAGGTAGACCAAAAAGTCAAAAAGGTATTTCTCACACACAAACAGCTACAGAGCTGCAGCATTAGTTTTGTTAATGTATTTGTCTCCTGATTTATTTCATGTAAATGTCTCTATTAGAAGGTTCCGTTTTTTAGGTTTGATTTTAGTAAAAAGTCCAAACAAACATGAGCAAAATCAGTCAGCTCCTACTGGCCTCCAAACTGAGTGACTGCAGCCAATATCACATACTTTCCATGCATTTCTATTTGCAGTTGCTTAGTTTGAAACTTCTGCTTTGTGTCTGGACTGCAACATGCACTAGAAGTGGATAAAGAAGATTTTGTGATAGACATGAGTTTATAAATAAAAAAATAATTCACTTCTAAAGCGGTAATTAGAGAGATTTCCTCCGTTTCTACTCACACAGACACTTTATTTGGTTTACAGAGAAGGTTTGTAATTGAGTAGCTGTGTTAATCCAGGACTGGATTAACATAATTCAATGTTTTGATCAAGGTGCTTCTTCATGATCAGAACAAAGACATGTACATAAAGACACATGGATTTGTATGTAAAACACTTCTAGAGAAGCCAGACTTCAAAAACAAGCTGGATTAAATCCTTTCATGTTTTGAATTTTGTCCACTGAATTGAAGAAGACACTCCCAAACTCACATTTTTCAGTCAGAATATTTGTTTAGTGTAATTACATTATGTATACTGCATGGTGTAGAAATGTCTCTAAATACTATTTGCAAGAATGATATTCCCATCAATTTAAGAAAAATACAATCTACCAAAGCATCTTTCATAACTATATTAAATTATTCAGTATAGGTTCCCATAAATTTCTCATTTTTTGTATCAATAACACTACACGCTAGCTACATGATGTATCTGTTTTAAATGGCATTCAAGATTTCTGTGAAAATTTTAAAATCCTAATGTCTATAACTTATCTTAAAAGAAAAGCATGCTTTCCAAATTTAATCCAGCAGCCTGTGAAAATTTGCTACCATGAAAAAAATCTATACACTTAGTTTTCCTTGGGGAAAAGACCAATTCTGGCACCAAGACTGGGTTCCATGGCAACCTCAGACATCGTAACTGCCACAGTCCCACTCCCTCCTCTGTGCTGGATCTGGCTCTCCATCCAATCCTCTGAGTCATTTCAACAAGCTAATGCAACAGAAGAACATTCACTTTTTCCGACTGGGTTCATTTTTTTTGTCTTAGTGAGCTGAAATGGCAACTCAAATGCTCAAGGGGGCAGGAATGTGATGCCATGATGATTTTTTGCCTTTTCTTTTAAACCTCTTTTATATTTTTTTACAATTTCTGTATTCTTTAGTGCTTTTTGCCTACATCCTTGGACTTGTTTGTTAAGCTAGGAGACTAAACATTTTAGAGGTTTCGTAGTTAGGGAGCAATATGCCCCAGACTCCAAGGTCCTCTCCAGAACAGATTTTGTAAACTAAGATAGAACCATCCAGGGGAAGGTTCCTTGGGGAGGGGGGGCTCATTTGAGCCTCTCATTGGGGAATTTTTGATAGATATGCTAATTAGTAAGACCTATAATGTTCTACCAGATCTTTTGGGGGTGTGCATTGTGGTGCATTTGACCTGGACGTGGTGCACCTAAGAACCCTTAAAATAAATACCAAGGTAAAATCCCTTTTTCCCTTCTAACCGTGTTTGACTCCTGATTTTAAGAGCAGGAAAAGGCATCAAATGCACAGTTGGGACAGGGAGGAAGGCCAGGACCACAACATCCTGCAGTCAGGTCTGTTCTGCCAGGGAACCTGCANAAAATATCTATCTAAAAATATATGCACGTTTATTATATTTGAAGCTAGGCAAATACAGTAAAATTAACAGTGCCTTTAATACTACCATCTTAAAATCATTTTAAAACCAAATATAAATATTTCATTTTTCTTATTAATAACCATGAGTTGCTCAGTTACTTTCTTTATTCTGATCTCTATTAGGTCATCATTACATGGAGTTTCATTTGACATTCCTTTTGACAAAGAAAAAAGCATTCCAGTATCTACTCCAAGCAGAGGAATTCCTAGATCTGTGAGCAATGAAGGCCTTACAGGAAACATCAACCGCATGCCGAAGCATTCTAGAAAAAATCTGTCCTTCAAACCAGTGAATGGAGAAGAGGAGAGCCAAGATATTGAAGAGGAAAAGGACATGACATCTCTTAAAGACACAAAGGCCAATCAGTCTCTTAATGCAAATCAAAGAAATGCCAATGAGAGCAGACACTACAGGTTTCCAAATGGAGCTCTGCAAAACAGGGCAGTTCTGGATGATTTTGGCAATCAGATTGAGACGCCAAGCATTGAAGAGGCTTTGCAGATAATTCATGACACTGAAAAATCTCCCAGACTTCTCCAAACAGACCAAATTACAAATGGGTTCTTTCTTCACAATCGGGAAATGAGCATCTTGAATTCAAACATTAAACCAAATCAGACTACCCCAGATATAATCACAGACACTAAAGGTGCTCTGAGTCCTGTGACTGACAACACAGAAGTAGATACTGGAATACATGTCCCATCAGAAGATATCCCAGAGACAATGGATGAGGATTCTTCTTTGAGAGATTATACTGTAAGCATGGACTCTGACATGGAAGAACCATCTAAATTTCTCCAGGATTATGACATGCGGGCTAGCAATCACAGAGATCAATTAAGTCCCTGTCCCAGCTCAGTAAGTACTAAATCACAGGCAGGCAGCAGTGCTTCTTCGAGCTCAGGGGTTAAAATGACCAGCTTTGCAGAGCAGAAATTCAGGAAGTTGAATCACACAGACAGTAAAAGCAGTGGAAGCAGTTCTCAGAAAACCACACCAGAAGGTTCAGAGCTGAACATCCCTCATATGGTTGCTTGGGCTCATATTCCCGAAGAAGCATCTGTTCCTCAAGGAAGAGACACTACACAATTACTGGCTTCTGAAATGGTACAGCTTAGGATGAAGCTAGAGGAAAAGAGGCGAGCCATTGAAGCACAGAAGAAGAAAGTTGAAGCTGCATTCACAAAGCAGCGGCAGAAAATGGGAAGAACAGCATTTCTCAATGTCGTGAAAAAGAAAGGTGATGGGGTATCACCTCTCAGAGAGGAAGCAGCAGGAGCTGAAGATGAGAAGGTATTCACTGACAGCAATCGGCTGAAAGAAAAAGAAACTCAAAAATCAGATGACCAAACTGGTAAGACTTCAGAATTAATAAAAGAAAACCCAGAAAATTCTCATAGCAAATGGTTAAAATCTCCTGCTACTTCTGGGGATGCTGAAAAGCAATGGAATTTAGCAAGCCCCTCAGAAGAAAATCTTAATGACGGAGATCTCTTAGAATACACGAAATCTATTGAAAAACTAAACTCTTCCCTACACTTTCTACAACAAGAAATGCAACGTCTATCCCTTCAGCAGGAGATGTTGATGCAGATGAGAGAGCAACAGGCTTGGGTTATTTCTCCTCCTCAGCCTTCTCCTCAGAAGCAGATTCGGGACTTTAAGTCTTCTTCAAGGCAAGGGGGAACTCCAGCTCCTGTTGCACCTTTCTCACAGGAATCTCCTCGCTCTACACATCAGTCTCCACAATCTTCCAACAAAAAGAATGCCTCTTTTCACATAAAAATGCAAAGGACTCCTAGGCCAAATGAACTGAAAATAACACCTCTAAACCGTACCTTGACTGCCCCAAGGTCTGTGGACAGTCTTCCCCGCTTGAGGAGGTTTTCTCCCAGTCAGGTGCCCATTCAGACTAGATCATTTGTTTGCTTTGGAGATGATGGTGAACATGTAAGCGAACCTCAATTAAAGGGAAATCTTTTGAAAGAAGGCAAATCTACAGAAGAGGTAGCAAAAGAAGAAGGACCAAAATTGCCAAAACAGGGTGAGCAGAAGTTGGAGGAAAAGGAGATTAAGCCTATTGAATCTAATGTTTCTGAAGTATTATCTCAGCCTATCACAGAAACCGTCTGCCTCACCCCAAATGAAGACCAGCTAAACCAACCGATTTTACCACCTCCAGCTCCCAAAACAGCTAATTTAATTGAAGTTTCCCTATCAGATTTGAAGCCACCAGAAAAAAGCGAGGTATCCGTTGAGAAATATGAAGGTGAGAGTGATAGAGAACAGTTTGAAGATGACCAGAAAGTGTGTTGTGGATTCTTTTTTAAGGTAAGAGAACTAGTGGATGTGAATGTCGGCTGTTAAGCTTTGTTTGAATCTTTAATTGAGATGTAGATGTCACTGATGATTGAAGTCCAAGCAGATGCAACTCTAAATGTGCAAGTTTGTCTTTTGGACTTGATTAATTTGGCACCATAAGAGTGGTGAGATTCTACCATACTGTGGTTCTGAGCATGCTGGAGTATCCCTTTCCATTCATAGTTATTGAAGAGTGCTTGGAGGTCTTGGTGAGGAAGATGCATGCTGAATGTAGATTATTTTTAACATCTGTTTTGGTGATCTTGATTAAACGTGCTCACATCTCACCTTCACTTCCCCACCTCACTCCTGAATAAAAGTTTCTGAAGTACATAACAGCCTGCATTTTTAAAAATTATTCACATTTTTGAATTGCACTTTGGAGAGCCTTTTTCTGTCTTTTGACTGGCTAAGGAAGTATAGTCTGCTGTGACTCCCTTTTGAAGTTGGTATTAGGGAGCACTCCTTGGAGACTTTTTATTATAGAGCTGTATTCAGACAGACTTTTAACTATAATGCATATTGTAAGCCAGTGGTCTAGACTTATTTCCATGTTGGAATACCCCAAAATTTTGTGTCATGTATCTAGATGCACCTGGCTTGTCTGGAAGCATTCCTCAGTTCTAACAAAACACCTGGCTTGCTCAGAAGTTACTTTTATATGGTGCATAGTTATTGGGGTTTGTGATCATTACCTTCATGTTCATACATGTAGAATCTTCCAAAGCTGAAAGAAGTTTGTGCTATGTGGAATCTGACTCAAAACTAAAATATCTCACTTAGCAAGTTTTCTCATATCAGTGTTGAATTTTGTTTGACTCAGGAAGGAAAAATTCCATTATGAAGTTTTTAAGAGTCTTAAGAAAAATCTTCAAAAATAAAATTACTCCAAATACTGCAAGAGTATGTCAGGATACCCAGTCTACAGAATTAAATGCCTAATGACTTTGCAAAATCAGCTGCTGAATTTAGAGATTTTACTACTTTTGGTCCTTTTCTTTCAAAAACGGTTGCTAGGATGATCAGAAGGCAGAAAATGATATGGCAATGAAACGAGCAGCATTGTTGGAGAAGCGTTTGAGAAGGGAAAGAGAGACTTTGCTTCGAAAGCAGCAGCTGGAAGCAGAACTAGAACATAAGAAGGAAGAGACAAGGTAAAACTACATGTAATGATCGGTAATGGTGAACATAAAAATGTCTGGTTTAGTTACAAGTGGAACTTGCATGTCAAAAATTTGCATCTTAATATCCAAGTTATTTACTGCTAGAACCAGATGTGCCGAGGAGCCCAGCTGGCCCTGCAGGACAGCAGGTGGCATCAGTCTGTAGCTCGCTCAGGCTGGGAGCTGTGCTGGCCTGAGCACAGCTCCTCAGAGCATGGTTCTGGGGGAGCCTGTATCCCTCACGGCTCTTTCTGCACAAATGCACAATGTTCACTCAGTTACAGCAATGAAGCTGATAAACCTGCATTTGGTTTTTTTGGTAGCAATATCCCAAAAAGTTTAAACTCTCTGAAAATTGTAAAAAAATTAAAAAGCAACTGTCTCTTACTGGTGTTTGAGAACATTGAAGTTCCAAAAATACGATGCTTGTGTCATCCTCACTGTGCTAGCTGAAATCCTTTATTTGGAAAGTTTCTGCTGCTGAATTTTTTTGGTAATTTTTTAGACGCAAAACAGAAGAAGAACGTCAGAAGAAGGAGGATGAACGAGCACGGCGAGAATTTATTAAGCAGGAATATATGAGAAGGAAACAACTAAAGCTTATGGAAGACATGGATACTGTCATAAAGCCACGTTCCCTCTCAATCAAACAAAAAAAGCCACGTCCAAAATCTATTCATAGAGATCATATTGAATCACCTAAGACACCAATCAAAGGTCCACCAGGTAACAAATGTTTATGTGGAAAAAGAGTCTGTTCATGCTAAAACACCAGCTTGGTTTTTGGTCCTAACAAGCACATGCGTTTATGAGTGTCTTGTGCTAAATTGAAACTGCACGTGACCAAACTGGAAAGCAGAATTTGGCATAGAAATGGGAAGATCAATGTCACTTACCTGCTATGCATGCATGCATATATCAACAAACAAAAACAGTGGAGGGACGAATGTGTGTTGCAAGTTTCATGCACACCATGTTTTCTGCACTAATCTCTTCTTGCACCTGTAGAGCTAAGAATGAATAAAAGTTGGGACATAAGAGATCAATAAGTAAAATGGTGACTATAAGGTAAGAATACTTAAACTCACACAATACAGACAAAATTAGAATTTGAAAGTTACTTTTATATTTCATGGTTTTTTTTCTATTTTGCTCGCTTACCAACTGCATGTATAGTTAAGAACATAGCAACACTAACCACGTGGAATAACTTAGCCTTCTTTAGATAGAAAAGAGCTTGCAGTAATGACTGGAAGAAGTATTGCCAATTTACAATTAGAAAAAGTAACCAGATTACTCAGTGATCCTTTTTGTTACAGCCTCCTCTACCTTTGTTGTTGTGCTGCATTTGCTCTGGCTGCTTCCCTCCATCTTCCAGTGTAATTTAAAGTATTTCCTTAACACCTTCCAAGAATCCATCCCAAGCTTTAAATTAAGTCTCTTAAGATCTCTTTCAAGAGACTTATTAACTTTAATTGCATTCTTTGATTTGCATAGTGCCAATATTCCCATGTCCATGCTTCCCATTAGTGCTTAGTCTGAGCCCATCCCCGGTGGCTGCCAAAGGCTGAGTGTCGGCGAGTGTTTACATGAAGTGCAGCACATATGCATGCAGGTATATCATGGATGGGTGTTAGTCCCATGTAGAAAAGCTCTTACTGACTTTCAGATGCTGGTGTTGGTCTGATGAACAGACTCTCCTACTTGCATAGGTTTATAAGCTTTAACTTTGTTTTTATCCAGGTTCACAGCTTTATCGTGTTTTTTCAGTATCTAGTCTTTCATTGGCATCGCTGAATACAGGGGACAATGAGAGTGTGCAGTCAGGCAAGAGAACACCAAGGTAAAGCTAAAATAACCATTTCATTTCATAAAATTTGATAATCAGCTATGTAAAACTAGCATGAATTTTTTAGAGGTCATGTATATATTGTGTACTCTGAGAACAGGTATGTTTTCCTCATTTGAGACATGGATAGTTTCCACTGTCAGACATTCGGGAACCAAGCCATGATTATTTGTTTTGCAAATTTTACCAAGTAAACCAGTTGGGCAGGTATAAATGAGGTCAAAACAAAATGCTGTTCACACAGCCTCTTTAATTCACCTGCTTGTATCTAAGTCTCAATTTGTGGATATTTTCTAAACCTGTATGCTACGTGCAACTACATAGCTGCTTTTCTTTTTTGTTTTTTTTTCTTTAGTAGTTGTACAGGGAATTATTGAATGCTCACTAGGATTTCAGCCTTTTCAAAACACCAGAGTTTATTTTGCATTAAAAATCACCTGAAAATAACAGAGAAATTTTAATTTTTTCATGCAAGATCTGTATTATAATTCAGAGGAAAATTATTATTTCTGTGAACTACTTGATAATATTCAGACAAATACAAATTTTTTTGTATAAAAAAGAAATAGAGAAGAAAGGCAGACTAGGAAAAGGGGGTTGATAAGGAGTACTACATACTATGATATTGCATGTCATGTTTTCATGGCCACTACACATTACTTATCAGCTCTGACAAGCCTGAAGCTGGCTTCAATTGACTTCTCAATTACCTTGATGTCTCAAGAACTGACTTTCCAGTTATTACATAAGAAACTTTCATAAATGATCCAATTAGCCTAACATCTCTTGTCATCTCTTAAAAATTAACAGTTTTCATTGAGAGGAGGATTTCTTCCAGCTATATTAGTTATTACAAAAGGCTTGATGTTGCTCATCTACACAGTCTTTACAGGAGATGACCCCTGTGTATGGGGCTGTAGTTGTGCGGTGCTGTACTGTGCTTGTAACGAGCAGTACGTCTTCCTCAGGCTTTGGATTTGATTTAGGGGATTGAGACTTTTAAAACATTACAATGGAAACAAAGTTAAAAGAATTTTCAATATCTTTCCAAACCCATATTGTCACCTTGTCCCTGCATCACCATTGTCTTTGATGATGCCACTGAGAGAATCTCGGTGATGTATTTGTCACCTTCTTCATGCAGGTGCTAATCACAAAAGGTTTAGGATATATTATAAATGGAATTTTCATCTGTTGCTGATTTTACTGAAAATGAGCATGCACACAAATGTTGACATTATACCACTTTTTTCCTTATTCTGTGCCTTTTTCTCACTTAGAAAACTTTCATTACAAGCTGCAAATTTGACTGCCTTTTGCAGTAGCCACAATCAAATGTATTTTGAATATCTTGTAATAATTTAAGAAAACTTTACAATCTTGTTTAGACCTTTAAATGCAAAATTATCCAGATTTGAGTGCAGCCTGAAGAATTACAGCAACAGAAGTTATTGCTTGTGAAAACAAACATTAGAGGAGAAATTGTTTTGCTGTCTTAAATACAGCAGTTCTCACTGCCAGTTGTTGCAGTCATAAGTATAAATGAACTGAATTTTTACTTCATATTCATCATTCTGTCAAGAACTGGTTTATTCACTACATGAGATCACATTGGTTTGCCAGTACATGTTAAAATTAACCCGAATTCCCACTTAGTAATTCTGTGTCACAACCAAGAACATCTGTTAGGTTTCTGTCCCTCACATGTAGCCCAAAAATTGACTAACACATACCTCACCTAAAGACCAACTTCTTGCATCACTCAAAACACACTAAATATTGTGCATTTAGGTTTATAGTTTATAATTCAGTCATTGTGTTCTATCTTAGTACAGTATGCCTTCTTTTCATATCAGAAGGCTTCTCAGCTGAACATTGTAAATGCTTTTAACAGATTTTAAAACTAATGTTTAGGTCTGAATCTGTGGAAGGATTTTTATCTCCAAGTCGCTGTGGTAGTCGTAATGGAGAAAAAGATTGGGAAAATGCATCTACAACCTCTTCAGTCGCCTCTGCTACAGAGTACACAGGTCAGTGACAACAATATTCAGAAAAGTACCTGCCTATTAGTGGTCCTATGCATGAAAAGTTTTCAGTTACCTTGATTTGGCTTCCTAAAACTTGATTGAATTTTACCCTTCAAAGTAGAGGGTAATAATACAAGGTTGACATTTGAAATCCAAAATAAAAGTACTGACTCAGTAGCATTTGTGATAACCAGAATAAACTGCAGAACAGCACATGGGCTCACACATCACTCTGTACTTCAGTAGTTCTCTAGCAAGGCACAAAGCGTTGAAATTTCAACTCAATTTAGAATAGAGTTACAAAAATCAAAAACCAAATAGCAACAGCAAAAAATCTGTGTAGCAATGCAAATATCAATATTCTGCACCATTTGTTTCCTAGCAGATCCTTTGTTGTTTATTAAGAACTTTATGATCTGACTACTAATTCTGTATTATATTATGAATCAAATAATAATGGTATTTTCCTCCCTTTTCTCTAACTATACCACATGTGATATAGCCAAGACCTTGCATCATCAGGATTATAAAAGCTCCACTTTTGCCAACCTAATATCACTTTCTTTGTGAGAAGAGTTAGGTATTTTCTAGGCTCTTTTTTGCCCAAAGATTAGACAAAGTGAGATTTAAATTTAATTGATGCTTGTACGTTATTTTCCTTTCCAAGACTTGGAATTGGTACTCACATGTTGGGTTTTTTAATGGTCTAGATCCAAGTACACATATATTTCAGAAATTAAAATGGGAGATTTCTTGTTCAGCCAGATGAATCAAGTCATTTTACAGACAGAATAAACAGACAAGTGTAAGGCCAGATCTTCCTGGTTTTGGGTAAAATGTTTCTGGAATTCCAAAGAGGACAGGAAACAGTTACTATAAGCACTGCATATGCCTCACTGTTATACCTCTCACCTTTGAAATCACAGGTGTAGTAAAAGAAAAAGAAAGCCTTTGTTCTTTCCTGGACAACTGAAATTTTAGTTAGAGATAGCAAAATGTTTTGTTGTTCATAGAAAAGGTCTTCTGAGAGAAAAAATATTTACCAAAGCTCCCAATAATAATGATTTAATAATGAAAGACACATTTGTAAGTAAATTCAGTGACAGCTGAATGACATTTTACCTGTTTGTGAAAGTTGTGGTCTCTAACCTTATTCTGTATTATTCCTGGATTTGTTTTTATGCATGCAAAAGTTCCACACTACAAGTGCTTCACAGCATTCAAAGTAACTCTTTGTTGGCTTATTGATTAATTAAGCTTGTCGTTCCTTTTCCATAGGACCAAAGCTCTTCAAAGAACCCAGTGCTAAATCCAATAAGTATATAATTCAGAATGCACTGGCACATTGCTGCCTGGCTGGAAAAGTAAATGAAGGTCAAAAGAAAAAGATCCTGGAGGTAAGAGTATCTTTCCCCTAAAAGTGTAAACACTTAAGTCAAGCCAAAGTCAGGCATTATGGAGACTCTTAAGCATAAATACAGATACCAAAAGGAATCCTCAGGGATTATGGCAGCAGTTAGTGAAGGGATTGAGTGACTCTTGTGACTTGCTTCCTGTGAAGGCAGAAAGGTTCTCCAGTGCTGTAGAAACAAGAGCTGTTACTTTGTACATGCAGCACAGGAAGCTGAATTAATTCACGTTTAATTGTTTAATTCACATGTTTAATTAATAGTTATTGCTTGTTTTATTGGGGAACTTCAATATCTAGGCTTTCGTAATATGCTCACAAAGTTGTTTACATATACATAGAGATCCTCAGATTGGGAACTTTAGAGCTAAAGCACAGTGTCCTCATGAACAGAAAGAATTGAAATACATCCCTTCTAGGCTCTTCTCCAGTTTCCAAGCAGTAGGGCAAATTCAGGACTTTCTATTACAGGAAGGTGCCTTCCAGTCTTCTCTCTTACACTGGTATAAATCTTTCTGAAGATGCACAAATACTGTAAGGGTAAGAACTCAGGGACCAGTTTCCGGGTGTTTCCAGGCAAAAGGAGTAATACAGAGTCTGAACCTTGAGAGTAACAGGACTGTTCCATTTACCAACTGTGACAAATACAACTGATTAACTAGATCAAATATCACAGACACTTGGAATCCAGACTGAAGTTCTTTTCTGGAATAAATTTCACAGCAGTATTTCTTGCCCTTTCTTCTCTTGGTAATCCTTCTGCATCCATGTCTAGATGCTGCTTTCTCTCTTTCCAGACACTTTCTGGAAATACCAAGTCAGGAATCAGGACAGAGTCTTGCCATTTAAGTAACTTGGAGCAAATTGACCCTCAGAAATCCCAGAAAAAAATAGCTGCAAAAATGTCATGCTTAACTTCAGGATGAAGCATACATCACTTGATAGAAGCTGTATGTGTTCAGGGCACATGTTCCATAGAAGGTCTGTTAGGTGGAATAGGAGATTCAGCTAAAAAAGAACTTTTGTTCAGTACATTTCATTTGACTTTATGGTTTGACCAAGCTTGAGTGGATTTAGGGATGACTGAAATTCTATTTTAGCACCAGAGGGTCTTTCAGACATACTGAGACACATCTGAAGTTTCCTGTTCCCAAACTTGCAACTATTAGACCAGCTTGAGGAAATGGATGATGAGAAGAATTTTTATTTGGTCTACAAAAAGACTTTGAGGATGTCTGTTCTTGAGGTACAACTAAACAATTATAGCTGAATTTGTCTAAATAAATTAGGTTTTGCTTGAGATGGAAATCTACCATATCAAAATCCAGACAGGTGAAGCTTAGCAAACTCTAATGATTGAAAACAAGGTTTTTAGTGGACAGAGTTAGACGTAAGTTTCAGCTCTGGTGGAAAACTAATTCAAAATGAAATCTAATGATTTGGAATGTTTTCTAATTACAATGCAAAATTCATATTCTGAATGTTTTTCTTTCTTTCTTTCTTTTAAAGGAAATGGAAAAATCTGATGCCAATAATTTCTTAATCTTGTTCCGGGATTCAGGCTGCCAGTTCAGATCTCTGTATACGTACTGCCCTGATACCGAAGAAATCAATAAATTAACGGGAATAGGTCCCAAATCTATCACAAAGAAAATGATAGAGGGACTGTATAAATACAACTCTGACAGGAAGCAATTTAGCCACATACCTGCCAAAACTTTGTCTGCCAGTGTTGATGCAATTACCATTCACAGCCATTTGTGGCAAACCAAGAGACCAGTAACGCCTAAGAAACTTTTACCCACCAAGGCATAGTAGATGGGAAAAAATTTGCTTGAGACAATTATGATAAACTTGCACTTCATCTTTACTGCCTATAGGAAATAGATTTCTAGTTGCCAACAAGACTCTTAGAACTTAAAACTGGACACCGAGTTCTATTATCATGTCCAACTGGAATGTAAACACAGTGTTTAGGAGTGCAGAAGATTAACTCTTAGGTGAATAATTATGAGTGATTACAGAAATGTTTGACTTGTGTGGAGATTTGTATGTGCTAATGCAACATATAGAGTATATTTGCTCTGTATTTTGATTAGATACACTGAAGCACTGAATGTTCCTCTTTAGTGACTCAAACTACATTTTTTACATCTGTTGCCTTATATGTTTGTATTTGTGCTTGTCTTGAAATGTTTTTCTTTCACTAAAGAAAAATTTCTTAATATTCTCAATACCATTGAACTTTGCATACTGACTTACAGTAAAGACTAAATGATAAATTGTATGTCACTGAATAACAGCTGAGTGGGTCTGTTCTGCAAGATCCTTACTGTGCTGTAACAAAATCAAGATTCATTCCCCTGTGTATTTATAATTCTTTTTCAATTAAATAGTACTGATTTGCTTATAAACTAAACAGTAAAGGAAAAACCTTTGAACTGCTTGAAGTTTCCTTCAAATGAATTATTTAACAACTCAGGGTAAAGTTAGGTGATGCAATTATTTCTGTTTCAGTAAGTTGCCATCTGAGATGTAATGACTGACCATGTGCATGTTCATAACACTGCTAAAACTCAAAGTAAAAAGATTTGGTAGGTCTCTGAAACAGTTTAAGCAAGTGTGCATTCATTGCTTTGCACTGCAGTTCCAGCTGCAGAGAGAGCGCACGGTCAGGTCCTGCTTCCTCAAGGAAGGAATAGGAACTCGTGAAACATTCAGAACTAGATCCCTGATGTTGCCTAACAGAACACTAAATATTCAGAAGAATCACAGAATTCACTAAGTCACAGATCTTTGAGAAGTTGTGTATCCAATTCCCATTGATTTTAAGATCCAGGCCACTTCCTGCCTTCAGATCTGCCAACTCAGACTTGAATCAGTTTTCTAGGGAATAGACATCTGATAAGAATTTTCAGTGTGTCTTCGTAAATTGTTTTCTTGACGCTATCTAACAGGCGATGTCTTGTGACACAGCAGTTTTTAAGTACATACGGCAAAAAAGCCTAAATGACATTTCAGTAAATCTATGACATGACCATTTGCAAAACCAAACTCTAGGCATATTTCAGTATTATTTATAAAGGGCTGCATTTTATTTCAAAACAGTGTTTGACTATTTTGTAAATCACTATCCCATTTCAGTGTTTGTTTCCCTTATAATTTGCATTTAACATAGCACTGTTCTGAAAAAAAAAAAAGCAAACACAAACTTGAAGCCTCCCCTAAATCTGTGGCTATTTTGATAACATCGTACACCAGAGAATTTGTGGGGGGGGAGGGAAATCTCATTCTCAGGAAAAGACTTGAATGATTTGTGATTCTGTTCTGTTTCAGTGTTGTGACAACTCCATTCACATAAGACAGTATTGTGCTATAAGTATGTAGTCCATTCAGTTTCATGGGAGACTAAAATGATGTTCGTATTTCTCTCATTAAACTGCTTTGAGAGAAACTGCCTCACTACTACAATGTGCTCCTTTATTTAGAGAAAAGATGCACAGGAATGAGATGTCATTAAGCAGTTTAGAACAGTACTTTTTTAAATTATTATAAGGCCTTAGGCATCAGTGCATCTGGATTATAAACATTTTCTCAAAAATGCTGTCAGTTTACTGTAATTTATGTTCTTATATTTATGTATATTTGTTAAAACTGTAAAAAAAGAAAAAACACTTTAAAATACATGTTTAATATGTATGTGGCTCAAAACTATTTGTGGTTAGCGGATTCCTATTGTTTGCATGTATATCACCAGGATATGTAACTCTTATATTTCAAGTGTATACATATTGTATATATAGGATATAAATAATATTAAAAAGGGGGGAAAGAGGGTTTGCACATTCTGCCTGTTAGACAGTTCCTACAGATACCATTGTAGGAACATCTTGAATAACAGTATGAAACTGTGTATACTATACAGTGATTCAAGAAACCAGGAGGTTGGAATTAACTGACACACATATGGTGAATAACTTCAAAAGAAGTTTTATCATGGGAGGCTTTTATTTCTAAAATCTGTTCTATGATTTAACTGAAGATTTGCAACACCATAAAGACACATGCATCAACCTAATCAAAGTGAGCTTAAATACATGGCAGGAATTCTTTGAGTAATTTTAAATATATCTGAATGTACTCTGAAATTTGCATTTGTCAACAGGTTAAAGATTTGTGCAATGTCTAAAAGTAGAATGTGAATAATGCAGTTGAAAATTTCATTGCTCGCAGTATAAGGTTTTACTTAATACAGGAAAAGTAAAGCTAGAGATGCTTTTCCTTTTTAAGCCTGCAAATTTTCTAATTACAGTGGATCTTTGGTTGGGATCATGTTTAAAAAAAAGAAGAAAAAGAAAAAAAAAAAAAGAAAGCTTTCCATAAAGGCCAGTATTTATCACTGACCTTTCCAGAACACACTGGTGCTTTCATCAGGGGTATTATTATTGTTGCTACGACTGAATTGCCAAACTCTCGTCTTAGTTTTTGGAGCAAAATTTCATATTCTAACAGTCATAATAGCTACTGATTTTTTTTTTTAATGTTAGTATGACTGTTAGTTTTTATTATTTGGCTGTTTAAAGCCAAATTCAGCTATTTAATTATGATTTATTGGGCACTGTTGAAAAATGTACAGTGTATTGTGTGCTTACTTGTCCACTTCTATGGAGCATAGCTTCCATATTTTTTCAAATGCTGTGCTGTAAAATATTGTCATTGCTACTTATGTGGTACAGTGTAGTTTTTTCCTTTCATTTAAATAAAAGCATGGCACCAAAATAACATTTTTTTGTTTTCTTGCTTACCTCTAAATATAAACTAAAATTAAAAAATGTTCACATTAATGTTTAAATCTCGTTTCTGCTCATATTTCAGCAACGTGGAAATTGCAGGAAATATGCACCATTGTAATTTCTTCTTTTGTTTCCCATCTTTGATCACACTTGCATGGATAATCTAGCTTTCTGATGTTATCAGAGGAAGGCTATTGAATAATTTGGCTTCATATTTCATTAGTGAGGACAACAAGGTGTTACCCTGTTCTCTTCAAAAGTGAATTTCACAATTTTAAGTCATCTGATAAACTTCTGGGCTCTGGTTAGCTTCCATTTTTCCAAAGCCACTGGTCAGGTTAATAGGTTTGCTTCAGACTGAAAGGTTGTCAAGGTGAACTGAAGTCTTATCTTTGTCAAGGTACTGTATAAAGCATGTGTGTGAAATAGTTTGTACTTGCTGCTGATGCTATCTTGAACAGAAACGCTACCAGAAAAGGAGGGCTCTCTTCCAGATTTGTAAATTAGTAATTTTCCAGTCCGAATCATGTCTTTTTTTGGAGTTTTGTGTTGTCCTGCTGGGTTGCAGAGTAAGAGCAAGGACTTGCTGAAAGTGGCCATGAAATCCCTGCACTGTCAACATGCAGACTGAGTTGCTGGGCTAACTTACACAGATAATCTCAAAACTGCAGAGCTGTTTGAAGAGTAACTTCAAGAATACCAGCAATCTGACAGTAGGGCTTTTAATGCTGAATTGAAAACTACTGTGGAAGGAAATTAATAGCTTTCCCTCCTCCCCCTGAAAACTGGTTATTTTTCAGCCAGCTCAGTCAGTTCCCTGTACAGCATCACAAACAGGCTGACACAAGCAAGGAATTATGTTGGAACACAAACACCCAGTTGCACCCAGTAAAGCTATTTTTTCAGTGGTGAGGCCAGCTCAAAATTTTCATCTAAAAATAGCCTTTGTACAGATCTGCTTTAGAATAGACTTTGTTTTTTCTATCTTTTGGCAAATAACACCGTCCCTGAGAAACTTCAGCTCATGCCCTGGTTAATTTGACATAATATGACTGTACTGTGTGCCTGAATTTGTACAGTATCTCTGATTCAAAACTTGTCCTGGTGTGGGATCCAGTGCAAAGAGTTATGCTTGGAACAGAAGGTTTTGGATCGATCGCCACACAAATGTGATGCAAAAAATAGCTTTGTTTCTCAAATCCAGCTGTACTGATCAGATCAATGTCATATGTCTTACACTCCAACAACTTAATAAAAAAGACACAAGGCTACACCTTTAACTATTTAGATCTTTTCAAATGGCAAAGCAGCATTTCTCTGCTGCCCTGTTACTAATTTAATGAGCTGAATACGCAGCTTGAAGATTTGTGGCTATAAAGATGTATCTTGAGAGCCACAGCCCTTTACAGCTGCTTTTACATTTTCTAGTTAAATAAATGAAAAACAAGAAAAGGAAAAAAAAGCCCCTGTAGACACTCTTATTCCAGGTATAGATTGCAGGGGGAAAAAAGTATATTTAACATGTACAGCATCTTTGTTCATTTATAAGCAATTTATTTTTAAAAGCAATCTGTTCCATTTCGGAAAAAAATACATCATGTGTGTTTGTATATGCACACATACAAATGTACATTTACCTTCAAACTTACTTACATACAGAATACATGTTTTATTTAGACAACCACAGCAATGAGTCAAACATGGTAGGGAAGTTACTCCAGCTTATTTCCTTCTAGCAAGAAAGAAAAGCAGCTCTTACACTCGAAACTACTGCTCCTGTAGGAGGCAAAGAAGCAGTATACTGCTGAAGCATGCACATTTCAGTACAAACTCTTTGGGAGATGGAGTTCTTTTAATCAAATTTCTGAATTCGAGGATAACGCTGATGGATGCTAGACAGAATTGCGTCTGATCAGAAGAGCTAATAACCACCAGGATTCAAGAAAGGACAGAAAACAGCACAAACAAGGTAAGCATTCACTGAAAAAAAGTTATTTAAAACTTTCTTCAGAAACCTATTCAACATTACGAACAACGTGATGTATAAAATGCTTAGGAGTAAATAAGTATTTCATTATCCACTGACAGATTTGTGTAAGCAAGATACTGAATTTTTTTCACATGTGTTTAAGTTTGCAGTTAATGGTATGTGAACTTCATGGAGATGTACTAAGTAATATCTGTATGTACTTTTATATCACAGTTAATGGGGCTTTGCAGAAAGACTAAAAGCTAATATGGAGCTTTCCATCATAGTAGTTTTGTCTTATCATTTCTTCATCATCACTGATCTAAGTGTCTGCAGTACAAGACCTGGCAAGGCCCCACAAGCCTGCAATTATTTAGATTACTTGAAGCCAGATTATACTTTGGCTCAGTATTTTTCTTGTTTAAGCTACCTGAAACTGGAGCTGTGATGCTGACATAAAGAATTCTATAGATTATGCAAGAATTCTGCTGAATTGTCACCTCAAAGTTCTGGAAATCCTTTCTTGAAATGAGTAAAAACTGTTTCAGAATAAGGTTTTGGACAGAATTTTTTTCTAAGTTTTTACAAGAACATGTAAATATAACATAAAATGTAAAGAGTTGAATGGCTCTGTTACAAGTACAGAAAATCGGGATTGGCCCATTTTTAGGACCAACACACAGAATTACAGAATTACAGAATCAGCTGAGTTGGAAGGGACTCACAAGGATCATTGAGTCCATCTCCTGGCCCTGCACAGGACTGTCCCCAAGAGTCACATCATGTGCCTGAGGGCATCGTCCAAATGTTTCTTGAACTCTGTCAGGCTGGTGCTGTGAGCACTTCCCTGGGGAGCCTGTTCCAGTGCCCAGCCACTCCCTGGGTGAAGAACCTTTCCCTGATGTCCAGCCTAAACCTCTCCTGTTACAACTTCAGACCATAACCTCGGGTCCTGCCGCTGTCACCCCAGAGCAGAGATCAGTGCCTGCCCTTCCTCTTCCCCTCTCAAGGGAATTGTAACTGCAGTGAGGTCTCCCCTCAGTCTCCTCCAGGCTGAACAGACCAAGTGACCTCAGCTGCTCCTCGTGGCTTCCCTTCAAGTCCTTCAACCATCCTCGTGGCCTCCTTGGATGCTCTCTACTAGCTTAATGTCTGTTTTATATTGTGCTGCCCAGAACTGGCCCCAGCACTTGAGGTGAGGCCTCACCATCCCCTCCCTTGCCTGGCTGGCAGTGCTGGGTCTGATGCCCCCCAGGACAGGGTTGGCCCCCCTGGCTGCCAGGGCACTGCTGACTCACATTCAGTTTGCCATCAAGTGTGGCCCCCAGGTCCCTTTCCACGGCGCTGCTTTCCAGTGTCTCATTCCCCACCTGCAGCATTTGTAAAACAGTCACACAATTACTATTTTCTTTTCTGAAGTGCTCCAAGCACAGACTGCAGCGCCCTAGTTTGTCACTAGGCAATGCAGATCTCCTCCTCCACTAATCCTGATTTTCAAGCTCTCAAAAACCCACACCCAACAGCTTTGCTCTTTGTGGGAGTTACCTTCTTTGCAGTAATGAGTAGGGTGTTCAAAGCAAGCTGAGACCATTCCAAACACGTTTCTATGCTTAAGTAAAGAGTTGCAAACAACTAAAGAAGATTTTTCATTGGCTCTCTTCCCATAGGATGCTACTATCTGTATCCGCACCAAAACTTAATAACAGTATGATTTCCCCCCGGAGCTGAAACTACTGCTACCTATTCTTCCATAACTCTTCCTGAAAGGTTAGTTCTTGAAATCTCTTTCCAGAGTATAGGAATTTGCTGCTTACCTGTGAAAGGTCCAACATTCTGAGCAGGAAACAGATTTCTCTTCCTTTCAGGTCCATAACTGGGAAGAAGCTTTGTCTTTCTTGCCATCCAGAGATACAGTCTCACAAGTTTGGTCTCAAGACCTCCACTGAAAACAAAGCTACTGCACAAAAGATTAGTAAACTACTGTAAAACCATTCTGAAATCAAGATTAAATTTAAAAGCCTATGTGTGTTTAGCTAGAATTTTGTAGGTTAAAGAAAGTTTTAAAAGGACTTTCATATCTGTGCTGAGTAAAGTTATACATACCACTCAGTTTAGACAATTAAAATTATCTTGTTTTTCCACATTCCGATTTATCATCTCTACTGTATCATATGCATTGGAAAACAATTTCATTTCTATAATTACATTTTCTCTTAAGCAGAGAGCCTCCAAATGCAACTAAGCAACAAGTGATAGCTTTGGAAGTAAAGGGAAGTATTCAATGTTTTACCAGCAAATATTCCTGGGAGGTGAAGCTGGGACTTGAACAAAAGGAATCATCGAGTTCCATATTCTTTGCACATGCGTGGCAGAGTCACTGCTGTGCAGCCAGGTACACTCCTCGCTGGACAGCCTTTGGGACATTTGTTTGTATTCCTGTTCAGAAAGAAGAGAGGAAAAAATAACACATTTCCCCTCTGCCCTTCAGCAGATCCTCAGCAAAACACTTAGCAAGTAGACTTGACCTCACTGACATTTTGTAAATGTGACAGAGAATCCAGTTCAGCTTCAGTCAAATCCCTGACAACCTTCCCTGGATCTCTGATGCATGGCACACATGCATAATTAACAAAAAAAAAAAAAATTAAAAATCGTGCATCAGCTTGTCAGAAAATTGCCAGCATCTCCATTTTGGCAGGGCCTACCAGTGCACTGCAGTGTGCTCACAAGCACTCTGTCCAAGTGCTGTACTTGCATTTTAACATGATTTTCTGTATCACATCGCACCACTACATATAAACACAGAGCAAGACTGTTCATCATAGTGACTCTGAAGTGCCATCATCTTTTGAAAATTACAAAACTATAACTGAAAGTCAAATTATGTACGAATACATCTTCATAAAACAGAGGCATCACACATGCGTACGTAAGATTTCCGTAAAGAGTGTGTGCTTTGCTCAATAGCCTCAAGAAGCAGATGACAGCATAAGCACACTAAAAAAAATCCCTGGCTGACCTGAGTCAGCAGCAGCACCTCATGCAGTACTTCAAGGTGCTGCCAGCAAGCCTTAAGCCCGCGCCGCACGAGTAAAAAGCCGGGGGATGGCAGACAGGCAGTGCCGCTCCTACCCTGCTCTTGTGCTGTGAACGCTGGGTGCCTCGGAGGGCAGGTGATGGGGGCACACGGCCTGGCCGCCTTTGTGTGGGGACACGGGGCTCTGGGTGGGTGTTCCCACCGGCAGGAGCACCACAATGAGCTGCGGGACGCGCAGAATACCCGCTTGCCGGGCGGCAACTCCGGCCCCGCCCTGCCCGGCTCCCGCCCC
>VZRS01006594.1:22245-48517 GCA_013398055.1 Ifrita kowaldi
GGCCGCGGGAGCGCTCTGTACCCGGGGCCGCCCCGCGGGAGCCGCGCCGGGGCCGTGCGGCCCTGCCCGCCGCTGGTGCTGAGCTCACGTTCCCGAAATGCTGATGCGGGCTCGGCGCGGCGCAGTTAACCGGGGCGGCTGCTGTAAGCCCGGCGGAGGTGGATTTCGTATGGAATCGCGTGTGGAGAGAAAAAAAATATTGGAACTGTGTGGGGAATTACAGCCAAAATGCGTTAATTTCTAGTCTTTGGAAGTTGTTTGGCTTTTCTTGTTTTCCTGCCTTCTGTTTTCACTGTGATGTGAAGTATTGCATAATTTAATGTCACCTTTTTGTCATTCCCGGTGCGGAATGCGCTGGGCAAGGCGTTTGCGTGTTGTAACAGGGACTGGTGAATGCTGAGAGCTCTGCGGTCACCTCCCAAGCGTGGTGAGACAAGGATTACCGGGGTGGCTCTAGAGCAACAGCTGATCTAAGCAGGGGAACAAAATGGATTACTAGATGGCAAGCCAGTGAAAAATGTGTGTGAGGCGGGAAAGGCTGGTATGTAAGAGAACACCGATTTGCTGTGTATTGGAGTAGAAAAGGTCTCAGAGTTTATCTGTGCAAAGTTTAGTGAAGGTTTTCTATTAAGGCCTTAATGCGCTCAATGCATTTCATTTGAGATAATGAATTGTGTGATTTCTTAGGGCGAAATGGGTGTCAGCGAGCTCCACTGACTGCTGTGGGAATGAGTTGTGAAAAAAATTGGGCCTATAGTATTTTTTTTTTTTTTTTTTTTTTTTTTTTTTGTAAATTCTTTTGATATAGAATAACTGGAAGATGATTGAGGGCACTTCAGAAATGGAGCCACTAGGGACTGACCGGGCCCCGAGTGCCCTGTGGGCTCTGTGTAGCCAGAACTCTGGAGTGGCCTCTGGGAAGGCACGAGAGTCAAATGTAAGTGACTGTGGGGTGGATTAAAAGGTGAAATAGCTTAATGCAAAATAGCCAGCTTTTTAAATATGTATGACTTGTTCACATTGAGGTTTTCTGTGACAGCTCCCCAGGATGCTGAGGTTGTGGGTCTGCATTGCAGCTGTCAGTGAACCAAGCCTCCTAATTTGGCATTGTGTGTCCCTTTAAATATGTCACTGTTCTCACAGCATGACACTTAAGATTTGAACTATAATATTTTTTTTCTTGTATTTCAGGATAGTTGGAGACTTCATACTCCTTGCCAGGTTTTCCAAATGTATATTCTATACTATTTGCAAATTATCTGTTTCAGTTGATAAATAACATGAATAATGCTTATTGTAGAATTTCACAATGTGTTTTTCAGTATTAAACTTTACTTTTAGTTTCTATCATGTGCATGCATACACATTTTAAATTTCTTCTAAGAAAGGTAGCTTAGAGAGACTGTTTAGTGCTATCTTTAGATACTTCTAGTTTATAAACATTTTCCTGAAATAGTATATTTATAAGTGAATATAAATCTGTTTTAATTTTGTAAGGAGTTATTTTGCTTCTTAACCATGCATCTAACACCATGAGAGGATTCCTGCTGTTGGCATGTTCCTAGAACATGAGTAAGAGCAGAACAAGGGTGAAGCCTCTCACTGGAAGGTTTAGCATTAGGTGTTATGTTCCAAAGAGCTTGTTTAAACATCTTGTCCACTGCAGTTAAAGAGAAAAGATGTGTCAGGTTTGTGGCAAGAAGTTTTTTTTTTCTTGTATAGAAAACCAAAATTAAATACAGAACTAGCAGAAGGTAAGAGGGAGTGGACAGGAGAAGGAAGAAAGATGTGGAGAAGTGCCATTCTGAAAAGACTGGGCAAGATTAAAAGGTTGCATCAGAAATGTGGTTGATACAAGGCACCTGAAATATTAAGCTCTAATTCTTGTTTGCTTTCATTTATATCTCAAGCTAATGCTGTGCTTCAATCATTCTTGAGTATTAGAGCTTGAGCTGATCAGATTGTGACGTTATGTGCCATATGTGCTGGCAGAAAGCAATACAGTGTGATGGACCAAAGATGCAGCTTGAGCTCTAATCTTGAGTTTCCCTGCTCTTCTTTACTTTTTAATTATTATTTTTATTTATGCACGTAATGACATACCACTGAATGTCAGAAAACCTCATAGATTTCATAGAGGGTGATGTGAAAGCCTATGTATATTTATAATTTCATGATAAAATGCTGCTTGTTATTTGACGGCATAATGCTTGTAAGAGAAGTCTGAGCTCATCAGAGTAAAAACCATCAATTACATGAAAATGTTCTCTAGTAGGTTTACTGTTCTTTTCTAGCTGTTTGTGTTGCACTGACAGGGAATGCACACTAAATATGATCATAGTACTGTTAATGGATGAGCTTGTAAGTGCACTTCAGCTCTTTTTCTGAAGTTCAGTATCCAAACTAAGTTTGGATGTCGTGGTACATTTTTCTTTACTGTACCCCAAAGGTGCTGTTGCTAGTCCTATATCAAATATGGAGGGTGCAACCATTCTTTACCCTGATCTCTGAAAATTAAGTAAATGAAATGAAGTGTTGAAATTGTTGGAGGCTTTGTGTTCAGGACAAACCTCTTATTTAAAAAAAAAACTACAATGGAGAATGGAAGACAGCTCACAGATGCTGCATTTTATTTAATGTAGATGTACTCTGAAGCAAAGTAATGAATAATATGCTAATTTTGTCATCAGTATAATATATAAATAATTAAGACAAGCTTTGAAGCAGTGTAGGGTAGCTTCCTGTTTACACTTGTGTCCAGTAGAGCCAGTTGAAAAGAAAGCTGGACTTGGTGTTCCTTTCTTCAAAGGAATTCTTAGTTTGATTTTTTTTCTAGCAGTTTTTTGGTGGGGAGTCTCGGTATAGCTTTGCCTAAGCCTTACTTTGTCTTTTGAGAAGGAGGTTAATTAGTTTGTATAAAAACCACCAGAGTCATAAAGCATTATAAAAGAGAAGTGCAGATGCTTTAGATGAGGTTGTGAGTTAAGATGTTAATACTAAACTGCTGGTTAAATGTGTGTTGATTCTTTTTTCCTGTTCAGTGTATGAGGGTAGGGTTGAATTTTTTCTCTGGGACCAAAAATCCATATCCAGTTGCCAAAAGGGGAAGTTGAAACAGGGCTAAAACATAAGGAAAAAGCATCTTTCTACAAGTTCTGGATTTTGATTTGTGGATCTGTGTGTGTTTCTTTCTTGCAGCAAAGCTTTCTGCAAGCCAGAATTCTAAGTTTTTCTTTTGACTTTACTAGCTGAGAGTGTGTTTATGGTTTTTGGGCGTGTCCTTCATGAAACCCATCAAAATACTTGGTGATTGGAGTCTTCTGTGACTAAAATGAGAATTAGACCCAGCCATTTTAAGAAGTTAGGCCATTTCATCTGGCACAACTAGGTCTCTGTTGTTCCAAAATAAACTGTGCTGCTATAATCGAATGCTTTGCTAGTCAAATGTTCTGGCAAAAACTTACGTGGAAAAAAATTGGCATACAATTGAGAGGAGGATGGAAAATTTGGGGGTTTAGACAATAGTGCAAAAACCTGTGTTATTAGGGCCCAAGTTTTTGTATCCCTTCAAGTTCACTAGCATTGGTTTATGGTGATCAGACGTTTTACTGGAGTAATTGTCTCTTCCCTTCCTCTCTGGTAAATAGTTAATTTCTTGTTAATAGTCTGAGTGTTTTATTTGGTTTATTCAAACTTACTCAGATTCTGTGCATCTTTCCCTGTTAGGAGGTAGATAGTTCGTTAATTCCAGTTTTCCAAGAATGAGATAGCTGAAGGCTGCATCATGTTTTCGAGTTGTCTTGGGAGATGGGTTGCCCACAGCTGGTTGTCTTTCAGTTGCTGGATCTGTGGAAGTGAATGATTTTATGAGGGAATTCAGAACAATTTTGATGTCCCCTTTTGAATTATAAGGGAGAGCCATTGGGAACTACAACCTACTGCTGTGGATGTCTTGCTCTATGTGCTCATGTCCCCTCCCTTTATTCATTTTTTGGCTCACTGTGCTCCAGTGTCTCTCCTTGTTCTATTGCTTCCTGCTGAGGGTTCATCTCTGGTACTGGTTTCTTCTCTGGTATTAAACTGATTATGAGAGTGCACTGAAGTCAGGTTAAGGCTTGGCTACTGCCAGAAAGCAAAGCTCTGTTAGTTCCTTGTGTCAGCATTAGTGCCTGTGTGCCCATGGAGTGAGTAAATGCCTGAGCTGCACCTGGCTCAGCACACAGCCCATCTGTGGGGCTGGGAGCTGGCTGGGATGAGTGGCTGAGTGCCGAGGTGAGAAGAGGCACTGCCCCTTTTTGCAGCAGTAACATGGGATTAAACTGAAATTTTCCTGCTGTTAAATCATATTCTTGTAGCTGCAGGAGTGCTGCTAGGTGTGGGGGGATTGCTTTGGGGGGTTTTTTTAGAGCTCCTGATAAGGCAATGCTGTGTAGCTTGGCTGTCTTAGCAGGTTTCTCCCCTCATCCCCAGTTCTTTTTCAGCAGATCAGCTCAGGAGTTACTTATGAAGTCTTTTTACCATTTGAAAAAGAAAGTAGAACAGTTTCTACTTTAAGTCATAGTTAAGGAACCAGGCAAGACTTAGCCAAAAGAATTTAATTCAGGCTCCCTAGGAGGAGTACATGCTACAATTCTCATATCCTCAGAGGAATTGAGTTGCAAAGCAGCTTGGACCTTGTATCTGTGGGTGCTTTAAACAAGCAGCCTGGTGGCCACCAGGGCCCAAGGTACATCTGCCCACTTCTTTCTGCTGGCTGGACAGCTCATTAGAACACTGAGCCAACAACTTGAGCCACTGGAAAACCTCCTGCAGTGACAGAAGTGAGGAGTGCTGAGGAAGGGCCAGGAACAGGCAGCTGGAGGCAAGTGAGTGCATGGGAGTCTGGCAGCCGGCAGGCACTGTCTCAGGCTACCTTGAGCTGGCAGCTTTAGATCCTTGGTGAGGAGAATAGACAGAAATAGATGTCCTTAGGAAGGCAGAATGGAAACCCCTGGCTTAGCAGCTGATATGCTGCTTCAAAGCTAAGGTAAGCAGAGATGGCATTTTTAGTGTGCTGCGCTTTTTATATTTGTTAGAAATATTTAAGTTCATATGTGAGAGCTCTACATAATGACATAGTAAGTGACTCTCCTGCTCTTTGAACTTCACTGTTTGCATTTCAGAGAGGAAAATTTTACATATTGCAGACTTAGTAAGCACAATATTTTCACACTGCTAGAGGATTGATTTCTTGGTAGATTTGTTTATCTGGCCCCCTATTTATGCATAGGACAGAAATGAAAAAGTTGCAGATGCATTGGTAGATCTTAATTATGGCTTCATAGTCAACCTCAAAATCAATTACTTAACCTTGTTTAATTTTTGTAATGCCACTATGTTCAGTCCTATAAATCTGCATTTTTATTTTTGTTGGTAGCCAACATTTGCTAACCAAGCAGAAAATAAGATATTGATCAGAGCTAAAATTCTTTCTTTCCCTTTAGGCTGCCATCATGACGGCTGAAGAAACAGTGAATGTTAAAGAAGCTGAAATAATTAAGCTAATACTAGATTTTCTGAACTCAAGGAAGCTTCACATCAGTATGCTGGCACTTGAGAAGGAAAGCGGGGTCATTAATGGCTTGTTTTCAGACGACATGCTCTTTCTAAGGTAGGACTTCTTTTGCTGGTGCTTAAATACCACATGGATGAAAAGACAGGAGTTGGACTGCGATTCAGTCAGCAGCCCCATGCCACTGAACAGGAGATCTTAACTTGTACCCTCATCTTATTCTGCCTTTTCCTGGTCCCATTCTGTGTCCCAGCCTGGCGTGTGTCCCAGCTCTAGAGTCACTGGCATCCTTCTGTGAGCCACTCTTGAGTCACTGACCAGGCAGCAGCAGCATGCATTGACATGGATTTTTTTTTTGTTTGCTTGTTCATTTTAACTTTGTTATTTTTCTGGCACACCAAGTGCCAGAATTCAAGTGGGAAGAAGCCTCAACAGGTGCCGGTGTCAGTGCAGACTAAGCTGGGGGAAAACCATAGGCATGAATAGGATGGGAAAGCCAAGACCTGTTGGCATCTGTGATGTGTCATAATCTGCTTACCAGTCACCCGGCCCTGAAGCTGTAGTTGATTGACTTCTAAAATATTTTCACAGTATTTTAGTGCTAAGATTAGGACAAGTGATTTCCATACTTTTCCCCAAAAAGTATTATTTTGTGCATTTCAAAATAATACTTAGGTTTATCTTAAATTTAACAACACAAATAGAGTATCTTTTATCATCAAGGTGTGAGGGTTGGTGCAATTTACGATTGAGGATATAGCCCTCAATATTATTAAACAGAATCAGTGTAGATCCACACTAGTTTTTCAGCATTGATGTATTCTGTTCATGCCAAAGGTACTTAATAATATTGAAGAATGAGAAAGTAGTTTATCCAGCTGTTCTTAAAACATTGAAAAGTACATTTTATCACTGAACAAATATCTCACCTGGTTTCCCTTTTCATTAAAATTATGTATATTGGACTAAAATGAAACAAAAGCAGAAAGATTCAAGTTATTAATCCAATTTTTTTTTTTGCTTATTGTTGGCTTAGTTGGAGAAACTCATCCTTGCCTTGTAGGCCTGGACCTTTTTTAGAGAGCTCTGTGTGTGCATGAGGAAATTGAACTGCTCTACCTGTGCAGTCCAGCCCACTGATCATGGGGCTGGAGCTCCTGTACTGGCACCCTTCCTGCCACGCTCTTCTTCCTACATGCTTAATGTGGGAGCTCTGTGTTTTCCCAGCCTTTTCATAAAATAGCCCCAGCAGTATTTATACAATTAAAATTAGCTCATTTTTAAGTTCTCTTTCATTAATTGGGATTGAAATGATACCTTTATCAAACTGTTCATGTAAGATTTTTTTCTTTAAATAAGAATGACAGGTAAAGCAGGAGACACGGGACTATTTTGTCCTTTTTGATGTGCCTTTAAAAGTACTTAATATTTGTCCTTCTAGTATGCAGATACTTTTTCAAAATATTGAGAACAGGCTTGGATTTTGCTTATTGTTAGTCTTATTAGATAATCATCTTGTCATCTGTGCAAAACATTGGCTTTTCAAAGCAGATTCATCACATGTTGTGTATTTAAATTATTGGTTTGTATTTAAATGAGCTGCTTACTTAGAAAAGGGATGTTCTTGTCCGGTGACATTTAAGGAATGATCCTTTCTTTTACTAGGCAGTTGATTCTTGATGGCCAGTGGGATGAGGTTCTTCAATTTATTCAGCCTCTTGAATGTATGGAAAAGTTCGACAAGAAAAGGTAAAATAGAACATATGTCAGAGTTCAGTTTTTTTGAGTTATGGAAAATACATGGATTTCTAAATATTGTCTATAAAAATAGTAGTTCTGAGTTTTTCACCTTAGTTTTTGGTGGGTTTTTTTCTAGTCTGTATGCTGTTCCTGAAGAGTGTGTGTATGTGTTTTTAAACTTGTGCTTAAAATACGTGCACACAATCTGTAATGAGCTGTCATGTGCCATACACTTTAGGAATATGATGCATGTTGTACAACCTTTTAATAGATGGCTGCTCTGTCATACTTCTATTCAAGAAATAATATGATTTCTATACTTGGTTTTTTTCTAATTAGCCTTCTGATATTTGTAATAGAATATTTCTGAAAGCAATTACGGAGAAAAATATTTCCTGTTTAAAAAAAAATGTTGTGGTTACCAATTTGTTAAAATTTCATATCAGAGTTCCTTGTCATGGCAGTAGCTATGCCTAACTCACAAGTTTGATGTAAAATAGCCTCCTTGTCTCTAGAATAGTTTAACTACTGGAGCAAGATGTACAGTATTTCTCTTCTCACCTGCAGATTTCGTTACATTATAATGAAGCAGAAGTTCTTGGAAGCCTTATGTGTAAACAATGCCATGTCAGCAGAAGATGAGCCTCAGCATGTAAGAATTGCCTCTGGTTTGGGAATTTTTCTTGTTGTCAGAAAATCTCTTGACGTTAGTCCGATTAAAGGCAGAGCAGAAGCTTCCAGCATTAAATACACAAATTTTAGCTATTACCAAATGGTTTCATAAACACTGGAGAAATAATCACTATTCTTTGGAAATGAGTGTGGCTCCCTGGTCTCAAATACAATTGTACATAAAAGTGTTGCTTGAAACTTTGCAGATAGATCAGTGACCATATGCTGTGTCTGTGGTCCTGACCCTCAGATTTACTATAGGCCATTGTGCTAAAGTACAGGGCTCTTCTTTTTTTTCATTACTTTTTTTTTTTTCCCCCCCAGAAGTATTCTGAAGCAGGCCTCAGAATCACAGAAATTTATTGTGGTAGTTTGGGCCAGATGAAAGTTTGAATGAATCTTACACTTAATTTCTGTTGGTTTTGGAGACAAAGGTCAGAATTGTTTTTTTGAGGGACCAGATGTGTTCACAAAGGACTCTTTCAGTTAAATGTGCAAACAGCAGGGGTTGTGGACTTAAGTTTTTGATATGGAAAGAGACATTAACTCAAACTGGCAAAGAAGGTGTGCAGATTGTGAAATTAGTTACAGTTTTTCCTTTATGCTGACAATACAGTAGTACCAAATTTCTAAGACAAAAATGTTATGAGATTAAAATTCAAGAACGACAGTAGTTTTAAGACAAGTGGTTTTGTTTTCCAGACTGAATTGATTTTAATTCTCTGTCCCATTACTCTTACATTGTACTTCAGGGTTTTCTCTTGACAGAGTAGAGAAAGTTAAAAGTAAGTCCATAATTATAGTTTAAATGGGAGGTGTAATAGTTCTTTGATCACTCAATCTGTATACTGTGACTAGATAGCAGTGGAGGGGAAAAATCAGATTAATGTTCCTTATTTTGTTGTAAATGTTACCCAATTTGTTGGCATGTTGTGGGTCAAAGGCTGCTGTATTGAAGTATCTAGGTAACAAGGGTAAGTGGGGATTTTTACTGGTTTTTAAATCTTTGTGACTAAAAATGTCAGGGTTTGTGTATTTAACATGGTTCTTGGCTCTTAGCTATCAACAGGCTTTGTCATAAAGCTCTCTATTCATTTGGAGGCCTTATCTTCTGAAAAGTCTTTGAACTTTTTTAACATTTTTGATTGAAGAACAGAAAATCTCAGTATAAAAGCTGTTAATCACTGGAAACTAGAGCAATCTACAAGGCTTTTGTGAAAAGCTACTGGCATAGGTTATAAAGGGGGGAAAATAAGTCAGCTGGCTTTGAGAATGGTAGTAACCTTTTGTGCTACAATAGAATTGGAGCTGCTCAGCTACAGATTTAAAATTTTAAGCCCATCAAACCTGCAGTGACACAAAAATGTTCCATAAATCTGTAAAAGATGGGACTTGATGGGATATTTTAGGAAGTCAAAGCATCCAGGAATTTGCCTCTTTTGTAACTGCACTTGTATCAGCAATTTCAGACTCTTACATGCTTTTTAAATTCAAATATAAGCAGTAATAGTAATAAATGAATGACAGGAGACAGATTCTGTTGCTACCTGCTCTTCAAGTGTTTTCTTGTGGAAACACATGTGCTACGGAGTGTTGTGTTGATATTAATGTCTCCACAGCTGGAATTTACCATGCGAGAGGCTGTGCAGTGCCTGCATGCACTGGAGGAATATTGTCCCTCTAAGGAAGACTACAGCAAACTGTGCCTGCTGCTGACGCTGCCCCGCCTGACCAACCACGCCGAGTTCAAGGACTGGAATCCCAGCACCGCTCGGGTTCACTGCTTTGAAGAAGCCTGTGTCATGGTGGCAGAGTTCATTCCAGCAGATAGGAAACTGAGCGAGGCCGGCTTCAAAGCAAGTAACAATCGCTTGTTTCAGCTTGTAATGAAGGGATTGCTTTATGAATGTTGTGTGGAATTCTGTCAGAGTAAAGCAACAGGAGAAGAAATCACAGAAAGTGAAGTATTGCTGGGCATTGATCTCTTGTGTGGTAATGGCTGTGATGACTTGGACCTTAGCTTATTATCGTGGCTGCAGAATCTGCCAGCTACTGTGTTTTCTTGTGCTTTTGAACAAAAGATGCTTAATATTCATGTTGATAAACTCCTCAAGCCTACAAAAGCTGCCTATGCTGATCTTCTGACACCTCTTATCAGCAAACTTTCTCCTTATCCATCATCCCCAATGCGACGGCCTCAGTCAGCAGACGCTTACATGACCCGCTCCTTAAACCCTGCCTTAGATGGGCTCTCATGTGGATTGACAAACCACGATAAGCGGGTCACAGACCTCGGGACCAAAACTTCTCCCATGTCACACTCCTTTGCTAATTTCCATTACCCTGGAGTACAGAATCTCAGCAGGAGCCTCATGCTTGAGAATACTGAATGTCACAGCATTTTTGAAGAGTCACCGGAGCGGTAAGTGCAGCTAGAGCTCTGTTTTTACCTTAGCTTATGTTGCACTGTTTCTATGTTCTTACCTGCACTGTAACACTGAACATAATTGTAACACTGAAACATAGTTTGGTTGCTTAAATTCTGTTGTAATGAAAACTCTGTGCAGAAGGTGTTTCCTTCCTTATGCTTTTATGATCTAAGTAGATTTTGATATTTGGGGTTGAGCCTTATGGATTCAGTTTGGGCTTTCCTAAAGTTTCCTAGCACAGAGCACAAATGTGCTCTGAGTATGTAACATGGTCTAGCTAGGGTTTGTGTTCAGTATTACTGTGTTCTTTCATTCCAGATAAATAAATGGACACAGTGAAATGCTGTAACTCCCATATCCTTTCTCCATTGCATTCTGTCCTCCAGACTCGATAAATAATTTTGGTCCTGACACTGTAAATTAGTTACTTAAGTGTACTTGAACAGTTTGCAGTGAGCAGTGAAGTTGGTGGTAATGACAGTATGCCATTGTTGTAGCATTCCTGTATCTCTTGAACTGTTACAGTAGTAGCTCAGCTGAAATACTTACTTCGTATTTTTCAAAGCAAGGATGAGTAAGGCAGCTGAATGAATGTATTATGTTTTTTGTATCGGACTTTGAGATAGTTGGGTTATACTATTAATAAGTATATTAATGAAATGTAGACTGCAAAATTGGCTTCTGATAGAAATGTCTTGGTAAGTGGGAGAAGTGGTACTTATCAGTTGAGAGTTTATCATCATGCTTCTTCCTGGCCTGTCTTTTGATCAGTAGTTCTGTCCCTTTTGGATGGGTATAGTCACACTTGCCTAGAAAGCAGCTGCCAGCTTTTTTTGCTCTTAGAGGACCAGGTGGGTAACTATCCCTGCACTTGGGTGCAGCAGCCAGCAGAAGACATTTGGGGCTGTGGTGATCAATCCAGGCCACAGCTGGTGTCTATTAGTTTTGCCTTGGAGCAATGTTCCATATGTTGTGTTACGGTAAAGAGCAGCTGTAATTAAACTCAGTAAAAAGGAAACAAACACTACCAAACTGATGTCAGTTCACCAGTGATAATGGAAATACTTACAGTTACATATGTTTTAATGTTTATCTTAACACTAACCTTGAAAGGAGCTGTTCTGTTTGATTAAAATCTTGGGTTTTACCAGCCTCTTCATGACTGGAGTTTTTGTGGCTAGCTTAAGTCTTACGAAAGTATCCCTGATGTTACATTTTCACAAAGTGTACCTCCACAAGATACAACTTTATTGTGAATCCTCTAATTTTACTGATCTGTATCAAACCTTATCATTTGTGTGAGTAGATCAGGGTCCAGTGTTAAAACTGATTCTTGAGAGGTTTTTGCTTCCCTTTTCAATATTGGAGTACTAGATTAATTCTGCACAAATAACATCATTGTGTGGGCTAAATAAGATGTTTAATTGCTGCAGGTTTTTATGTAGGCCTCTTCATGTCAAGTTTATAGCTTGTAACATGTTTTTTCATTAATAATACATCTCTTGAAGGTTGGAGTTACAGGGTCAGAATTACAGGATTAGAACTATAGAGCCAGACCCCTAGTTTTCAAGAAGGCATTATATTTTTCAGAAGAAAATCCAACTTCAGATCAAGTGTCCAGCCTGAATGCCAATATTTATAAGGGTGGAAACTGAGGTTTATGTAAATTTGGCCCTTGCTTCCTCTTGCGCATGACAGAAATACTGTATTTCATTTGTAAGTTGAGTTCATTAAGCAGTTGTCTTTTAGTCAGCTGAGTTACTTCTGTTGTTGTACAGAGGTACCCAAAAAGTTTAAAATAACTTCTTTAAGAACTTTGCTCCGAGTCACTGAGTGAAAAACACTTTAAGTTGACAAAACTGAAGATGGGCATCCAAGACTTGTTATGTGTTCGGCACGTTTACTGTTTGATTGCCAAACCATTTTGGAAAGGGTGTGATGCAGAAATACTTAAAATGCAAGAAAAGCAATATAAGCATTTTTCTACCTTGCACTTTCAGGAATGTTCAAGCAGATGGATGTTAAGCATCGATGGATATTAGTTTAAATTTATATTGGTAGTGGTAATGAAACTGATATCTTAGGGAAGAGTTTAGTTTCATAGTATGTCAGATACATTTTGTGCACATAATTGCTTTGAAAGGGGAGATTTTGAGTAACTTGTTAGTTAAAGGGTGTAGAATTCAAGTGTAGGGATAGAAAACATGAAATTTCGGCATGCTATGGTAGTAAGGCTTTTTGGAAGCTGGCTGTGCTCCGTGTTTGTCAGGGAGTTTATTTTGTTTAGTGTAACACACTGCAAGTGGCATTTTTTCCTAAGGGAATTTGTTTTCTTTAGTGTAACACATTGCAAGTGGCATTTTTTTCCTAAGCAATGTCTTCAGTTTGATGTGACTTAAGTAGTTTGCATGTTTGTGTTACCAGATCTTACTCTGGAATGTTATCTTTCTCCACTTGATGTTCTACTGTTAATTTTTCTCAGTTAAGCATCTCTTCTTTTCCATGTTGCTGCGAGAAGTGATACTCCCGTGGAGCCACAGCATCCCATCGGCAGTGAGACTTCGTGCCAGAGCTCAGCTCCAGAAAATGAACCACTCAATGCAGCACAGAGTCAGGGATCAGCCAAACAAGAGAAAAATGAGGTAGTGCTTGTTTGTTTAAAAATAATGAGGCCCTTTGAGCTGGGTTCTGATCACTTCATAATGATTTGCCTTTGTGTGGAGAGCTTCATGCATGTCAATGGGTTGCTTTGAATCTTGTTTTTACTATAGTAAAAATGCCATATTGCATCTTGTATAAGAAGTTGCTACTTTTTTGTCTCCCCATTGTAAAAAGTTCTGCTGTCACTAGTCTGTAATGCTGATGAGAGTGCCTTGTCACATCAGCAGTCCAGCTCAACTGTTCTGTATGTCTTTAAAAGAAAAAAACCCCAGCCAACAGTGTAAGATTAAACAGTGCTTTAAGTATTCTCTTCATTTTTTAGTGAGAAATCTAGCATGTAGATTGTAATTTCTGCTGTTACCACTAGGTTTCATAGGTCATCTTTCATAAATTCTTGTCTAGAACATAGAGAAATTAAAATTGGGTGATTCCCTCGTAAATACATCTTTGCTATTCAGAATCCAGAAGCATAACCTTTTTTGGATTCATCTTTGAGGACTGTGCCTTGACTATCTATTTTCTCTTTTTTTTTCCTGTAACAGCAATATGGGGAAAGCAAAATAATAGCTCAGAAGGAAACAATGAAAACAGTTACCTCTTCTATTCTTTTTCCACAGTTAAATACCCATCTCTAAATTTGGTAGTGATGAATAGCATTAAGTGTGCTGTCTGTTCTGTTTGCAGACTCAGGTTTGATTTTTGTAGGTAAACTTTGTCTTGTCTTATGACATCTATGTGGGACAGAAAACCAGCCTAGCCTTGACAGGGCTGTTTTCTAGTAGGATCTGAATACTGGACTCTAGACTACAGTGGGGTCTACTGTAGGATTAACAAAGTCCTCCAAACCTGAGGACTTCACTTCCCTCCTGGACTTTGAGTCGATTCTCTGCTGCAGTGGTGTTTTGTATGCATGTTGGATGGAAAGGAAGAGCTTAACTAGGTATAGAACAGGGCAGGCTTCAAAAGGAGAAAAAAATAAAACAGATGCGGAATTTGTAGGAGAGAATGAGGGCAGGAGATGCTGTATTGAAGATGTTGGCCAGGTTATTATACACAAGTAGAAAAGAATGTAGTACCTGGTGGAATTTCACCTTGGTTTGTTTCCCACTTCATAGTGGTGTATGTGTATACCTGTATGAGTAAGAAATTAATTTAAGTTTCTTTTCAGAGCTTTATTTTTCCTGTGTTCCTGTAGAGGCTGATTTAGAAGCCAGAGTTTGTAGACTAGAGCTTCTGGGCAACATATTTTAGGTTTGCGTGTTAGTTTGGGTAACAGTGGCATAGAATCCAAAAGAACTCACAAGAGTGAATAAAATTGTAACAAACAAGTATCAGTCATGGAAAGAAGTATAGAAAAGAATATACTTGTTGTTTAGGATTATAACCCAGGGACTGGGGAATAGTTAATGAATTTCAAATACGGAAAATGAACGCTTTTGACTTCTGACAATAACTTTGGAGTTTCTGAATTGCAGGTATTCACCACGGGAAACTTAAGGTGGTAAATATTTTGCAAATGCAATAGCACTAGGAAATCCATTGTAAATCAAAAGACATTATTGTGTCAGAGAACAAAAAATCATCATGCAAGTATTGTTAATTAGAAGAAATGCAAAGGCTGTTAAAAAGACAGAATATGCATGAATTGTCTGAACTAATGCAAAGTTATGAGAATGTCCTTATAAAACTTAAAATCATAGATGACAAAGCTGTCACTCCAGAAAACAAACAAAAAACCCACACATGGGGGTTTTTTACTTTTACTATTTTTTTCTATTTGTATTTTTCTGGTTTTTTCTATTAGGAAAGTATGCAGTTTGGTTTTTTCTTCAGTGTGGATAATCTGGCCTTGGACTAAAGTGCTTTTGGTCTTCTGTTTGTTCATTTTTATCTTGTTCTCAGCTGTTAGCAGGAAAGTGAAAGAAAAATGAGGTTTGGGAATGCAGAAGGCAGCAAGTCCTGGACAGCTGGCAGTGTGGGAAGCTAAAAGACAATATGTGAAGGAGAAAAGACTATGAGAAAGGAACTTCAAGTGTTTGTTTGGTCCAGAAAATAGGGAATTCTAAAGTTAAAACAGGGCACCAATTTCAAAAGCATAATGTAACACTTGGATAGACCACTGCAGAGTTGGCTACTGGGAGGGGTAAATTGGGTCTGCAGACTGATGGCAGGGAGGTGTCAACATGGCAGAAAATACTGAATTTGTAGTGAGAGTATGACTTACATAGTTTTCTGATTTTTATTTTCAATTTTCAATCACTTCTTTTTTCTGATCTTAAGTAACACTTTGGAAGTTTTGTAGAAAAGAGCAATCCCCTTCAGAATTATGGCAGTACTGCTTCAGCAGTGAATAGCATAGGCTGGCAGTGCTTTCTCCTTACAATACATAAATTGTGTCTGGTTTTAAGGCAGAACTAAACCATCGCTCCTCAGAGGTGACTCTGCTGGCTTTTTGATGCCCGTGTTGAAATACTGAACCAGAAAGTAAATATTTAGGTTAAATACCACAATTAACTATTTGAATTCCATCTGGGATTCTCATTTCTTTTTAGCTTCGTGATTCCACAGAGCAGTTTCAGGAATACTACAGACAAAGGCTACGTTACCAGCAGCACTTAGAGCAGAAAGAGCAGCAGCGACAGTTGTATCAGCAGATGTTGTTAGAAGGAGGAGTCAATCAAGAAGATGGAGCTGACCAGCAGCAGAACCTTACTGAACAGTTTCTTAACAGGTTGGGGCAATTTCATTCTCCTACCCACCCATATCCCTCTGTAAGTTCTCATAATAACCTGGTTTGATGGTTTGGTGTTTTAACTTGTCATTTGTTATTAGATCTATCCAAAAACTAGGAGAATTAAATATGGGTATGGACAGTCTTGGAAATGATGTACAAACACTTAGCCAGCAATGTAATGGGAGCAAAGGGATTGCATCTACCAATCTAGCAAGTAACTTCACGTCAGCACCTTCAGATGGTAGCCAGAGGATAACAACTGATAGCCCAAATCTGAATACAAGCACTCCTCGAAAGTGTGGATCAGCTAATCAGATACCATTTCCTGAAGAGTCACCTGTACAGGGGAGTCAAAGGTAAGTTACTGGAGAGCATTCAGGACTGGATATGTCCTTCTGCTAGCACTGTGGGAAAGCTGTTGGTATTTATCTTCAGTTATCAAATTAATTTGTCATTGAATAAGGGTATTTAGCTCATGATCAGTGTTCTCAAAATATTTATGCAGGGATTATGAAGTCTTTTTTTTTTTTTTTTTTTTTACACTATGAGTGGAGGATTGGGGGTATTTTGTTTGGNCAGTTATCAAATTAATTTGTCATTGAATAAGGGTATTTAGCTCATGATCAGTTGTCTCAAAATATTTATGCAGGGATTATGAAGTCTTTTTTTTTTTTTTTTTTTGACAGCATGCATGAGGAATAGTGGTTATTTGTTATGGCTTACATTTTATGCTTGTTTTTAATTTTGGACTTCTTATTCCGTCCTGTATGTATAGTTCTTGTTTATTTTGTGTTATACTAAGTTTCTGGAAGTTTTTTTGTGAAATGCAAACCAGATGGAGGGAGAAGCAGGACAGAATGGGAACTGAATTTCTTCTGTTAACTAAAAGTGGTGCTGACCTGAAAGAAACATTAGTTCTTCCACCTCTCTGTGTGTATATATTGCATTTATACATAGAATATGGAATGTTATGGAATTAAAAATATTTTTAACTTGTGTTCACTTGTTCAGTGCTTAGAGTTGCTGCAAAAAGCAACTTTTACCCCTTGTAAAAGTAATAGTTTAAGGGTAATGATTCAGACGTGTATAGCACTTCACACAAATTAATCAGCTCTGAGAATGACTGAAACTCTAACTCTAGTCCAAAAAATACTTACCAAAAATCTGTCCCTGCTCCTGTTTTGTCTTGTGATTTTAAACACTTCACCAAATCAAAACAGTGCATCAGAACATGTTGTCACTCAGCCACAGTCAGAAGACTCTTCGGGGAATTTATCTAGGACAAGAGGTGATGAGGTGAGTTTTCTCGTTGTCTTTTACCATGTGTGTTATGAAGAGGTTCAGTATTTAATCCTGAGTATGTGACAGCCTCTTACTGTTAAGAGATACTTAGAATGAATTTTGATTGGTGCAGTGTCTACAGAGTCGTTGAGATTGGAAGGGACATCTGGAGAATGAATCCAAAGCCACTGCTCAAAAGAGGGTCAATGAGAGCAGATTGCGTGGAGCTGGGTCCAGTTGGGTTTTGAGTCTCTCCAAGGATGGAGGATGTTCCCCAGCCTTTGTGGGCTACCTCATCCCATGTCTGACTACCCTCACAGTGTTTTTAAAACACAAAAAAAGTTGAAGTGGAATTTGTTGTATTTTATTTGGTGTTCAGTGATTCTGGTCCTTTCACTGGGTACCACTGAGAAGAGTCCTGCTCCATCTTCTTTACTCCTCCAGTCACATATTTATATACACTGGTGAGGTGTACACATGCACACCTTGAAAAGCCCCTCTGATTTCAAGGCCAAACAGTATCAGCTCTTTCTGCTTCTCCTTGTACAACAGATGTTCTCATGGGATGTCTCTTACAACCATTGTTTTGTGTTTTCCAGGCTAAAACTTTGAGGGTTGGATTCCAGTCAGTATGGTCTGAAAACCCAGGGAAATAGTTAATAGGGATATAACTGCAATAAGTACATTCCAAAGTTTCTGCATCAGCTAAATAAAAATCATAATCTTAGAAAGGTGGTCATGAAGTCACAAGGAGGATGATGTAATAAAGCTTAGCATAATTTAATGATAACTTTGTGTTACATACAGGGTGATAATCTGATTCTATGTTTAATATTATATTTGCTTTAGAAACTGTGACTTGGACTGTTCTCACTAAAAATGCATCTTTGTTCCCCTTGCAAGTTTCACACAGATCAAATGTGTTTACACAGACATAAACTTTAGTATTGCCCATCTGAGGTGGGCTGTTTGGAAGAACAAAAGCAGGTGGAAGTCTGGAGGAAGAATGAGAAATGTTAATCTAATGTTATCTGTAAAAGTCAGTTGAAGAAAAGAACTTCAAGTGTGGCATTCTTGGACTTGGAGTAGACATTGTTTACAAAACTGTACTTTGAGAAATCCATCCTGCTGTGCTGCTATTTGTTAATACTTGGTTACAGTAGCTTTACATTATTCCACACAGCAGTAGTTTTAAATGTCCAGTTTTACACAGAAGAGCCTAATTTGACTGTTATCCTTTTACACAGGATGACAAATCAAAAAAGCAATTTATTTGCATTAATACTCTAGAAGACACACAAGCTGTCAGAGCTGTAGCCTTTCATCCCAGTGGGAGTTTATATGCTGTTGGCTCCAACTCTAAAACTTTGAGAGTTTGTGCCTATCCAGAAGTAATTGACCCAAGGTAAGAATAATAGTATAATCATTTATTTTTCTGTGTCATAACACTTCTTTCTCCTGTACCTGCTTATACCTGTACATTTCATACCTTTATTTTATTGTCACAAATAGAGCAATGCTGTCCTTGGAATCCTGAACTGCTAAACAGAAATAAGGTGATGTGCTGAAGTATTTATGTATTTGTGGGCTGCTTCTTTGCTCTCTTTCATTACTTGCAAGATGTATTGCCACAAGAGCACACCTTTCCCTATAAAAGTGTTATCTTTTGTCTCAGCAGTTGGGCTTTTCTGAGTTTACTGGTTGGCCTGTAGTTTTGATATTCCAGCTGTGGAAGTGGGAGAAAGCATGTGTCAGTTGCCAAGCCAGCACAAGCTGGGGTTCACAAGCTTCAGTTTCTGGCAGGAGAACAGACTTAACAGTAGAGAAAGCTGTATCTTCTTGAACTTTTACAGCAAAACTTGCCAGAGCGTGTCTGTTGACCTGTTTTTACTCTAAACATTGTTTTCTAGGTGTATTGGTTCCTTGGCAGAAAAAGCACTATTTGTGGTTTACTGTGCACCTATATTTTCAGTTATCTTTCCACCCATTTTTTTAATAGGACAGGGAAAATACACCTGGAAATAAGTATTGCCACATCAATAACAATCTCCTTAATTCTGGTCCACTTACATTATTTTCTTGGAGGAGGGGAGAAGTGCAAGCATCTAAAACTTCACAATTTTATAGGAAGCTACAAGTGTGCACAGTGGTTTTATCTGGGACATCTTCCCACTTAAGGACTGATGTTTGTGCTTCCAAAATGTTAAAAAAGTAGTCTGATTTTTCTTTTCCTCCTTAAATATCATGAATAAGGTAGACTTTGAAGTTTAAGTCCAAAATATTTATGAGCAATATATGACACAACAAAAAAAAGGAATTGATTTCTGTTACCCAATACGAGCCAGCTTACTGGGCTTGAAGCCCAAACAGCCTCTTGACTGGTAAGCAAAACATGTTGGCTCCTGCACAGCTGCTTATTCTGCTTGTTGGGAAAGGTTAGGGCAACTCTGCAGCCTTAGTTTGTACTTGCAGTGCACGATCTGATGTGACAGGAGGTGTAGTGCATCTGGACATGGAAGGAATACCGAGATTTCCTTAATTCTGAGCTTGTAATTCTTCCACTTACTCTTGGTTTTAACTGTGCTTACAGTTTGCCTAAAATATTTCACCATGGGATTTACAAGTCAGCAGAGAGATTACATTATCTTAAAGATACTCTAATCCTTGTAACAACACGAGTCTAGACATGCATTCAAAATTATGTGCTTCTCAAAGAGCTGTGTTCGTGTAGAATAACTGTTCTTTGAAGCTCTGTTGGATTTAACTTTTTTAATTGTCCTTCATACTGATTAACTATTCAGGACAGGTTGGTTTGGAGTTGGTTTTTTCCTTTCTCTAAAGGTATAATAGTAGTGGGGGGGTTTTTGCACACCTTTAAGATCAAATGCTGACAGATACATGTTACAGTTCTGCAAATGTTGCTCAAATAATAACAGTGCTTCCATGCAGTGGATTGGCAACATGTGGTCTCTGGTCTGGGTAGATGTTCTCCTGAGCTGAGGGAGTCAGTGATCCTCAGCTCTTAACGTGTGGTGAATCCAGACTCAGAGTGTGAGATAAGGTATTAGGCCATTTAGGAAAATCTGTAGTGTATTGAATGATTCTGATTTAGGCTAATCTGTCATGGATTTCCTCTCTGGCAACAAATAAAATTAGCTTCCATGTAGATTTGCTTCAGTATTCTTTACTAAAGCCATGTTAATCTCCAAAGTTTTTCAGCAGGCTTGAATGATTGTCTTCTGCCTTTTGTCTCTGCCTCTTTTTTTCAAGTATTTATAGTAAGGTTTATGAATTCTTTCATTACAAATTTAATTTGTTAAATTTCTCCTGTTGAGGTTACTGGAGTGATAGGGAGGTGGATACTGCAATACTTTATCCTAAATACGTGATTTCTCCCTGCTGTGAGAGCAGAGAAGGAACATTGTAGGAAGGTAGTTGATTGAAATCAAGGGAATGTAAATTACTGGGACTGCTGCTTTTATTGCAGCCATGTGTAAACCTGATATGGTATTACAAATAATAATCTATGGTGTATTTAGATGCTGCCAGGATTCTTGCATTAACATAGAATGGTAAATCTGTTTTTCATGCACAGGCTTGGCCTACTGTTGCTTAGTTGAACTTGTGCGTATTCAAAAGTGGCCACAGAATTAAGTTGTTGAAGTATGAAGGATGTAGAGAAAAATCACACCAGTTTCAGACTCTGGGGATAATGCTTTGTTGTCCTATAGCTAGTAATTACTGTATTTTATCTGTATCAAGCATTTAAAGATGAAGGGACTGCATAAGTTCTTTTTGCACGTTTAGTCACAGATAAAATGGGAAAATGGGGAAAAACTGAGAAAATGAGATGTCTTTTGTCTTTGAGCACATATATATGTTTCAATGCAAGTAGTCATGAATTTCATGTAATCCAAGAAAACACAAAAATAGTATTTTCATTTTAGAATACTTTGTTTCCCTGAGATACAAAAGGAAATATGATGGTTTTTTTTTTTTCTTTTGCCAGTGCTTATAATACTCCTAAACAACCGGTAGTTCGCTTCAAGAGGAATAAGCATCATAAAGGATCAATCTACTGTGTAGCCTGGAGTCCTTGTGGACAGCTGTTAGCTACTGGTTCTAATGATAAATATGTGAAAGTGCTGCCTTTTAATGCAGAAACTTGTAATGCAACAGGTACTGTGTGTATATTTAGTTCAAAGAATTTATTTTGAATTACTGTCCAGTATTTGTCAAAACCATTCAAATTTGCATTGATTATATTTTGTTATTTTTATTCTAATATTTTAATTTAGTCTCTTTTCCCTTTTACCATCACTGTGGTCTCTATCCAGCAAAGAATCACTGAGAGGTTGGGAGTTATCTAAGGTTTTGTTTTGGTTGGCTGGCTGTGTTTTGGTTTCATTTTGCAAGACTCTCATATTGCGCTATGGCCTGGCAGATTCCTCCCCATTACAGTAAAACAAACACTCAGGTGTTCTTACCCACTTCTAGAGCTGGATTGTCACTAAGAATTTAATTCCACTCCTAGTTCCCTTTTCTCTTGCCTGGTTCTCTATCCTCACCCATCTTAAAAAGGTTTCTGTCCCAGCAAATACAACTTCCCATGCCCAGCCCTTCTAATCAATACGTTGAATGTGGCTCTTATCTTTTCTGTTTTGAACTCAGTCTGCTTAGTCCTTCATGGTTCAATGCTCTCAATGATCTTTTTCTCCTGGCAAAGAGTGCCTTTCGAGTTCACCAGAGTTTACAAAAAGAAATAAACGTACTCTGTAAGAAACCTTGGCTGCATTTGGCAGTGGTGATGGTCCGTGTACATTTTGCAAAGCTTTAGGAAGTAGGAAGTGCAAGCGACACTCAAACCCAAGACTCTTAGAGATTGTGTTTGAACTGTAGTAACTGAAATAGTGTGTCCTGTGCTAAAGTGCACAGCCATGTTTGCACTTGGTGGCATGTTCACCCTTGCCTAAAATACTCTGTATTATCACTGTAGCCACTCTAAAGAGCACAGCACTAACAAACAAAGTATGCCTTACTTTGTTCATTGATTTTTAAATTATTTTAGGACCAGATTTGGAATTCAGCATGCACGATGGGACAATCAGAGACCTTGCTTTTATGGAAGGCCCAGAAAGTGGTGGTGCTATTTTAATAAGTGCTGGAGCAGGGGACTGTAATATTTACACAACAGATTGTCAGCGAGGACAAGGCCTGCATGCCCTAAGTGGTCACACTGGTATGTACAGTGTGGCTTCTCTCACTTTCTAAGTCTATATTATATTCTAATAAAGTTGTTGGGTTGTTTTGGTTTGATTTGGTTTAAAGTCATTGTGTTTGTCTTTTTTAGAAAGACTTTTTCTTCCTCTCCCAATTGCTCTTGAGGTATTTTGAGGGGAGGTGGGCAGTGTTTGTTCTTAAATATGCTTGCTGCTAATCTAATGGAGAGAGTGCACACCTCGTTCCAGCGAAGGCACAAAGCTGGGTATTGCCGTACACTGGCAATGGATCATGCAACTTGCAGGTTTTCCACAGGTTGTTAAGTCTCTGCATGCAAAAAATAATCCCAACTGCAATATTTTAGTGTTGGATTAATGATGCTTAATCAAATTAAGAAGTCGTCTTGTTCACAGGACATATTTTAGCACTTTATACATGGAGTGGCTGGATGATTGCATCTGGGTCCCAAGACAAGACTGTAAGATTCTGGGATTTGAGAGTGCCAAGCTGTGTTCGTGTTGTGGGAACAACATTTCATGGAACAGGCAAGACTTGCTATCATGCTTCTAATCATTCTGGCATGAAAATAGACTTTGAAAGTGTCAAGGTCATGTAGAAAGAATGGGGGGCAGAGGGTGGGGGTTGTGGCACAGAGGAAAGGCTTGGCTTAAAGAAAGAACCTGTCAGGATATCTGTACCTGTGGGGTTGGTTTGTTTGTTTGTTCCTAAAGTAATATTTCCTTTCAGGAGATGAGTAGTGTTTTGCCTTATGACTTTCAAACAGCCACTCTTAAGCATATTCAAATACAACAACCTAACTGAAGTCGTTGAAACTTCAGGACCAGGGTGAACTCCTTGCAGTATTCCACATTATTTCACAGGAGTGACTTTCTTTCCTGTGATGGAACAGATACTTTGTCATGCAGCTTTAATAGTGTCTTTGCTACGATTCGTGTGTGACCTATGGCTTCAGAGTGTTTAGTGCTGAAACATAAAGACTTTCTTATTCTGAGCTGGGTATGTTCACCTTGAGGCCAGCTTTTGGTGTTCTTTTGCAATGCATGTTCTTGTGAAAAAAAAAAAAATGGGCTATTTGCAGAAGCCTAGCTAAGTGTGCTGTGTGAATGCTGGGTTTGTGCCCCCTGCAGGGAGTGCTGTAGCCTCAGTGGCAGTGGATCCCAGCGGCAGGCTGCTGGCCACGGGCCAGGAGGACTCGAGCTGCATGCTGTACGACATCCGCGGGGGCCGCATGGTGCAGAGCTACCACCCCCACGGCAGCGACGTGCGCTCCGTGCGCTTCTCCCCGGGCGCGCACTACCTGCTCACCGGCTCCTACGACATGAAGATCAAGGTGACAGACCTGCAAGGTAACACGGCCAAAGGGGCACAGGTTAACTTCCCTTTTGGGGCTTTTAATGTTGACAACTTGGCTCAAGGATCAGGTTTTACGTTAAAAGGGGAAAAAAATAGTAGAGCTTTGAAGGTTGGACGTGTGTATGTGTGATTGTGTCTGAAGTTGGCTCGTTGTGTTGCTGAAAGTGTAGGCTGTGAACTGTATGATGTTTTGGGATGAGGGTCTCTACAGTAAAACCACTGGTTAACACTGTTGCCTGGTGAGATGGCCATTGCTTTCAGACAGCGTTCATAAAATTGGCCCCTAAAAAAAACTGTAAAAAAGTATAGTAATTCTCATTTTTATTGCGATGAGTTAAGAAGAGGGAAGATATTTGGGTATATCTAATTGACTTGATTTTCTTGGATTGTTAGATTTTAATCACCTTGTGTAGGAATGGTGGAGATCTGCATTTTTAACTTACACTGTGTCCAGTAATGCCTAAAAACTGAAACACTGGGGCCTTTTGTTATGCTCTGTGTGTGTGAGAGAGAAAGGGCGGTCAAATACACTTCATAAGGTGAAATACAGACGTAGGCTTTAAGTAAGCAAACTGGTTAAAAAAGACCTTCCACCCAAGGGCTGGGATATGGATTCATGAAATGAGTAATGATTTCTGTTCTTCTTCCACAGGGGACCTGACAAAGCAGCTTCCTCTGATGGTGGTAGGGGAGCACAAGGACAAAGTTATTCAGTGCAGATGGCACACGCAAGATCTTTCCTTCTTGTCATCTTCTGCAGACAGAACTGTAACCCTTTGGACCTACAACGGTTAGAGTGCAAACAAAGGCAACTATGCAGCTAAAGCACAGAGACCTGAGACTACAGAACTGTCAAAACAAGTAATAATAATGAGGCTTTGAGAGAGCAGCAGTTGAGCAGGAGAGTATCTTGTCAAGAGGAGGGGCACTTGTCACTGATTTTTCTGGTTTCTAGGAGGTCTTGGTGTTTTTAGTATATTCTTTTGCAGTGCTTCCAGTCTTCCATGTTGAACTCATGCTGCTGTGACCTATTGTAGTCTTGTTGCCAAAGTCTATGAGGAGAACTCTTCTGTTGTTGATGTGCACTCAGAGTAACATGAATGATGTGTTTACAGTTTGGTATTAATTGCATTCCTTGTTCTTTGCCTCAATGAGAATTTTGTATAGAAACTTAAGTTGAGGAACACTTTAATCAAGTCTGTATGTAACTAGTTACACACACACACATAAAAGAAAAACTACTTCCACTGTTTTTTCAGGTTTATTGTATTCATCACTTTTAAACAAGAGCTCAAACTTTATAACATCTCCACAGTTTCAATGTTTTTAGGAAAAGAAAATCTGAACTTTAAAGGTTGACTAGGTAGTAACCACTTCTTGATTATGGTCCATTATATAGTGGGGGTTTTTCTTTCTTTTCATCTAACCTGGGAAAAATGTTGCTGTTTTTACTACATGACATTGTTTTGAACCAGCTAACTTGTTGGAGGGGAAAAAGTAAAATATTGACTTTTTTCAGTAGAAACATGTAATATTTTACTTTTTGAATGCAACAGAATACCTCTGTGTATAATGTACTGTAGAAAAGAGTGGATTGGCAGCAGTTGTCACAGTGAGCTTAATGGCTATCAATTTTTCAGGAAAAAGGGATACCATTAATGCCGTAATAGAAACCAGCATGGCTTACAATGCTATGTCTGCATGATAATTTAAGAATTGTTTAAATTCCCAGTTCAGAAGCTTATCTGAATTTTATTTCTTGCACTGTTTATGTATGGGAAATTGCAGTTTTATTTCTACAAAACTTTAGATTCTAATGTTTATGTATTGTTATATTTTCATATTGTACAGTTCCTTTTACTTTTTAAAATATAAACCTTAAACTTTAGGTTATTTATTTATTTGAACTGCAGTTAAGTTTTGGATTCTCTTGGTTACTAAATTATATGTGCACTGTAGCAAGCATTTTTAACTATCGTATAAAAGTGGAAAGGTAACTATAGAAGTGTATCTGTGCTATAATCTCAATAAAGACCTCCAACACCTGCACCTGTTTCATCTGTTTTGGATTCTTGGTTTATAATTCCTCAATCCATCTATGATACAACAGTTTGACATATGATTTAAGTATGCCAGAACTATAAAATACTTAAGAGCTTTGATACTGCTTCCAAGTATCAGAATTTGCAGTGCAGTAAGTAATAATACAGTGCTGTAGAGCTGAAAATCTATTATTTTTTATTAGTTACANCGTGCGGAGCCGCTTCTCTGTGGCTCTGTTGGCTTCTGCAGCGCTCGGGCGGCAGTGCCGGCCTGGGCCGGGCCGGAGCGGGGCCCGGGGCCTGGCGGAGCCGCACCGAGGGGACCGGGCCGTGGCGCCGGGCAGGGCAGGGGTGTACCTGCAAGGCTGGCTAGGGTGAGTTCTGCGTGACGGTCGTGCTGGCCCATTTGTGGATAAATACTGAAAACCAAAGTTCAGCAAGGAGGAGTGTTCGCATTGACAGTAGTTCTCCACGGACGAGCTGCGTGCACCCTTAGAAGCAGGATCACTGAAGGAGCTCGGTGTATCGCTCTCAGAGAGGGAACAAAGGACGGTGGAGCGGCAGGAGG
>VZRS01006594.1:48829-153447 GCA_013398055.1 Ifrita kowaldi
AGTAATAATACAGTGCTGTAGAGCTGAAAATCTATTATTTTTTATTAGTTACATATACAATAATATGTATGTACGATCAATGATACGTATGCAAAGCTACTTTGGAGGAACATAGTGTCTCTCTAGTTGTCTCTCTGTGGTCAAAGATGGCAGATTACGTAAATTAGTATATAAATTAATTAGTTAATTAGTGTATATATATAAATAGCGATTTCCTGACATTAATTTTATTCCAAGTTGTGTCATTGCAGAGCGGATCTGGTTTTACATCCACGCTTTTACACCCCCGCCTGTTGTGCTTGAGCTCGCATTTAGCGCAGGTACGTCTCCGCTGTGTGCGTGGGGCCGCGCGCGGCTGCGCGCAGGCGGCGCCGGCGGAAGCGGCGGTGCCGGGCGNTGTTCGCATTGACAGTAGTTCTCCACGGACGAGCTGCGTGCACCCTTAGAAGCAGGATCACTGAAGGAGCTCGGTGTATCGCTCTCAGAGAGGGAACAAAGGACGGTGGAGCGGCAGGAGGTGTTGTGGCCATGCTCTTTTTAAAGCAATGCAGCCAAGGGGAACTAAACCAAAGGAATGACCCGAAAGGTGACCAAAACCTGAACATTCCTCCGTTAACTCGAAAATGCATATCAGTTTTCACAACCGAACGTATGCTAATGAAGAAAGACATGTACATATTGTACATGTATGGCTAAAGTCCCTTAAACTGCAGCTAAATATGAAATGTCATCAACTGAAACTCCACCTTTTATTCTCCCTCAAAAAACCAATACAAATATAGTTTAAGAGGGGCGGAGGTCAGAGGAGACTCCACCTTTGTATCCTGGGACTGTCGGCGGGCTGTGCCTCTCTCCTCCCCCATAGGGAATGCCTGTTGGGTAAGGCTCGAACACAGAGTGATCCCTCAGGAAATTCAGAGAGCCCGCTTCTGTTTGTGAATGTGCTTTTAATAATCTCTCTGTAACGTATTTGTTGCTGGTTAATTGCTCATATTTTTTGTGTTCACGTGCTCCTGCAGACAGTGTGTTTATCACTGACAATCCAGCAAGAAGTTGCGTTTCTGTTGCTCAACAAATGACAGTATTTTGCACCTGAGAGTTGTTGAAGGTTTCCAGACTCTGGTTTGGCCGGGAGAGTTTGTTGGGCCTGACCAGCCTTACAGTGTGTCTGTCATTCTGTTTGTGAATCTGTGATAGTGGTAGTTCCTACTGAACGTGACTGGACTCAGTGCTGCACTGGCTCTGTGCTTCCCTTTTTAGTGCTGAATTGGCCATCCCTCAGAATCAAAGCACAACCACTCCCAGCCCCCCTCGTATCTGAGGAACAGCTGGAATGCAAGGGAAGTTTATTTTCTGCCAAATCTTTTTCCTCTTAATGTGACAGAAGAAGTTGCGTTACTCTTAACACAATACCCTCGTCGTGAAGTGTGGTGGAGTTCTGCATGGTTTTATCATGTTTAGCAATGCTGAACTCTGTGTTACACACCTGCTGATAACAAAGTCAGGGGTATTGATCCACTCGTATAATACAGTTTAATTGTTGCATATCATTGCAGGCATTTTCCTTGGGGTAAAATATGGGAGTGAATTTAAACCTGCTTAATGGAGAACTGAGTTTTTAAAAAGCACCGCTTTTACTTTTTTCATGTAAGATTGTTTCATTTTTTTCATACAGCATGTTACACCCTGACCTAAATACCTGAATTTCTTGTTATATTCAGTGATACAGGATGCTGTTTCCTTTGGTATTGTGTGCAGTTATGCTGATAGGGAGCTGTAAAGGTCAAGAAGATGAATGGATTGACCCCACGGATATGCTCAATTATGATGCAGCATCAGGAACAATGAGAAGACCTTACAAGGTAGAAGGAGAAAGGGTGTGTGTCTCTCCCAAACAGCCACATGCTTTTGGAAGATTGCTCTTAAATGGTGACAGTAGATAATGATGTATGGTGTTTTTAAGGGATTATTATGTTGTAATAGTATGTCCCACAATCCATACACAGAAAAGTCTTGTGTGTCCATGGTTATAATTGCAAGGAAAGAAATAGTGATCTATATTACTGTAATTAGCTCAGGACCTTTTCCTGATGAGCTTCTGTTGCACTCAGATCGAGTCATATCAAGCAGGCTTTTTGTATTTTCACAGGCGGTGCTTGATTTATGCAGGTTGTGGCACCACAAGTTACTGCTCTGAGAAGTACTGGGTTAAGCAACTCTTGCTAGTTTTTCAAGTATACTGTTAAATATCTTGAAAATCAGGTTCCTAACTGATAAAAGTTGGGGGAGTTAAAGTTAATTATTATATTTTATTTTAATTAACCAGTTTCCCATTTCTCATGTGAGACTACTGTGAAAGTCCACGGTGTTTTGTAATGCTGGGCCTCGGTTTTCAGAAGGAAGATCAGAATAGGAATTGAGTGCTGTACTTCTAATGATTCATTAACATTGGAGAGAAGATAAAGTAGGAAAAAAATTAGTTTTAACAAGGTGAATTTGTCTGCTGTCTTGTATGAGGAACTGACTCTAAATATAACGAGATGCATGTTGGTTATCTAGTGCATATGTGCACACATGGCACTGTAAAGTGGAGGTTGTTGTATGGGCACTCATGATTTTTGCCATTATTCACCTTTCAAGTTTGGTTTTACAGTCTTGAGTAATACTGTTTAGACACTACAGAACATAATTTTCTGAAGCTTAAAAAATGCAGAGTGCATTATTGCTCTCCATAGCTTTCCTCATCAGCCTCCAGCTGCTCCAAGTCCACCTGATAGTCATTAGCATCCCTAAGATCCAGCAGCAAGCTTTGGAGTCTGTAAGCCTGGAGCCCAACTGCTTCAGCTTTTATAAAAAAAGTAGTAGCTTTATTGTTGTCTCCCACAAAAATAGAATCACACTGTAAAGGAAAAAAATTACTACTTTGTCTTAATGCATCTTTTCAGGATTTCTTTTCTGCTCTGCAGTGAGTTTTTAGGTGAATAGGCTGTGTGGGCTGCCCAAGCCCTCAAAAGCAAACTTTGTTTCAGCATGAGTTCACTGATCTGTGTGCTGTTGTGCTTCCTCTTGGAGACTTTCCTCAGTGTGCACGCCTGGTTGGGTAGAAAGCAGCACTGCCAAAACTGGGTCTGAGTAATGCACAGAAAACATAGTGTTTTGGAGCAAAGAAAGGCAGCCCAAAATGGGGTTTGTGTTTACTTGCAGTCTGGCTGGCAGCGTGGCCAGCTGGACTGGGAATTTGCCTGGCTGAAAACTGCCCCTTTGCCTGCTGAGTCAGTTTTTAGCCAGTGCCATTATCTAATCTGATGCACTCAGTGGATCACCAGCACTGGAAGGAGGGGAAAGGGCAGGTGGGGGAGGACAGGCAAGACCTCACCTTCTGCATGCATAGATAAAGCAGTTCTCCGTCTGGAGCCTAAAATAACAGCAGAGAGGCAGCTGGAGTGTCACTGGGAGAGTATTGGCAGCAAAGATCTGCACTCAGATTTTAATTCCTTTGGTGCTTCTAAAGTGATGTGACTAGAAGTGTAACAGGGCATGTTGGTCAAATTGTTGGATTCTAAAAATGTTTTTCTTCTGTAATTTTAGGGAAACTATCATGGCTCTGAGGATAAGGCTGTGGATACAGTCAGTACTGAAATCTCAGAAAGTTGTTCCAGGGTAATAGATTCCTTGCAACACAAGGTTTGTTCTTCAGAATATTTTCCAGTGTTTTATAGTTTGTGCTTTTTGATGATGCTCTTCTGGATAGTATCAAACAGGTGCATTGCTGGCATAATTTAAGCTTTATGGAGGGGGAACCTCTATGCAGAGGAGAGACTGAAAGTGATTTAATTCAATTTCAAGTTGTTCTGCCTACAAAGGTCTGCTTCCTGACATGTTCTATAGTGTAACAAAATCAATAGGAGCTAGGTGCTTCTGTCCAGTGTCAACAGTTTAAAGGTGTGGTGCTGTTGTTACCTCATGCTGTCAAGCTGTTCAGTCCTGTTTTGATTTTAAGGGGTGGGTTCTGGGCATAGAGACCAGGGCAGTGTGCAATGCTGCAGCTCTGAGGAGCTGCTCTCAGACCCCCTCCCACGGTGTGGGGATGCTTGTGTGGCCACTGGGGCACTGGCTGCCCTCAGCCATTTGGATACCCGGTGGGATGTGTGTCAGTTTAATGTTGTTTTAGCTACGTAGGATCTTTGGCAGTTGTCTTTTCTTTTTTTTTTTTCCCTGATGCAGACTTTAAGTGCAAGGAGATCCAGATGTTCACATTTGTTTCTAGCCTTACTGAGGTCCGGATTTGAATATTCCTAGCAGATGCAAAATCTCTGGTACTGGCCAGTCCCATGGAAATTAGTGTCTTCAGCAACTGAATATGCTTTTTATCTGGCAAACTAATCATGGGATGAATGCTAAACTAAAGAAATGTGCCCCTGTTAATCCTGAGTTTAATGTTGGTATGTTTGGGGGGTTTTCTCTCCTATGAAGAAGCTGGTTTGAGCAAAGTGAATAGAAGTGTCTTTTTCACAATTGCAGATTGCAGAATGTGAGAAGAGGAATGCCAAATCACAGGAAAGCCGCAGCTTTTATATTTTTAAGCGATACTTGAATAAGATTTTAAATGAAGCTGGAAAACTTGGCCTTGTAAGTATTTGAGTAGTCATTTAAAAATACTTAATTAGAATGAATTCATATTACTGCTTTATGTAGTTTTCACAGTTACCAAGCATTGATTAATTATGCTGGTGTACTTTAAATGAAATTAAGGAACAGATTGGCAAAGGAAAAGATGATATAAGTATGTGCATCCAGTACTCCTGCGGAGACACAGTTCCTATTTGATCTGCAAAGTGTCCAAAGGAAGGCTATGTGATTTCAGTGTATCTAAACATCTATTGCTGGAATGCAGCTATAGGAACACCTTGTTCTGCTCATGTTAATGGTTGGAAACTGGAAGGAGCTAGATTTGGGTTGTTGCAGATTTTTAAGGCCTGTATTGTAGCTCTACCATGTTAACCTGCAGACGGTGAAAGCAAGGACAAGTAGTGTGGGAGGAGTACAGAGAAATTGTCCAAGCAGGCACAGGGATCAGGTTAGGAAAGGTAAAGCCCAGATAGAATTAAACCTGGCTGAGGACATTACTTCTAAGGAAGAGATGCCATCCAGAGGGACCCTGACAAGCTTGAGAAGTGAGTCCATGCAAACCTCATGAAGTTCAGTGAGACCAAGTGCAAGGTTCTGTACATGTGTCGGAGCAATCCCAGGCACAAGTATAGGCTTAGGTGGAGAATGGATTGAGACTGTCCCTGGGGAGAAAGACTTGGGAGTGCTGGTGAACCTGGCAATGTGAGCTTGCAGCCCAGAAAGCCAGCTGCACCCTGGGCTGCATCCAAAGCAGTGTGGGCAGCAGAGCAGGGAGGGGATTCTGCCCCTCTGCTCTGCTCTGGTGAGACCCAACCTGCAGTGCTGTGTCCAGCCCTGGAGTCCCCAGTGTAGAGAAGAATATGGACCTGTTGGACCAAGTCCAGAGGAGGCCACAAAGATTCTCAGAGGGCTGGAGCACCTCTCCTACAAAAACAGACTGAGAGAGCTGGGGCTGTTCAGCCTGGAGAAGAGAAGGCTCTGGAGAGACCTTAGAGACCCTTTCAGTACCTAAAGGGGGACCTTATAAGAGGGACTTTTTACAAGGGTATGCAGTGCTAGGACAAGAGGGAATGGCTTTAAACTGAAAGAGAGGAGGTTTAGATTAGATAATTGGGAAGAAATTCTTTGCTGTGAGGATGGTGAGGCACTGGAAGAAGTTGTCCAGAGAAGTTGTGGATGCCCCATCCCTGGAAGCATTCAAGGCCAGGCTGGATGGGACTTTGAGCAGTGTGGTCTAGTGGGAGGTGTCCCTGACCATGGTGGGGGATTGGAACTAGATGATCTTTAAGGTCCCTTCCAACCCAAACCATTCTGTGATTCTAACCATCAAGCAATAGTAGCTTGTTAGAATTTCCATATAAGAATCACCTTATTACTTTCTTTATGCAGTGGTTTCAGCTGGGACAGAGTGAATTTTGTTCCTGGTAGCTGGTGCAGTGCTGTGTTTTGGATTCAGTGTGAGAGCACTGTTGATAACACACTGGTGTTTCAGTTGTTTTTCAGTGGTGCTTTCTCTAAGTCAAGGACTTCTCAGAGCCCCGTGCCAGCGAGGAGGGGCAGGAGGAGCTGTGGAGGAGCGTGGCCAGGACAGCTGAGCTGAGCTGGCCACAGGGCTGCTGCAAACCATGGCTGTTGTGCTCAGGGTGAACTGGGGGAGTTGGCTGGGAGGGGCTGATTGCTGCTGGAGGACAGGCTGGACTAAGGGGTCAACTAAGGGAGCAGTTGCATTGTGCATCACTCGTTCTTATGGGTTTTATTTCCTTCTTTCTCTCTTTTTCATGACTAGTAGTATTATTACCATCACATTTTATTTTGTTTCAATTATTAAACTGTTCTTGTCTCAGCTCATGAGGTTTACCTTTTTCTGATTCTTCTCCCCAACAGGAGGGATATTGGAGGGAGTGAGTGGCTGCATGATACTTTAGTTGTTGGCTGGGCACTTTATTATATTGTCTTTGCAGTTTTTTTCTATTCAGAATTGATTTTTAGTAATAAGCAAAATTACTGTTAAATAAGGAACATTATATTTAGCAATGTGAAACTTCTTATTTTAGTATTTAATAGCTTATATCTGTATTATCCAGTTGTGACTGAAGCACACGTAGTGCATATGTAATTATTACTTGTTAATGAGCACTGGTTCTGAAGTTTTAGTAACAGGTGAGATAATTCACGTTATTTTTTTAGGGTTTTTGCTGTAGAATTGAAGGATTACAAACCAATTGATTTGTGTTTCATGTAGTTTAGACGAACAAAAAGGTTATAGAATCATAGTGTGCCCCCTGTCCCATGTTTTCATCCTGCAGTCTGCTTCTGAAGGGTGCTGGTACAGAATGAATATGATAGGTTTTTGCCTAGGGATGCACTTCTATTTCCAAATAAGCAGCTTTTAACCATTGTTTTGCTTTGCTTTGAATTCAGCCTGAGGAAGACGTGGGCCATGTCCATTACGATGCTGAGATCATTCTTACAAGACAGACGTATGTGGAGATCCTCAGGTTTCTCAATGAGGAAGCCTGGCAGCCAGGTGCCCTGGATGAGGCACTGAGTGATATTTTGATCAATTTTAAACATCACGATGATCAAGTTTGGAAGTGGAGATTTGAAGATGCATTTGGAATTGATCTATATAATTTGTTTTTGGTAAGAGAATGAAGGTTGATTGTTGGTTTTAATTGCTGTTTTCTTCAGTTTCTCTGTGCAGGGCTAGTCAATTAATATTACCATCTTAACTCCACACGTAAAGCATTTCTTTCCATCATACTTTCAGTAAGTCACTTTTCTTGTTGCTGAAGGATGTATTTGCTTTAAGAAGGAATTCAGGTTTTTTATTCGTGTGGTCATCTGTTCTTATTGTAGCTTTGGTTTGGGGTTTTTCTCTGGTGTGCTTTTTTTTTCTTGTCTTTTGTATCTGTGTTGCCAGACTCATTATGCTCTAGCACTTTCTTATCATTAGAGCTGACACCTCATGCATTATAGATTTTCCAGGTTTGTCTCTTGTTCATGTAGATGTTGAAGCTGTTGGTTTCTGCAAGAGTTGGAATAGATTTGTATTGAGCCAAGTACATATTTGAACTCTTATAGGTCAGAGGCTTTTGCAGATTTTGTGGAAAAAATTGTGTAGTGTTGGAGAGGAGAGCATGACTCTGGGAATTATAAAGTGCTAAGCTGAGGATCTCTAATAAGATGAAGCTTTCTGAATAAATCTTTACAGTTCAAAATATGCTAACGTTTTATGCTGACCTAATCTTGCATGTAGCCTGTCTAGATCTGAGGGCTCCCTGGAAGCCAGATGACAAAAGCAAGCTGTCAGTAACCTCTGATAGGGGTCCTCAGGTGGAAAGACACTGTGAAGTGCTTCTCTGAAGCCTTGATGCTGGTACCCAAACTGTAACTTTGTCTCTTAACCAAAGTGCAGGAGTTGGGAGCTGTTGTCTTGTGGTTCATGGCAGGCACAAACTGCTCAAGCACTGACTGACAGCAATTTGATAATTTAGAAGTGGGGTTGCTAATGTAACAAACATCTTAAGGAAGAAATAACTAAATATCACAAGAAGCAAGTGAGCAATTGCAGTGTAAGGCTGTGACAGGAATGAATACTGGTACTGCCTCAAAGCTGTTCTGCCTTGTACAGATGGGCTGTGGAAGCACGGAGAAACTTCTCAGCTATTCTGTGTAAATAACAGTACTAGAAACAAAAGTTGTAAATTTCTTCATGTGTACTGTCAGTAAGCTTGGAAAATTCCAAATGTGGGTCATAATTTTTTCCTCTTTTCTTTTACAGCTACTCTTGTGCTTAGTGTGCATTGTCATTGTAATAGCTACAGAACTCTGGACACGTATTCTTTGGTTTGTTCAGCTAAAACGTGTTTTATTAATAAGCTTTTTCATCAGTTTTGCATGGAATTGGCTTTACTTGTATAAGGTAAGTTCTGTAATCCTAATGGCTTTTTGGCTTAAAACTTTACAGTTATAAGGGAGTTGCGGTTATTTAGTTCCTTTGGTTAGTTTACATAAAGCATTTAATTAACTGCAAAATAAATAAAGGCATAAACATTTAATTTTACATGTTGATGGGTGTGTTAGGCTTAAAGAACAAAAGAAACCCTGACAACTTTATCCTGCTGTAGAGGTGCACAAAATTCAGAGAGCACTAGCACTCTGATTTCACCACGTGGGCAAGGCAGATGTGACCTCTAACTAAAGCAGCTTGGTAGAAAAGTTATGCAGAAATATGTCATGAGGAGTTTTTTTCTTAACATTTCCTGGCAGAAATTGTGTTTGATGTGGCAGACCAGATAAATGCTTCATTAATGGTGATTAAGTGGCTGATGGTACAATAGGATCAGTTTTATTGAGGAGGAATTTAAGCTACCAGATCCTAGCCCCGCCACACAATCTGCCCTCACATCTTATCATCAGGATTGAGCTGCAGCTTGTCAGACCCAGGGATAGCAGAGTGCAGGAGTGGGATGGCTCTGGCACAGGAGTGGAATGCCACTTTTCTAAAGAAGTAGACTTTCCTAAACGCATGGGGAATTGTCATTACAAGGAGACAATGGGGAAATTCTCATTTACGTGGGGAACTATCCCAAGGCCACTGAGAGCAAACACGGATAGCTGAGGAGCAGCACTCGTGGCTGCAGGCTGCTCAGTCTGTGTTTCCCATCCCTGCTGTTCCTGCAGCTGGCCTTTGCTCAGCACCAGGCAGAGATTGCCAAGATGGGGCAGTTTGATAATGTCTGTGAGGAGAAGCTGGACTGGCGGGGAAGTCTCATCGGTGAGTACTTGTGTTGGTACTGTGCAGTAGGAGTTAAGATCACAAAATACCAATTCACAGTATCCCAGAATACTCAAATTTCTTCATGAGTAGTACAGGGAATTTTCTTCAGCACATGATTATGTGGTTTTACCCTTTTTCCATCCCATAAGACTTTGTCTTCTAGGCCTTGGGAGGAGAGCTGATGGCAGCACTGTACTTGGAGCACGTCATGGTGTTACATCTTCTTCTTGTAACTTACCTGTGTTTCCCCAGCCACTGTCCCCAGCACCATTCAGTGCCATTTACTGAAGACAGGCAGGCAGAGTACAGGACAAGGCTTTTTTTTTCATGTATCAGGCCTGTGAGTACAATGGATTTCAGGAATTGCATCTGTAATTGTTTACTCAAGTGTTAGTATTTTACAGAGAAAGCTGGGTTTTTTATTAGCCGTTCTTTCTATCCAGTGCTATAGCAAGTAGATGAGGTGTGACAGCTCTTACGGAGTGCTTGTTATGTTCTTCCCTTGGTAATTTCTTGACTCTGATCTGTTTTTGATAAATGTTAATGATTTATGTTCTGACTGCAGTAAAACCAAACTACAGAAACACTGATGTCATAAATCACTTCTTTATAATGCAGAAGTTCCCTTAAGAAGTAAGACTTTCTGCTACTAACTAAAATAGATCCTTGAATCTAGCAAGCAAAATAGACGATTTCAATCTCCTGCAGACTGGCAGATGAGCAGTAACACAGAATGATGCTGTGTCAGTAGCTGTGAACACAGTGTGCAAGTTCATAGTTGCCACAGATGTGACTTTTTTCCCTGAGGCTTCTGGGGTACTAAGCTCACCTGAAGAGCTTTCTTGATTATACATGGCAAAACTTCAGGTTCTTCTCTTTCTTTCCAGCCTTCCCTCTCCTTCCTGCATCCCCATGACTGGATAAACTGTACGGCCAAGCTAATCTCAGATGTGTAAAAATAAATCTGTTTTGAACCGTATCTAGAAGAGTTCTCTTCCATCTGTAACTGAAATGCTGCTTTCTGTATTACTGCTGTGTCACAAAATATATTTTTATGTAGTAAAAATATGTCTCTGCTTTGACTTCAGAATGGCTTAGAAGTACGTGGACATTTCAGAACGATCCCTGTCAGAAGTACTATGAAACTCTGCTTGTCAATCCCATTTTGCTGGTTCCACCAACAAAGGTATGTGCCAAGCCCAAAGGGACTGGTCATGTTTGTTTTTTGTGTGACAACACTGGTTTGTTGTTTGTATTTTTCTAGGCCTTGGCAATAACTTTCACCAACTTTGTAACTGAGCCTTTGAAGCACGTAGGACAAGGTATTGGTGAGTTCATCAAGGCACTTATGAAGGAGATACCATTAATTCTGCAGGTTCCAGTGCTCATTATGATGGCTCTGGCTGTCCTGGTTTGTATACATTTCTCTTATATTTAAAAGCTCAGTTTTATTTTTTTATATATTAAATGTATTTATATTTAAGTATTATCTGTTATATTACTTACTTCTTATTTGTACAGCTGAACAGATTTTTTAGCAGAAATGAAATTACTTCTACAAGGGAATTTTTTCTTGACAAAGGCTTCATACTACAATTGGTCTAGGAATTAAAATAGCCAAGTTTTGTATTCAAACCATATTCCTCTCTCACTGCCCAAGTGGAATATAATAGCATTGAAGTGCTTAAAATCTCAGACTGTCTGACAGTTTATTGCACCTTAGTTCCCATTTCTTCTTTGAGTCATTACACAGTGAGGCATAGAGTTGGCATTTTGTACACAAAAGCATTGAGTTAGAGCCTTAAACATCTTTCATGTAGCACCAAGAAGGAACTGCATCCAGCCTGGCAGTTCCTGCAGCATGGTCAGACTGCAGAACGCTTGAACTGGAGCTGTTTTCTTCACCCGAGCTTTTCTTCCACGGTCTTTCAGATATGTGACACTGAAATCTGTGTGAAAACCACAGGCTGCAGATATCTGGTGTTTTGCTCAATTTGGTTTTTTTTCCTCTCCCCCAGGCTTTTTGCTATGGTGCAGGATCATCAGTGTCTGCATTAAGATACTTAACGTCTTCTCAGAAGAAAAGTCTTCCTCTGCCTGCCAGTCAGCAGGAGCAAGTAGCCTTTGGGCAGTACGATGGGAGGACAGCAGATGAGTATTATTTGCAGAAGCCTCCTTCTATCCCCAGAGGCCACCAGGACAGAGGGGACGCCTCCACGAGGCCTCTCCCCACAGCCAGACCAGGCAGTGGCAGCAGGAGCCCGGACACGGCGCACACCAGCGACGAGCCGGACGCACAGGTACCCGAGTCCCCCAGGGACCAGAGCCCCCCACAGCAGCACCTGATGTGACTCCTGGCACTCTGGGAGCTGGCATTACACTGAACAGATTGCAATGGCACCTGCTAGAACACATTCAAACAAGAAGCTTAAACAGATCTGGGGGGACAGAGGAATTAAGGAAGTACACATTCCCCTAAGAACAGTTTGATAGAGGTGTCTTGGATGTGTTTCTTCTGGAAAAATATCTTGCAATGGCTAACTGTGGCAGGAAACTACTGAATTAAAACTCTATTTATAGTAAAGACAACTTCAGTTTTGAGAGATCAGTATGTGTGTCAGCCTGGGCAATCATGATAACCCACAGAAGAAGGGGAAAAAAGCAGTGCTGACTTTCCTGTTAACCATAGAAAATTCAAACCAGATTTATGCTCTACATTATTTACAGGTTCTGTTTCCCCAGGAAAAAAAATATCCTTGTCATGTTTTGGATGAGCTCTGCCCCCTGAGCTGGGATGCACTTGAAACAGTAGATGCTGTCACTTTAGGTTGCTTAATTAATAGATTGTTATGATTTTTTTGCAGAACAGATTGTACACTGAATCTGAAGTGCATAGACTTGAAACTCTCAAAGCTGAAAACTTTAATGAAGAACCTGCACTTGAGCAGCAAAAACAGGAGTCAGGCAAAGCAGAGGGAGAGACTGGAGAAAATGGTGACCCTAATAAAAACCTAGAAGGGAAAAGTTCTGCCGTGGAACTATGTGAAGAGAAGAAAAACAGTGTTTTACATGACTCCCAGGAAAGAGACTGAGGAAAACCGAAGCTCTTTGTAAGTTTTCTCAAATCTTTACTTGTCATGCACTTGCAAATTCTGCTCTCATTCTCAAGTGTAGAAGAGAGAACAACAGTAAGCTGTAAGGCAGGGTTGTAAAATCTGGGAGAGTGAGTACATGTACTGTGTCTGGAATCTGAAATAAAGGTGTTAAGTAAGATGATATGCCTTTAAGTGGCCAAAAAACCCCAGGCTTGTGGAGTGTTGCTGCTTGTTGGAAATCAGGTTTGTGTAATAAGTTTGGAGTAATTCCCATAACACTAATTCCTAGCTCATGTCTCAGGTCTGTCTTTGGGTTTATGGTCTTTAAAATCAGTTTGCTTCTTGTCAGCTGGGTTTTAGGACAGCTTATGGATTTCCTCCTGGTGTAATGATTTGCTGAAAGTAAGAACCTGATGTTGTAGCAGTGGTTTTTAGGGCAAGGACCAGGAACTACCCTGGGGACATTCCAGTGGTTGTTCCCCAGGACTCTCCCAGCACAGCCTGTCCTTAGCCAGAGCAGGAGAGGTCAGGTACAGTGGGCAGCAGCTGTGCATTTCCTGTGTGTGACACTGCAAAGTGAGGTGCTGCAGGAGCTGCCCCAGGCCCGTGTGAGTTGGTGCCCAGTGCCCACCACCCCTGTGATTCCTGGTGCATGGGCAGCATAGAGCTGTAGAGCAGCATGAGCAGCTGTCTCTTGAAAGTAAGTATTCCTGGAAAACTTCTGCTGATTGCAAAACCATTCTGAATTAATGTAGGAAGCAGTTAACTAAATATTACCAAAAACCCATCATGTTTCAAAAAACTATTTTTTATTAAACAGAATTAAAACTAAGGTTTAATTTTTTTTATAGAAATGATTGTTTCTTCCAAACTGTGTTTCTGCAAAGAGACTAAATACTGAAGCTATTTCTCCTTTTTTTTTTAATTACTTTTTTTAAAAAAGTATAAAAGAAAACAGGACCTTTTTTCAGGAGGTACAAATCAGGGGAAAAAATCAAGTTTTCTTTAAAAAGAACATAAAAATTTAAGTCTTACACTAGAGTGAGACAGTGGTAGAATCCACTTGAGCAATGAGAGAATTGACAGAGAGAAAAAATCATCATAATTCTGACAGACTAGAAACAAGAGGGAGACATAGTACCAGTACCTCAGACACTGCTGTTAAAGCAGCTGCCAACTGCAGGAGCAGGGGCAACTCTAGAACTACTGCTCAAGAGTGTGATGCTGCTGCTATTTCTGTGAAAAATCAGGAGAAAGGAGACAAAGTTACTAATTGTAGTCATCTTAAAAAAGGCAAGTGTGCTTTTCCAGCAAACCAAAATGATCCCTGGATGCTGCTGTACAGTACGTGCCTCTGGGGGTCTTCAGCTGGAATTGGGTCCCTTTATAGCTGAGGGTAAGTGGACTCTCTGTTCATCCATTCTCTTCCCTTGTGAGCGTAAAATCAGGCTGAAAAAATCCTCATCTGGTACAGTGGGGCCTTTGGCAGCTCCTGGAGGAGCACATCTCTGATCATCCAGTCTAGAACCCTACAGACAGACCAAGCAGTAAAAGCTGCATATTTACAGGAAGATACGTATTAAGTGAACAATATTAAGTGAAAAAGCTACTAAAAGCTTTTGTTTTCAGGTTTAAAGCTAGTAGAGAGATTTCATTTTTTTGTTTCAATTTAAACATGCCAAATGAAATAGAGTCCAAGTGTAGCTAAAATGGTTCCTCTGATGCACTTGTCCACATGTATCTGAAGATAACCCCCCAGATCAGTTCTTTAAAATATTGCAGAATGAGATTTAAGTGTCCTTTGTCTAGAAGAAGAATTTTAGCATTAGTATGGGGTCTTTCTAGTCTCAACAGAAAGGATGGTTGGCTTCCTTGCCTTATACAGGTACTAAGAAACGGCCACAGTGGTGTGAGATTTGGGAAGGCCCCTTGCCTGCAAACCCTGCTGCGCTGGGTGCTGGGCTCCTGTCACACAGCTGCCCTCCTTGCCAACTTCTGCAGGCTGGGGGCTGCCACAGCCACAGCAGGGAAGGGGTGTTCTCTCCAGGAGCAGGCTGCTGCTGGAGGGCAGTGCGGCCACAGGAGGAAAAGCACAGCTTTCAGTGGTGGATGGACCTGGGACAGGCACCCTTGAGACAGCAATCCTTCTGTGCTTGTTTAAAGCAGTAGCATCTGTTCTGCTTAGAGGGGATTAAATATTCTTCCATTCCTAAATGAGACAGATTATTTCTAGATTCTTTGCTTGATTCACAGAAGGAAACAGACAAGCTGCTACAACAGAACATGGTATTCTGTCAGGTTGATGAACACTGTCACCGTCAATGAAGGTTCAATTCCAGGTGCTGCTTTCTCACCCAGGCTACCATACTGACTGACCTCTGGAGAACTCAGCATCTGAATTTTGTATTTTGGGATGCTTATCAACCCATCAGATAAACCAGCAAGTCCTTTTAATTAACTTCTTTTTGGTGTAATTGGTATATGCACCGTGCTCTGTTGACAGTCAGTCACCTCACTTGTACATTGCTATAAACTATATCAGTTAAATTTAACCTTATGGCAGTGATGACCACTATTACCACCAAAACCTGGATACTGAATTCTTTCAGCTGATAAATTAGGCTTGCTGGTGGATCAGGTACCCTCCTTAGTATGCCAAATCTAAACACTTAAAACCATTTCACACTCCTTGTAATAGCCTCACTTGTTTTCCTTCACTTTTTTAGGATTTCTTACTTTTAATAGCTACCATGGTATAAATACCAAAATGACACATTAGACAATGGATAATTAAACAAACCAAGAAAGAAGAATTGTCCCAAAACTTAAAAAAAACCCCCAACCCTTATCTTTTGTTCTCTTATATTCCTCCTTATCTGCCAGATCAGTATGTATCTTAAAGCACATGATAAACTAAGTGGCTTACTTGAAGGAACTCAGTAGCAGGAGGCACAAATGAAGTGCCCAGAGACAGCAGAATTTGTTGTTAAGCACTTACCTGGCATTTAATCAATATATCGAAGAAGTCATCATCCAGTTCCCTGGTGTTGCTGGCCATGAGGTGGCCCAGCACGGCCTGGCCGCTGTGCTGGTGGAGGCGCAGCCCGGGCAGCTCGCTGAAGCTGGCGCGCTGGTCATCGAGCCGGCGGCTCTGCGAGCTCGCCAGCAGGTCCAGGAACTCATCCGTGTGCGGGGACACCACGGACGTGGACAAGGCTGGGCAGGACAGACAAAATGAGTTAGCCTAGGAGTAAGTCCATTGCTGTAGTGAGTCTCGCATGCAAGTACATTCTGAAAATAGTATTTGGCAAAACCTCAAGTCAAATATAGATTTTACTTTAAAAAAATTACATTTTATCATCGTTTTAGGTGGAGTAGAGGATGTTGCCACTGAAGCAGCTGAGAGTCTGTTCTTCTCCTGGAAGCAGCACCTCTGATCATCCATCCTGTTACTCTGGAACCGACTCAGCAGATCAAAGAACCCTTCATCTGCCATTGTCTCCCGACTGCTTTTCTGAAAAGGAGAAGATTTAGGGGTATTTGAACTTAGAGTACCTACAGCTGGGACAACTGCGTCAGAGTTTTAGTCCAGTGATACATTTGATATTTGTGTATCTGAAATCTACTAAATGAATTTTTTTAGTCAACCACTTCTATAGCCAGAGATATATCGTAGGAGGAGAATGCTAATGATAGGGCAGCATTTTGGAGAGTGAAATACATTAGAAATGTTTCATTCTCTGAAGCAGAAAGAAACAGTGCTCTGATCATGGTACAACTGCAGTTACTCCTCCTCAGCCATTAATCCAACAAAACCCCAAATGCCCATGAGAGAAAAAAGAAACAAGAGCAGCAATGAACAGTTGCCATTATCTCCTCAGGTCTATGACCAAATGACTCAGTTCTTTTATGTTGAACTGACTTCTCTCAAGAGCGTAATAACCTATAAAGTGTGTCCAAAATCTCTCTCACTGCCTGAATCAGAAAAAATAGATTTTGTTAAGTTTGGAGAAGTGGGGTCTAGAAGAGACTTAGAAATAAAATTTATGTGCAAGCTGAGGTCTAACTTAAAAAAATCCACCAGGAATAAAGTGCTTCAGTAGTAGGGAAATCTTAAAGCTGGCACCATCCCTGAGAGAGCTGTAGAGTGGCAGATTCTGCATCGGTTTAGAGCCACAGTTTAAATCAAGTTAAACTGACCAGGACAGCTGCAGGAAGATGTTTTCCACAATTGTGATCACACAAAGATTAGTAAAGGCCATGATCTCCACAGCTCACCACACCTACCCTCTGAGAGTTTGGAACTCGATGATCAATAGAATTACTGGCATCCTGCAAAACTTTGGAGGTGGTGCCATTTTTGTACTTTTTGCCTTTCAGTCGATTTACAAAATGAAGTTTTGCTGAAGTTTTGGCAACCAGTGGTTTCTGTTTAGCAAGAATCTCACTGTTCCAGTTCGGAACCTAAGAAAACAAGAGTCAGGAAATTAAGCCTTCTGATTTTATTTACAAGTACTGTTACCTCTGACTTGCTGCTGCTTTTCCTTCCCAAAATGAGGCAGCTTTACATTAATTTGTTCATGCAGCCATGAGGATGTGGTTATAATTCTTGAGCTGCTGTTAGCAGAAGCAGGTTAGAAGCAGGTTAGTGCTGTTACTGGTCAGTCTGCAAAATGAACTGTGGTGTAACACCTGATGGATTAAAACATGATCAAACAGTGGTTTTAATTAAACACACTGAAATTGTCCTTGCTGACTGCAGTGCAGGAAAGGCAGTTAAATTAAGTGCTGAACTGCAGGCACAGCTGGCACTTCCCACCTGGCATTTTTAAAACTGGAAAGAAAAACATGAAAAAAAACCCCACCCCATATTACAAAGTGTTAGAGCAAAACAAACCCTTACACAAATGCAGCTACTCAACCAGCCATCCCTGATGCACACAAACTTCCCAATAAAGATTGAAAAAGAGGGAGACAAATGCCAGCACAAGAACAAACAGGAATAACCATCTCCTTTCACTAAACAACAGAATGGATAGCTTTATCAACCTGACAGATTTTTCCTAAAACTTCCTCTAAAATAAACAGAATTATCCACAACTGACAGACTCTTGTAACTGAATAAAAACAAACCCTTTTTTTTCCTGATTCAACATCAGAAATCATGAACACAGTCACAAATCTTCCAGCAACACTGCCTACCCACTGGATTTCCCTTTTCAAGGCTTTACTGAACACCAGCATATGGACTTTGAGAAGATGCCATCCTGTACAATCAAACCCCAATGCTCAGGTCAGGGAATGTTCTACATACCAGACATTTATGGAAGGAATTTGCAGAATCTACTCCACAAGTACCTTGAAGAAAACCCTTCATAAGCGCTAGACTGCAATAGTAGATTAATGCCAGAAATCTACAGGACACATTTTAGTGCATTTAGGGCACAGACTGTTACAGGATACATATTTTAAAAGTGCTCCCAGATAATACAGTTAAGTATATATAAGTATATATATATATATAACTATATATAGTGCTCCCAGGTAAGATTCAGAGAGTAAGAAAACCAAGCTGATAGTGGCCAAAAGCTTAGAGGGTTCCCTGCAGAGGCCTTGCCCTAGAATAATGACAGAGTCTTTCTAAAGCAGTACCCAAAGAGGCTTCTGAGCACCAGTGCCAACTTCAGCTGTACTGACTGTCCACATGCTTTGAGATTTTATTGCCTGTTTGATTAACAGGCTTTGCCTCACCTGAAGAGACTGGAATTAGATATCCCAGTGTGGAGGGGAAAATACCAAATTCAGTCTGCCACTGGAGTCATTTATGCAGAACTGCCAGCCCACTGCTGAAAGGCAGAATTTGGAGGAAATCTCCCATAGACTGGCACAAGGATTTTAATCAGGAACTCCCATCTCCAAGAGATTTCTCTGAGCTTTGGGGGGGAAGTTGCTTTGCCTGTCTGTGACTCAGCTGCAGCATTTCTGAAATACTAAATTCTGAATTACTAAAGAAGGATGTTGAAGCTTCTGAGGGTTTGCAAGTTGGTTAAAAGCTCAAAGTGAAAAACACAACATGTATTTTAAGTGCCTATAAAATGACTGTAACCAAAGAAAAAGTGTTCAGAAGGGCTGAGCTAGAGCTTAGGAATTTTACTCTGAATTACTTCCATGCTGCAACCTCAAACCATCTCTTTATAGAGATGAAAGAATTCCTGTGATGCGCATTACAGAACCCCATTCTTTCTCATTCGTGCAGGGAATAAAGCAAACTTCCCACAAGCCACTACAACCGTTACCTGTCACACACTGACTGTTACCTAATGACAAAAGTATTATTTGTTAGTATTGTTAGACCTGCTGTTTTGGAACGCCTAAGATCAACTAAATTAAAAGGGGAGGCAAATGGCACATCAGCACACCCTTAGAAATGTTTCACTGCAATCTCAGCAGCAGAACAGAAAGAAGCAAAGTGCCAACCTTTTCTGGTGTTAATTTCATAAGTTCCATGTTCTCCATACTGTAACGGCGTCCTCTTGGTCTGCCACCTTCAAGAGACAAATTCATCTTTTCATTATTAAAATTTATGGTGTCACTTGCAAAGCTGTGGCTGTACTCATTTAAGGTCCAAGGTCCAAGACACAGACACAATTAGAACACATGAAGAAACTAAGCAGTAATCTGTGATTCACAATATAAATCCTTCAGAAAAGGAGGTGCTGAACGGGTCGAATAGTGCAAGAACCTTTTTTAGCTGGTGGGGAGAAAACCAGGCAAACTTGCATACTCAACCATGGGCAGTAAAGAACTCAAACAAGAGATTCTTTTTGAAGTTCTCTGGTGGGAAAGAACTGCAGAAAGAGGCACATACCATTCAAACTGTTTTCCACCATGTGGCTTTCTGCCATCATGGAGTTGTTCGTGCTGTAGCTTAATCCAAGAACCATTTGAAGATCTGAGAGATTAAGTCTGGCAGTGAGTTCTCCGCTTCTGTCTCCTACCTTCAAGCAAATCAAATAAGCAGTTACGTTACCTTAACAAATACTCACATGTGTAAGTGTAAAGCAATCCCTGTCCCCTAGATGTCTGAGAGAAAAATGCTGAAGAAGTTTTCCTGGTTGAAGACTGAGAACCATCTTCTTAAAGAAGTAACAACTAACAGGTAACATAACAAAGCCTAAAATAATCTCTGCTAGGTTACTAATTTAGAGTCCGTGACAACATTGTGAGTGGTGACACTAGAACTAAGGAGCTAACTGCAGTGAGAAGGTGGCTGAAACAACATGGAATCAACTGTCTCTGAAATCATTCAAAATGCATTCTGTTGCTCAAAAGCAGATGCATGGACGTACTCTGTCATGGTAAAACCTCTGTGTGAGAGAGCGCAAAAACCAACAGGCAGCATAGCGGGAGTATGAAAATCATACCTCTCTGGAAATCTCCAGGTGCCTTTCTGCGAAATGGATGGCTTGGTCGTGATTGCCCAGAGCAGTGTATGCATTCCCTAAACTCCAGCACGCTCTTCCTTCCCCAATTCTGAAAACAACACACATTTCCAGTTACACCTCTACCTGCTGAACACCAGAGGTCAGGTTTTCACAGCACTGCCACAGTAATTTGCAGGGCCAAAAAAAACCGAAGGCAATCATCAGAGACCATTCCAACACCCACACATTAAATACTGTATCTAAAGAGGTCTGATCTGGTTATAAATAAATATGAACAAGTTTAATCAAAATTTTGATTTTTAAGCTCACAGCAAACAAATCAGTTTTGCAAGCATGGAACATTGTATAACCTACTTTGCTTTTCCTCAGTTTGCATGTCCTATTAGTCCTCTGTATTCTTATTGACTTAAGAAGATGTACATTTAAATGTTGCTAAAGATTATGGTTGCTACTGATATTATGAAAAAGGCCTCAGAAATCAGGATTGTAATATAAACATTACTTGCTGCTGTGTTATTCTTCTTCTCCCATCTCTTCCTATATTATTAACTTGTGGACAAGTAGCACACAGGTTCTTATGAAAGTAGGGTGAATTATTATAATGAAGTCATGAAAGACAGATCTGCTTTTCCTTTCCTTAATTTACACAGACGTGCTGACAGGAGATGATGTAGAAACAGTCATTCATCAATTTGTCTTTCATGTCAGACGCATTAGCTGAAATACCATCATGAGTAATTTTTGTTTTCCATATGAAAACCAAAGCCCAGCATTGAGGGAATTCACATTAACGCAGCTGTCACTAGGGAACAATGACAGCAGAGTTGAAGGCAACAGGAGTGTCACACATACATTAAACCCTCTCTTAGGGCTTACTTGTCATGTAGTTCCTGAGCAATCACAAGGTGTTTCAAGTGATAATCAATTGCTTTCTCATAGTCCTGGAGCAGAGTGTAGGTGTTCCCCAGGCTGTAGCAGGCCTGCGCTTCCACAGCTCTGTCCTTCAGCTGCCGCGCCAGCTGCAGCGTCCTCCTGGAAGAGAGGGTCACTCACCTCAGAAACCACTGCAAGGAGAAGGTTTCAGAAGTGCACACCCAAAAATCAGTTACACAACTTAATAATTGATTAGCCGATAATTCGCCAGCCTGGTGCCCTAATTTATCTTCCTTATAAACGCTTACACTCTCAGACTTTTAAAATCTTCCACTCCCCTCCACTGCAACCTACTTCCACCTACTTTATTAGAGAGCAGCCTGATACCTCAAATAGCATCTTTTAATTGATTGCTTCATTAATAATTTGTAGGAGTTTCCCTGGCGGGATGCACCATTTAATACCAGTGTTACAACACCTACTTGCCCATCAGCATGGCAGGACAGGTCTATATCCACCAAGCCAGCCCAGCCCTGTTGGGCAAGAAGAATTTGAGTGCTAAGAGGGATCTATCTGCTCAGTACTGAGGCTTTTCTCCCTAAGAACAGGTGTGCTCTCAAATCCCGGTAAGATGCTAGTAACACCTACATTGTATCTTTGCCAAGCTTTTACTTTGCCAAGTACAGCAGCAACTGCTTAGTGGTGCAGAAATCAAGAAGTCTGGCTTGAAAATACAGACTAAAGATGTAAATTTATGTTGCTGTGCACCACCTTTCTCAGCTGGTGAACACACCTGAGGCAACCACCCATCACAGGGTAGGAGAGCTACTCACATCATTCCAGAACTCACTAAGAGCTGAGACAGTAATGCCTGCTTCTAGAATAAAGGGAATAAATGCCTAGCAGTGGAAAGATGTCTGTCTACAGTACTGCAAAGAATTTTTTTAAAGTAACAAAAGAGTTTAAAAAAAAGCATTAATGCTGCCCCTCCCTTGAAAGAGCCAGAACAGTTAAACAACAAAGGAAAAATTTCTTAGCTAAACAAATGGAGTTTTTTCCAAAGTGTATATTGAAGAGGTGGCTGTTCCACAGTGAGCTACAGTACCAGGCACAACAGAAGCAAACTGTACAAGAGGGATAAATTGTTTTTATCAGCAGTCACTCACCTGTAGTATTCAGCAGCAGTTTCAAATTCCCCCAGGAATATGTAGGCATTTCCAAGGTTGCTGTATGCTCTTCTTTCTGCTGATCTATCACCAAATTCCTTTGCAATTAGGAGACGCTTCAAAATGTGAAATAACTGCATTATTTACTCCACTTTATACTTTGTAACATAAATTTGCATGCAGAAATGCATGAAAATAATGCATTCTTTAGGTCAACAATGATTGATAAGAACAGCTGAACTTGAAGTTGTGCCATTAAGATTTAAAACCTTCATTAAAAAGCTTGCAACAAGATCCAACACAATACATGTACTAAAGGTCAGAAGCAACCTGATATTCTCCTAGAACAGAATTCATTACTTGCACATTGTTGTACCTGTTCATGGGCTAAAACTGCACTCCTGAAGTTGCCCAGAAGATAGTGTGTGTTTCCCAGATTTCCAAAGGCACGCCCTTGTGCTGCTCTGTCACCCAGCTCTGTTACAATTGTCAAGTTTTCCCTGTTTTGGGGGAAAGTGAGAAGGAGAAGAACAACTTTTAAAAGGTTTGGGTTTTTTCTCACAGACATTTAAATAATAATTTTAAAAATTCTTATATAAAGGAAAAGGTAGAAGCATTCTACTTTGGCCTGTTTGAACGGCCTTCATATAACCACGAATCTGAGTAGGAAATATTTCCTCTCAGATACCAAACTCCACTGCATTCTTACTCAAGCCAGTGTGCTCCTCTCTAGTTACACACACAGGTATAACAAGGTCCTATTGTCTCAGCCTGGTTTGAAGAATTCTGCTGGTTTTAGCTACAAGTGAGGGCCTGATAAAAAAACCAGTGCACCATCCCGTTGGATAGACCAAGCTGACAGATGCCTCAGTTCTGCAAAGAAGCATTCCACCGTTTAGCTCACAGCACTGCAAATCTCCCATATGCTAATAAGCTACATGATCATATCCTCCCAGCCCCCAACATTTAAAGCTACTACTTACTCATAATAATTTGCAGCTTTTTGTAAAGCATTTTTCACATCATCTGGAAGTTCCCCTGGATCATGAGTCCCAGCATTAGCTACATTTTTCCCTTTAGAATGATATACATTTCCCAGATTATACAGTGCTCTTGCTTCTCCAACCTGAACCAGAAGTAAAAGAAGGCATTAAAATTTCACGCTTCAAAGACTTCTGTCATAACAACTATTTGTACAATCCACAGATAGGAAAAAAGTTCCTTAATTACTTGTCAACACACACTCTGCCCATTCTGCACATGTTATCACCTACCCAGTCATATCCCTCAATCCAATTGTTTTGCATATTACTTCCTTTTGAAGAGCAAGACACATTCCTGAGGTCAATCACCATTAAAAATTAAATTAAAAACAAACAAACCCACCACAAAATAAGATAATATTTAACCTGGATCTATAGTCTTCCAGGTACAAACAACTCTATTCCATCTAACAGATTCTTACTGCCTAGAAGAAATAATTGAATATTCACTATTCCCCTCTGAAAGATGCACAACTCCTTACAAGTACAACAGGGTTCAGGAATGTGTGTTAGCACTTTACATCCAGATTCCTGTACAATTCTTACCTTATCATTAAGCTCTCTGGAAATATCCAGATGTCTTTGACAGCAAACGATAGCTTCTTCAAAATTCCCAAGTACCTTTAAGGTGTTGCCCAGATTCCCACTAGCTTTAGCTTCTCCCAGTAGATCTCCAATTGTCCTAAAATTGCAGAAATTAAGTACCCAGAAAACAGTGTATAATTTAAACCAAGCAGATGGTCGATGTATGGTAGAGAATTATATGAATTTATGAAAAGATACTACAACCATGTAAATGTGTATGTGTTCAGTTCATTTTATATCTGAAATGCACGCATAAACATTGTTCAATCTGTGGTTACAGACATCTCATTGTGTCTGTGCTGTTTGGCCAGCTGCTGGTATTCATGGTATTGCTCATCTGCTAAACATTTTTTTTTAATTCACATCTTTTAGGAAGAGAATAGAGAGAAAATTCTTAAAGATGATGTAGAAAGACAGCATTAGAAAGAGAAGTTTAACTGCATTTGCGTTTTACTTGACTATCTCCTTTTACTTAATGAGATACTTTACTGTAAGGTTTGAGAGTTACAGTCTCCTCTGTAGCTGAAGGCACTACTTCATTTCTAGATTCTAAAGAAGACTAAGGCAAGACACTGCCACTGAACCACTCAGACTGCCATACCTGGGGGATAGCACAACAAAACAAATGCCCACAACCTCACAGCAGTGGAACACGTTAAGGCAAGGGCAAGAATAGATTTGTGTATAAATTGCAGTTAAGTACATTATATGCCTGGGTCTTTTATTGGATCTATACAAACCAGTAAAAGTCAGATACACGAATAGCATATGACATGGATGGCGTTTCAGATTTCACAGTATTATATTATGAGTTTTACACAGATAAACATTAAGGAGCTCTGTCTAGTAAACAAGAGAGCAGCTTAACAATTTGGAGAAGTAGAAACACTAAGTTTTAGAAACACGGAAGGGTAAAGAAAGGGTGGATTTAAAGCAGCCACTTAATTATCCAGAAACCTGGTGAGGCCTCAGTCAGTTCTAGGATTATGGTGCTAGACCAAGCATTAGCTGCCAGGTTAGAGGGCAACCAGGCGACCTGACCTGCCAGGCCCCCCAGCCCTCTGCCACCACCACGTTGACTCATTAGCCAGTCTTAACAGCAGGGTTTGGCAGGAAAATGAACAGTCAGCTGCTCAGATCTGCCAGAATGGATGACATGGAGAACGATTACCTTGCAAGAGTTAAATCGTGGTGATGGTATTCCAAAGCCTTTGCATATTCATGCAGGTAGAAATAGGCATTGCCCAGCTGGCTGTAAATAGCACTCAGGGTTCGTAAATCTTCAGTTCCAACCTGAACAGCTGCTTCAAAGAAAGACACTCCAGCCCGACAATCTCCTGCCTTGCACAGGCGCTCGCCTTCCAGAGCCAGCTCCAGGCAGGAAGCCTCCATCCTGCACCAGGGAAGCAAAAGGCAAACAGTCACTCCAAATGCCACACTCTGTCCAGCACCTGAGCTCTGAACAGGGCATTATTTTGCTCAGAGGACCTCTCTTTCTTTAGGACAGGGAGTCAGCACCACAGTACAACCAATGAGCTTTGCTTTACAGTATTACAGAAACTAAGCCTGACATGGAAATTACAACTTGGATGGTGTTGAGCAAAATAACATTTAAACAAGCAGCTACAATTTCTTATTTTCTTTTTCAGTCTCCGAGAGGAAACCAAACACTTATTTGTCCATATGTAGTACCCGTAGGGTTCAAAAACAGTTTTCACCATCTAGATAATTTCAGAAGTTACCTAGAAATCAAGCTCTTACTGACAAATACTGATTCTGACAAATGGAAGCACTTTAATTTTTAGGGTGATACCATAAACCTGCAAAATTATTCACAGGAAAAAAATTAAATTAGAATATTCTGTGTATCAAAGACTGACTAATTTCCCCCAAGTTGCTTCCTGTGTAATTCAATACTCCTTGGCACTTCATTTCTTATACTGGCACTGCTATGAAAATTCTCAGTGTAAGAAAAAATATCTAGGTTCAATTTAAGACAAAATGTATGTCAATTCAAGTTACTTCACTGATACACCATCATTCCAGAACCCACTGGAATAGTTTTTACTATTATTAACAAGTACTTGTGTAAGTATACAGGTATGAAATACTGCAGTCACAAATGAACTTGTAGAATATTACATTTTGAACATGAACAAAAGCTGATAGAGAACTACAGTGCCAAAAACAATTCACGTGTATTTTTGCCTCTATGATTTCAGGAGTACAAAATGTAACATTTCAGTAAGTGTTAACAGTTTTATCCAAACATTCCCTACTTTCCAGTTCTGAGATGCGAGGGAAGCAGGGGAGCAAAAGATGAGAAAGACGATGGCTCCAGGTCTGGATCTTGAAGCAATATGGTTCTCCAGATTTTTCAAGATACATGCATTTTAAAAAGCTTGCAAAAATGTCAGCATTCTGGGTTTTTAAAGATTTTTTTTCAAAATGAAAACTCAGTANCTGGCTGTAAATAGCACTCAGGGTTCGTAAATCTTCAGTTCCAACCTGAACAGCTGCTTCAAAGAAAGACACTCCAGCCCGACAATCTCCTGCCTTGCACAGGCGCTCGCCTTCCAGAGCCAGCTCCAGGCAGGAAGCCTCCATCCTGCACCAGGGAAGCAAAAGGCAAACAGTCACTCCAAATGCCACACTCTGTCCAGCACCTGAGCTCTGAACAGGGCATTATTTTGCTCAGAGGACCTCTCTTTCTTTAGGACAGGGAGTCAGCACCACAGTACAACCAATGAGCTTTGCTTTACAGTATTACAGAAACTAAGCCTGACATGGAAATTACAACTTGGATGGTGTTGAGCAAAATAACATTTAAACAAGCAGCTACAATTTCTTATTTTCTTTTTCAGTCTCCGAGAGGAAACCAAACACTTATTTGTCCATATGTAGTACCCGTAGGGTTCAAAAACAGTTTTCACCATCTAGATAATTTCAGAAGTTACCTAGAAATCAAGCTCTTACTGACAAATACTGATTCTGACAAATGGAAGCACTTTAATTTTTAGGGTGATACCATAAACCTGCAAAATTATTCACAGGAAAAAAATTAAATTAGAATATTCTGTGTATCAAAGACTGACTAATTTCCCCCAAGTTGCTTCCTGTGTAATTCAATACTCCTTGGCACTTCATTTCTTATACTGGCACTGCTATGAAAATTCTCAGTGTAAGAAAAAATATCTAGGTTCAATTTAAGACAAAATGTATGTCAATTCAAGTTACTTCACTGATACACCATCATTCCAGAACCCACTGGAATAGTTTTTACTATTATTAACAAGTACTTGTGTAAGTATACAGGTATGAAATACTGCAGTCACAAATGAACTTGTAGAATATTACATTTTGAACATGAACAAAAGCTGATAGAGAACTACAGTGCCAAAAACAATTCACGTGTATTTTTGCCTCTATGATTTCAGGAGTACAAAATGTAACATTTCAGTAAGTGTTAACAGTTTTATCCAAACATTCCCTACTTTCCAGTTCTGAGATGCGAGGGAAGCAGGGGAGCAAAAGATGAGAAAGACGATGGCTCCAGGTCTGGATCTTGAAGCAATATGGTTCTCCAGATTTTTCAAGATACATGCATTTTAAAAAGCTTGCAAAAATGTCAGCATTCTGGGTTTTTAAAGATTTTTTTTCAAAATGAAAACTCAGTAAGAAACATTCTGTAATTGTTGAAAAAGCACGTGCTAATATTGCCAAAAAGTAGACAATCAAATGCTGCCTTTTGCAAAAGTTATTTTAATGGAAACACCAGACTACGCCTGTTTTGACTTGACATGGTGATGAAGTTTTTAACATATCTGCAATATTTACATTTCTTTATTTTTCTAAACTAGAAAAAAAATTGATTCTACAAAATTCTACTCAAATCTGAACAGGAAGAAAGTATTTTTGAAAAACCTAGTGACTTCCAAAAGAACTAGAGGAACTGGGATCACAAGTACAATACAAAACACAAAATACTACCATACCTGCTGGTCTTCGACATGCCACAACTTAAGCACAGCAAGATGACCGACATGTTTAACTTCTGCAGTCAAAAGCACTGTCTGTTTGGTAGTTGGTAAAGATGCTGACAGCAAAAGATAACTCCAGCATGAAGTTCTTGCCAAGCCCAACTTCTCAGGTTGGATATCCATAACACATGCAGTATTTTTAGGTTTGGAAACTCTTCTCAGAGAAGTTAAAGCATTTGTATGTGCTACAACACACCACTTGGGTCTCATTACATTGTGCATGTGTTGAATGTAAGACAGAAAAAGGCAGAAATGATTAAGCACAATTAAGTACAAGGCCGAAATGATTACACCATCAGCAACTGAAGGTTTAAGACTTAAAACACTTCATTGGGTAATCTTAATCCTATCCAAAGAGGTTCTCTCCGGGCACCTCATGTTAACTGACACGTCCAATTAGAGTGACAGCTAGAAAATATGGTGCTTCTCAGTACACAGATTTGGACTATTACACAGCCACACTCTTTGGATTTTTAGCTTGAATGGCTAAAAAGAGCAGAACTTTCAGCAAAATTTGTGTGTGACATAACAGTCAAAATGTTACACTGGACTCTGCTTCCGTAAGTGAATTTATTCCATTAAAAAAAAAAGAAATTATTTTTAACTGTGATGCATCAGCCACATAATCAGTGAAGAAAAGGCAAAGTTAAAAAAGGTACAAGGCCAATACCAGAGAGTGCTGCAGTCTGGTAACTCCCCTGAAAGACTGCATTCATCTCATTTCACACTACACCAAAAAATACCAAATGCCAAGGCAGCATTACCATTTCATCAGGGAACTTGAAACATAATCATTTGACTTTGCAACCCTAGATTTATTGTAGCTTATAAAAATGAAAGATGTGGGGTCTTTCATACAGAACACAACTAAGAAGCAAAAGCCTTAGACTGATGAAAATCAGCTTTTGTTACAGTGTTTCAATTCAACAGAATTACAGGAAGGAAATGAAAATGGGAATTAATAATTGTTTGAGTAAAAAAAAAGAATGCAAAAATTAACACTTCTCTTGAGCACAACTCCAGACAGGTTGTGTTAACAGGTTGCTAGAATCAGCACAGCAAATTAAAGCTTTAATTCCATCTGGATCCATTCTTTCTGACCTACCATTTCAAAATCTAAATAAGCTATACAAAAATAGAACAGAAAAAATTAAATATTTATTTCCACAGTTGCCTGCGCTCAATATTAATATTTTATTCAGGTTATATAAGAGCTATGAAATCACTCAGTTATTTTAAAAATTTCCTAGGTTTTACCATCAAGTACCAAAACTGGATTCAGAAGAGGTTTGGTTTTGGTTTGTATTTGTTTTTTCCACTCCTCTGCTACTTAGAGAATTCTTAACGCAAATTAACACTTTTTTTTGTTTGTTTTGTTGGGGTTTTTTGAGATTTATGTAGGCATTCCCCACCTGTCACTACTAATGGTTAAACAGCACTTTGGCAGACTAGACAGGGCCAGGTTAATCAATGTTTTAGGAAGTCATTAAATAGTTACAAGGAGAATATGACATTACTTTCTCTGTTCCCAGGGCTGAATTGAATTATTTACTCAACACCCAACGGCCAAACAAGAGATTCAATGTATCTGCAGAGAGAAGAGAACAAGCCCCATTCATCTGTGCACTTCTAATGAAATTCTGTTCCTGCTGAACAGGATAATGTTCTCAGATATTACTTGGAAATGCTCACACAGGGCTTCGTTTTGTTATGCTGTTTATAGATGCCTGGACCTGTTCTCTGAAAGGCTGGCATCTCCTGAATAATTTCTCATTTGTAAAACTACCTCATCCTTATCTGTCCCTCGAAGCTCTTCCTCTTGCCTAGATCCCTGGTTTTTTTTCTTGTTTTTTTTTTCTCCCCTTGTTCTTCTCTGACCTTTTTCACTTTCTATTTTAAACCTTTATTATTTCTAAGAATATAAACCCTAAGCATAAGGCATCCTTGTTTTTGTCTCCCTCCCTTCAGCTGCTCTCATCTTACAATAAGGACAAGAAAACTGGTAAGAATGAAGGCAATGAGACTCATTGATTACCACAATCTCTGAACACGATTTAGTTTTACTCAGTTCAATTCCAGCTAAGAGGACTTTTTGCTTTTGAGAGGGAACACAGTTGTCATCAATTTGCCATGAAACACAGTGCAAACAACACACCTAGAGACAAAACAATTTACATTGTTATTGTAATTACATTACATCTCTTTACTTCAGATGCACAGCATTACTAATGCCACAGCATCCTATAATAAAGCTCACATTCCTGACTCCTGCTCTTACTCTTGGCTTCTCCACATGAGCAGAAGCCTCCACAGCGACCACTGCAAACAGCTCCACCACACCTCCACTGCAGCACTGGTTCCAAACTATGCTTGATGGTGAGGTTAGAAACAAACAAACTCACACACGAAGATGCCACACACCTGAGTTCTGGGTTCTTTTGCTCCAGTCAAGATAAAAGCGGTTACAAGGTTTTGGTGTATGAATTTAGCAGGCCAAAAGAAGCAAGTTCTACAAATATTCACACTACTGATCATTTATTCATACAGATCAAGTAATATTAGCATTTTATTTTCAGTCGCTAAACAACAAAAGAAGAAAAAATAGTCTCCTTCCACCAGCATAAAATTTTCATAGCTGCTAAAGTGATACTGATCAACTACTGTGGGAAGAACTTGCACAGTCAGGAACAGACTCATAGTAAAGCATTCCTTAGGAGTGGACTCCAACTTCTTCAAAATCAGTTCTAATGGAATGCCAGAAGGAAGGAACAAGTAGTCAGAGCCAAACAAGCCTGGGATAATACCTGCAAGTAAATTTTTGTAAAAACTGGTAACTCCCTCCCCAGTAATTTATGACCTTTTTTTCCTGCACTAAATTTTAAACTCTAACAAAATAAAATATTTCCAAATTATAGCTATCAAAAAATTCCAGTTAAATATACTGAATTGCTCTGCAGTTTCTCAAAGTCTTAGAAAAGTTTAATATTTTTTTTAATTAAAAGTATTTTGCCACCATGCTTTTAAAATGTGAATCAGATTACAGTTCTTGCAGGAAAGTTTAATAAGGTCATGAATATTGTTATTGTTGATATTTTTAATCGCTCTCATTCAAACCTGTACTGAAACACAGCAGTAAGACATTGTGTCCTGACTGTGCTTGCCAATTTTTTTGAAGTTTTTTTTAGCTTGTCAGTTTAAACCAGACAATTGGCCATGACACATTTTTCACCCATTTACTGCTATAATAGTACCCTGAACAGCTCCTGCTTTTATTAAAGAGTGAGCAAGGACCTTCTGTAATTGTCTGGGGAGGACCGAGAGCATCAGCACCAGCGTGGGTAAAGGTGGTAGAGGAATGCTGGGAAGCAGGACCCTTCAGGAAACACTCAGCACAGAACTATGATCCTTACGCACTTGGGGTCAAAGCCACAGGATGAAGATTTTAGCAACATAAAGAGAGAAAACAGTAAATTACAGCTTATTTGCTAATTTTTCTCCTTACTGACCATGAAAAGGCTTCTCCAGCTGGTTGCACTGCTAACCAGAACACTGGACTAGTATGAAATGAAACAAAGTACTTCTCTTCTATGAAATGGAAGAGAAGAGCAATCCAACAGCAATCTAACAATGTCAGAATGTTGAAAAGATTAATTTTAAGCCATAGCATGTTCTGTCTTACAAATATAGGTAGTGCCTTATTGCTGTTAGCTAGCAATGAAAAGGTCTCCAAAGAAAGGATGACCAGGGTAGGGGTGGGGGGAGCACACAAGAACCACATTTTTTATTTCTTTTCAAACAACCATTTCAGTCTTCCAGTGTCCCTTCCTATTGAATGAGCTGCAAGATTTACCCTTCCAAACACCATGCAGTACACAATGCTCCTGTAGTTCAGCTCCATTAGAGCGAGTCTGCAGTGCTAACACGTTGTCCCACGTCTGTAAAGGGGATTCAGAAGAAAAATGCTAAAAGCTCTTAGAAGGGAAATCCCATATCCTCTTCACTTGCAAGAACAGTATTTTTGAGACCAAGGCAGTTTTCATCTATCAATCAAACCTCTTTATCTTAAGCAAGGGAAACACCTCATTATTCATCGAAACAATAATGGGACAAGTATAGAGAACTTCAGCAGACAAAACTCAGCAATTTGCATAGGCAGCCCAACAGCTAAAAGAGGGAGCAAGTACTACCCTGCAGGCATCATACTTTGTATCATTCTACCCCAAATACAAAGAAATACAGACAATAATGTACTATTCCGCTACCATGCAAGTTCCAATACTACACACTTAGGTAATCACGCTAATATCATCTGCTATGTAGCAAAAGTGAATTTTCATAGTTCAAAAATCAAGAAAAAAATGGGTTTAATTTTCAGTTTCAATAACACTTCTAGCAGAGATATCAAACTATTTGTTGAAACTTGTTTAGCTTTCTATTATTAATAGCACTTATTAATTTACAGCAAAATTACCAGTCTTACCTGTATCGCACGTGAAAGGAACGATCTTCAGGCATGCTTATCAAAACATTATTTTCCGCCATTGAGTTACATTATCAGTAGAGAAAGTAATACTGTTCTGTAGTAGGGTAAGTACTTTATTATGGAGAATTGTTGTCAGAGCACCATTCCAGTTAGTATATTAAGAAGCTGGAGTAAAGATATCCTAAGCTCCTGTAGAAAAACTCTTCTTTATTACTGAGGTAAGGAGGTCACTGCCAGACATCTCACACCTTCAGAAATGTTCATGTTCTTTCATCTGTGGCCCTTTAAGCTCCATTCAGCCGCATTTCTGCAAAGGGAACACAAGATGCTTGGCTTGAAGTCTCATAGTCAGTTAATAACTCATCAGCATTTGCAGCTGATGTAAAAGCATAACACTGTTCCTACCAAGCAGGAAACGTCAATCAAGACCTTGAAGGCAGAGCCAAAGCCTTCTACACAGACACGGCAAGTCCTGTACGCAAGTGAGAAAGCTGAAGAGCATTAACAAAAACCAACACTCTCTTCTCTTGGAGACTTTGAAGAATTTACCCTTGTTAGTATTCTTTGGCCTCATGAAGTAACAGGCAAAAACCTTAAAGGATGAAAGGCATAATATAGAACAGATCCCAAAGTGCTTTACAGGTAAACACTGCCACTGAAACCCTGATCATCAGCTGAAAGCCCACAGCAGTCAGAACTGGTGGGCACAATCCCATCTGGAGATCATCCATTCTGGAGATTGTCCCACCTGGAATACTGCAAGCACAGCAGCCAGCAAGGGTTTAAGATCTATGTTCACTTTTCTCCTCTCTGCTCCCAAAAGAAAAGGGGGGAGGTATGGGAACTTGGAGGGCAAGAGGTGTTAACACTGACTTCCTATTCAAAAATTCTGCAGCACTGTGATGTGAGCTCCAAACTATGCTTCAAAGGGATTGCAGAAGCCAGCATGTAAATATTGGACATGTTTAGGCTGGCTGGGAAAAGATTAACAGAAAAGAAATCCTGTAATCAAAAGTTTACCCACTTTTAAACACATTTTTAGTAGAGACAGTGACATATTTATGCCTCAGTACTAATATTACCCTCCTTTGCAAGTAAACACAGAGTTGTGTAACTCACAAATGCATATTTCATCAAGAGACTGCAGAGGTGTCAAAAAGACAGGAACAGAGCTCATATTCAGAGCTGTCACCAGAAGAATATGTAAACCTCTATATTTAATTGTCGATATAGGCCATGGCTTTTCCTCTCATTAGTTCTATCAAGTCCCAGCTGCGAAGATTCATGCTTCCCATCATTCTTTACCCTGACAGCAGCCCTCAAACACACTATCCACATTCTTCCAATTAAACAACTATTTTGCTCTTCCATGCTCATCACTAGAATTATTTGGCATCAACAAGTGGGTGTGGGTGTATTTTTGCAATTATGAAGCGTGACACCCACAGGTTACAATACCACTGCAACCCACACACTGGGCAGCCCGTGTTCCAGGTATTCACTCTGCAGAAGTTTGTCCCACCTCATCAGGTAACTCATACAGGCAGATGGCCCTAAGCCACCAGTCTACAGCAACCCCCCATGAGCACTCCTGCTGCTCAGCAAATCCAAGGGATCTGGAAGTTCTCTTCCACAGAGGGACACACCACAACCTAAAAAGTGTGTACTTTGGCAACCTCCACAGATCACAAAATGATGACTGTGGTAATTTGTTTGTATATTTATGTGGTAATGGTAATTAACTGCATAATTTTAAAAGCTTTTTTTTAAAAATAAAAAGCCAACTTTAATTAAAAAAACCAGTTACACTTAAAAGTACATCAGAAGATCTGCATTTGTTCCAATATCAGTTATTTTTAGCAGTACATTTCACATCAGCTGTTTATAGTTTCACTATATCTGAGCTACACTTCTGTCCTCATCCTCTGACTGATGCCACCATCTCCCAAGAGCTGGAACCACTACTCCTGCTTTCTTCCCTCCTTACTGGCCATACAGCACATTCCTAGTCTTGGGAGGGTAATACGGACACACCCACATTGGCCAACACATCATCATCCCAGATCCAACCAAAATTACTGGGTCTGCTCTTCATACCTCGCTTCTTCACGCGTAAGTCATTAGGATGTCAATTACGCCTTCAGCCATGCCAACGTGTAATCAGGAACCAAACCTAAATCATATTAATTAGAGTGGGGAATGCAAAATTCCGGGGGTGGAAGTCAAACACTTGCACAGAGAGCATCTCTCAGGTGTAAACTGGCCTTGGGAGGACTGGAGTACAGCAAACTCAGCCTTGCTCTTTTAACTGCCACACCTTAACTACTGAGAGCATCTCTGGATAACCAAGCCTTGCCCGAGCTGGTGATCAGCATGGAATTGGCTCAGGGGACACAGGGCTCCAGCAGAAAAGCCTAAGGAATTAAGAGGCCATAGGAGAAGTTAGTTATGTCAGCATAACTAACAGTGAAACAGGCTTTCTCCTAAACTTGCATTTTTAATTAAAATTTTATGTAGCTTGAAAAAGTCACTTGGTGCTTACTAGGAAAAAATCTGTATTAATGCAATCCATCTGCTTTAAATTTATTCTATCCACACCTCGGAGCAATACAAAATCTCTATCTATGTTAAAGAGCTGCCTTTCAGGAAAGCATAAATAGAAAACTGAAGTTGTATACCCAACCTTAAAATGCACAATTTTACTAAATACAGGAGGTTCTAGGGGTTTTTGTAATTTCTAAGTAGCAGCAAAAAGCCTGCAGAGAAAAGACTGGGTCTCCTTCAGAAGTGGAAAATTAAACTGGTGTTACTAATTACACAGTTGTTTGATACTGAAACAGAAATGAACACCAGCATCGCCACCCCCAAATCAAATGAAGCAAGGCAAAGGTTGGGCAATCAAATGTGGCAGCCACTCCACAGCCACACCACAGACAAAACGTGCACTGTATCAACTCTTTTTCAGGACAAAATGGTGAGCCATATTTAGGGATTACTCACCCTGGCTACAAACAGCTAAAGGATCTTCAATTAAACCATCAATAAAACTGTAAATTTGCCTCAATTCAACACTCTATCTAAAAAAATGTACTTATTGCTGTCAGAAAGTCACTTTCCATTCTTTTTCTATTAAATCACAGACTTATATGGAAGCTATATGAATACAGATGGAGTTTGCATGATGAAAGTACATCTCAGCCTTCCATTAACATCCCTGCACTGAATCAGTGATACAAATGCCAAGACTGGAATGAGGCTCACTCTCTCTCAAGATAAATTATAGAAGAAACCAAGGCTCCCCATCTTTAATTCTAATCAGTATGTTTCAAGTTCCTGACAGTGATAAAACAATAGCTGCTACTTCTTTCCCAAAAGCTTGTATGCAAGCTAATGGTCCTAGTCATCACAACTTCCAGACAGGTGTTTCATGTTTTAAGGCATTTTCCATTTTGGCAATTATTTGATTACATACTAGAAATTTCATCTCAATGGTAGACAATGAGTTTAATCAGTTTGCAATTCTTAGTTCCAATGAATGTCTACAATAAACCCTTTCATTTTAACTTTTGACAGAAAACAATATTTCTGCACAGGTGAAAATTCATCAGCAAGCAACAGAAAGCCAATACTGCAATTTATTAGCAGTACACAGAACTAATATTCACAATACAGTTGGAGGAGATGGGGTTTTTTTCTCCTTCATCACCTCAAAACGGTATATTTTAAGCAGCTTCATTTGCTCCTTCCCTCAACCCACACCTTCTTTCTTGGAGTTTGCCAGGAGATCAAAAGTATTGCTTTGCTTATCCAGTCACATGGCTGGGCAGCTGACAGACCCTGACCGGTCACTCGGGGGCTGGTGCAATATCAAACAGTTCCGTTCCTGCTGCCTTTCCCTAAAGGAGATGATCAAGTCATGCCTTCTCTCCCCATCTGCTGTTTCTCACAAATCTGTGGGAAAGGAGCATCTGCCAAATGAAGTCATCACCGACTGAGAGATGCAAAAGCTACTAGAGGAAAGTACAGATAGAGGCAGATCAACTGCACAAATTGCATTTCCTGAGCAAAACTAGTGACAGAGACTTGTTTCAAGATTAAGACAGATTTCCCAATGGTGAACAAAATTCAAATTTCCTTTCAGAAAGATGCTATGCATGGGTAGGAGGAAAAAAAAGAAAACAAAAGATGAAAAGAAGCTTGAACTGGATCATCTAAAAACAAAACAGAGCTTTGCATACTCTGTGAATGAAAAAACAGATGGCACAACAACAGAAATATACCAACAGTTCCATTACTGAAATACAGAGATCAGCTTGGCTTCAGACCTTCAGAATACAAAAAAGCATATAAATACAAATAGCACAAGTAACACTCAGAGCATTCTCTATTTTAGTTTTCAATGCTGTTCAAGGATATTTTCTAAATTTACCTGAATTAATGAATAAGCCTAAAATGAGCTACCAAAAAACCCCTTGAAACTTCACATCAATACTGTATTTACATGGTAAACAGCATAATCATTAGCATTTCTGCAGTAATACATATTCTCCTGTGAATGAACCTTTAAGTAAATGTGTGCCATGCTGCGGAAAAGTTAATTTGTCCAAACCTTGAGCACAGTACAAGTGACTAGTCATGAGAGTGGATCATGCAAATACAAGAAACACTGTACTAGGACCAGATACTCTTGGCAGCTTAATTTTAAACTCCTCTCTGCACCACTTTTGACAGCTGTTCAACAGCTGATTAGCTGAGAGCACATAGAAACCACCTTCACTGATGAGGTGAATTTGAGGTTTTATTCAGGATCATGATGATGTGGAACAATACCTGCTCTGAAATACTGCCTTTGTCTCCTGATGGATTTCTGTGTTGAGCAGAAAACCCCAGAATAAACTACAGGGATTCTTTTAAAAGATTGGCTTAGCAGCATGCAAGCCACTTTGCAGCACACAAACAAGTGCAGCTCACATCACACATTAATGGACGGAAGAGGAAAGCTGAAGTGCATAAACAGCTCCCTGAGCTGCTCCTCCCAGGTGTGAGTGATGGAGCTCATGCTGCAGAGCCTGTGTCACTACTGAGCATGGCAAAGACCCCACCTAAACATCCTATGCTATAGGCTCATAAGACAAGCTGCAAATAAATTAAACCACTATCTCATGTTCTTGGTTCAGATGCTTCCTCCTCCACCCCAACTATATTTACCATGCTGACTTATAAATATGGGCCCACATGAATCTAAGGTGCATTGCTGAATATTGCACATAATACTGAAATGGCTGGAAGGGGTGGGTACTGCACTGGCTTTGATCCACAGGTGAGGTTCTTCCAGCAGACTTGTAATCCTATCAACACACTGCTCCACAAACCTAGAATTTCACTTACAACATTCTAATAGAAAATGGAATATGAGGTTTCCTCTTCTTTGCCCAAATGACATGCACAGAACTATCTTTTATACAGGAAACCATAATTTCCTTGCTAGAAAGAGAATCACCAAATTGTAACTGAGAGCATAAGGCTAGACAGGCATTTTGTAACCAGAACTGACAGACGCAGAGCTAACTGCCTTTTGTGAATCAAAAGAAAAGAATTACTATAGTGAGGGAGGGAAACTTGACTCCCTTATCTCTGAATTATTCCATCTCCCTTTTTAGCCAGTTAATGCCCAAGACTTAATGACTTCAGTAACAAGCAGTCTTTCCAGATGATCAACAGAAGCACAAAAGGTTATAAAAGACCAGAAAAATACCAATAACAGAAGTTAAGATACTCACGACAACTCTACTCAAAAAATAAAAACAATTGCTAAATGAATAATTACACAAATACTATCATTATCTGTCACAAACTCCTCAGTAATCTGATTCTTTTCTTCATTCCTCTCCCTAATTTCTTTCTAGCACTGTACATAAACTCAAATGAAAGAATAGGGTTTCTGCCCAATTATTTCAGTAGCCTCATCAATTTACTCTAATTCAGTCATCAATCTGACTGCAGGAAGAGAAACCCCTTAGTGACAAAGGAGCAAAAGTATCCCCAGAACAGTCCCAAGTAGGACTGCAAAATAATTTTATTAAAAATATTAATAACTATATGAAACAAGGCAGGGAAAATACTGTATAAAACCCAAAACTACTTTACAAGATAGTAATCATACTAGTTTATGAAACTCTATTTGTATTTTTTTAAAAACCTTTGAAAATATCCTAGCAATGAGATAATTTTAAATCTTGAGATGAGTAATTAAAAAAAAAAAAAATGCCCCACAACAATGACAGGTATCAAGCATTTCAGAGACAAATTTTGCTCACAATGAACTGAGGCTCCCAACACATCCACAGCTGGAAATGAAATCATGGACTTGCCACCAGAGGAACACAGTTCCAGAACAGAGTCCAACATCTACTACCTAACTGCTAATATGGCCCTGCATTATGACAGACACAGTAACAGAGATACTTAATTTATCACTCAATTTGTACAAAGTTTCTTTGCTTGGGGTTTTCTTTATTTCACTGATTCCCTAAACAACAGACCCTGCTCTTGGTAGGTTCTTAACAGGTAAAAGAAGGTTCATCTCCTTCATTTCACAGGTTAACTCCTCTTGGTTGCCCCTGCACTCCCACCTCTGGCATAGCTGACTGGATGGCCTGGCTCATACAGCACTCTGTTAAAGGCAAACACAAGCCCAGGAGCATTTCCACCTGCCCTCTGGCATTTCCAGTATGTACTTTCCACATATTCTGGAGATTAGGAGGAGGATTTTTCCTGTTTGTGGAGTACCTAGCTGAATTGAGTGTTTGCGGCTTTAAGTAATGCTAAAGGTCTGCAACATGCCAAGCCTTTCAAACTCTGTATATCCTGCTTATTCCTTTTTCCCTTCTTTTTCTAAGAGAATCAGTATTTAACTGGGAAACAGCTTGCTAGGTGATTTACATAATTACTGTCCAGTGTGCAGGTTAAAGAACCCAGTGCAGCTAACACAAGAAACCACAAGTATTTTTATTATACAATCACTCCTGCAGATAGTTAATGTAAGCCATCTATTTAAATTCTGAACTAGGGGAATCCCACACTACAATAAAATAAGAAAGGAGAACATGAAGTGCCAGCAAAATATAACTAATATCCCCATCACAAAACTAACCAGGCAACTGAAAACTAATTCTATATGCAGCAAGATTAAGATTTCAGACACAAGAACAGAGCAGAAAAATATCATAGTCAAAACAGCTCAGAATTTTTAGGATTCTTTATCCTTTTTTCTTTTTTAATCAGAATCAAATCCAAGTTTATTTACAAACTGTCATTCACAGACCGAAAACAAATATTGTGCTGCCTTCTTTCCAACATCTCCCACAACTATAGATATTTGCATACAAGCACTTTGAAATGAAGTGTACAAATGCCACAATAGACCACAACGACAGCTCACAACAAAACAGTAACTTGTGATCCTTTTATTCATAGTGTAAGTTGAAATCATCTTCCCACAAAATCAGTAAGAGTTTTATTACCAAGTTCTGAAGGTAAATTTGAACCCTGCTCCTTTGGGACAATCTCATCATGCAAATTAACATATACGAGGCCTCTCCCAGGCAACGAGACACTTGACTACCTTCAGTTTGGGAACTGGAGCATGTTATCCAATGTGAAAGAGCCCCACATAGGAAGGGTTCAGCACAAAAGGTTGGCGATTTGCACATAAGCTGATAGAGCAAGTTGATCACAAATCTCTCCAATAAAATGTTCCACCTAGCTTAGCTCCTTCTTGGCATATAAAATCTCTTAAAAAGAGATCCTGGTATGTAAAAGAAAGAAGACAAACATTGTACAAGCATCTTAAAAGGAAATTGAAGAACTTACCTTAAGACTCTATAAATTACATTTAAAAAATAATAATAGTCCTTCGAATCAGTGGCAATTAAGACACTGTAGCAATTTAAGTGAAGCAATATATAGCTGCTGTTTCAAAACTCCTAGTTGGCACCGTGGTGCTCATTCAGAGACAAAGCAGATACTCAGCATAACGAGCTCCTCACCACTCCAGCAAGGTTTTGTCTTGCAAGGGAGCAGGTGTAGCTCTCACAGAACCTCTGTTACTCAACTGCAATGATCCATGACAGGTTAATGCCTGAGGCATCACCTGTGCCCCTCAGTTCCCAAGTACCAACAGCAGGCATTAACATCCTCTCCAATGAGTCTACAGCTACCACCTGTAAAATCTGAGGTGCTGGATGAACACTCACTATAGTGAGAAGACTACGTGTTGTTTTTTTGTACTGTTTGCTTCTTACAGACAGGTACAGTGTATTGACAGCACATCACCTATGGAGATTTAAGGAAAACAGTATTTGCTGAAGTGCCAAGTTGTAAATTGCTTTGCATATTCATTCCACCACTTGCGATGCAGCTGCAAATCTATTCAGAATCCACTCAATGCAGTTTCTTCCACCAGTGTGATGACTACTGACTGGACTGCAGCCCATTTTGCCCCCACTGCCAGTTTATCCACTAAGTACAGACATTATTACACTGATAGAACTGGTCACAGTAGCACATCCTGTTCTCTAACAAACCAACAACCACTAGATAAGGTCCAGGCTCCAAAGTGATACATGCAAGGAACAAAATTCCTAAGAGTATACTAACATGGCAACAGGAGGAAAAATAGTGTAGCAAACAGAAATAGCAAAGAAATAAAACAGATTTAGAGAGCTTTCTTTATAAACCACATGTGGTTTATGGTCCCTGTAACCCAGCTGAATGAAAGCTTTCCCTCCTATTAGTAAAAGGTTTATAATACAAAGAAGTTTTATTATATGAACAAGAACCATATTCTTCAAACACTGCCAAATGTGAGTCCCAAGAGGCAACTTGACATTAATCATCTGTTCAACACTATATGTGTTTCAGACCATCTCTTACCAGTCCTTCCACTTCTGCTTTTCCTGTATTTTGCATTCCTAATACTGTGGTCTTCCACAAAATAATACCTTTTTTTCCCTTTTTGGATATTATCACTTGTATAGCTGACTTGCTACTAAATGGCCAAAGAAAAGTTTAGGGTTTTTTCTAGCACCTGGTATCTCTCTGCTTTTATTTGCAGGAGCAGTGATAACAACAACAGGTTGATCCCTCAGAAGGTCTTAAGATGATCGCTCACTCCACAAACAAAACCAATTTCATTAAGATGTTAACCTTAAAAGCTACTGAAACCAGGAGCTGAGTTACAGATCTGGGCAGGACTGACTAAGTTGTGGAAAGTGAAACTGATCACACAAAGGCTACAACAAACCTGGAGGACAAAAAAGTACAAATATCTTGGCTAATAAATTTTAAAAGTGGAAGATGAAGAGAAATTAAAAAACTATAAACTCTAAAAAAATGCTATTTGTCCATAGTTTTAACTACTGAACTTCCTCTATGTTCAGTAGTTAAAACTATGGACAAATAGCTTTTTTTTTTTTTTAGGAAAAAGCTATTCAAAACTTGGTCTGACCTTTGAACCATCAATTTGTGAAGTAATTCTGCAGCAAGAGTTGCAGGAATGTACAATCCTAAGGAGTTTTAAGATGCCTGAAAGACTTACAAGAGCATTTAAACAACAGCATGATAAATAAAGCAACTTTGAAGACCCACACAGGTTTCTTCTAGTCCAACGAAGCTTAGGTCTCAGGTAAGTTTTGTCCCAGCTTTATACGGAAGTAATTGGAAGTACAAAGTCCCTCCTACTGAAGAAGGATGCATAACCACAGTCCAGAAGACTTGCTAACCATTAATTAAACTAGTAAGAAGGCACACTTGGACAGGCCCACAAATTAGTTTTAACACACTTTAAAGATATATAAGTAACGAATTCAGAAGGACTGTATTATGAGGAGGATTTTTCTGCTAGCATTTTCAGGTCTAATAAAATTCTCACTTAAACAAGAGGTATAAAGTTCCCGAACAAAATTTAAGCAGGCACTAGAATCTCTTAACTTTTTGAGATGCAAGACTCAGCACGTTCTTCCAAATTCTGAGATGGTTGCACAGCTCTCCATGACAACCCAGGATACATAAGCCCTGCAGTCACTGGCAAGAATCTAAGAGGAACAGCACATTAGGCTGAAAAAGCTTCTAAAGCAGAAGAAAGGTCACAACTTCAAGGCGGGGTAAAATTCGTGTCTTGACAATCAGGTCAATAAAGGGATAGAGAACAATTTCTGATTTACTATGCTCCTCCACTGATAAAGTGACGAAGCAATAGAAGGGCAGCAACTACACTAGCAAAACCTACAGTCCAATAGATAAATGAGACTAGGTCAGGTATAATCCGAGTTTAGATATGCCACAACACAATACTCAAGTCAAACTCTTGAACAAGAGTTTAGAGCTTGTTCCCTGTACACCCCACTCCCCGCGTTATGCTTGCAGATCCTTCGGTTCCCGTTCTTTTAACAGCTTGTTTCATTCCCGCCCTTATGTTTTTATTTTCGATTCATTCATCTCGTTGAGCACAACAGCAGTGCCCAAAGCCGCCCGACGCAGAGCCCTGCTGGTACGGGCTCCCTTCAGAGACACCAGGGCGATCTGTGGCACACAACGCGCCCGCGCCGGGCACGGCCGCCTCCTGCCTTTGTTCGCCAAGGGCGCTCGGCGGCTGCCGGCACACACCGGCACAGCACAGCACTGCCCACAGCGGGCCGCACCGCGACTTTATTCGCCAAAACACCGGGCCGTTCGGGGGCCACAGCAGNGTGTTCCCACCGAGCCCAACGCAGTCCCGGGGCTGGGCCAGCGGGAAAGAGCCAGCGGTGGCCCGGCCACTGCAGCGCAATCACGCTGCCCGCCGACCCCATGCGGGAATGGCACGCGGCCGTGCTGCTGCACTGGTGCCCATAGGGAAGCGAGGCTGCAAGATCGCCTCTGCCGCCTCGAGCGACTGCAGATAAGGTGAAACAATGCATTTTATGATGCTGAGCTGCTAATTAATTGCATTTTATCTGATGCACGGGGACGAGAAGTAAATTATGAGAAAAAGTTTGTGATCTTTCTCTAGAGCATAAGCTAAAGAAACGCTTTAGAGTGGTGAGAGAAAGGGAGGAAGGGGGTTGGGGGATTTGTTTGGGGTTTTTCAGCCTGAAGTTTAACTCTAGTACCTCTCGTGGCTCTGTTACCAAGTTTCTTTTGTCTTTACCGCTACCGCGGGATTAATGAGCAAGGACAGGCACCTGGCAGCAGCTGCTGTTCCCGATGCTTTTGTCATTTGTGTCTTCCCATTTCCTCCAGCAGTTAATGCAGACTTACACTAGTGCAAATAGGGAAGCATCCATGTCAGTACGAGTGTTCCAAAAAAGCTACAGTAGGGAGATAATTAAATATGAAGTATATAGATAACTAGGTATTATTGTCATGTATATTTAAGTATAAAAATCACTATTATTCATGCATTCCAGATTTTGATCCATGCAATAATAAAAGCTCTATCCATAACTGGCAAAGCAATGGCATTGATATTCTACATAAACTGGATATGGAGACTACAAAAAAGTGCAAACTGTCAGACTGGATGAAAGCACAAATGAGTAATTCATTTTCAGATACATTAGGCTGTAGCACAGATGCAACTGAAGAGGAAGAATATTGCTTAGTTTATGATGGAGGTGTAGGAATAAGCTGTAAATACAACAATAATTCAGATAATTTGAATGACTGTACTTGTACAAAAGATATTTCTGGTATTTTAAACTTAGCCTGTTCTGAAGATAACAAAAACATAAATGCAGCAGTCAATTATGAAATTCCTCTACAGCCTGAAGAATTCTCCAGTCATCACAGAGGCTCCAGAGGAACAACTGGAGCTTCAGCTGAAATGCCTGGAAGTGAAGCTTGCTTTAAGAAGGAATTACCTGTTGGTAGTTCTAGTAAACCAGATAGCAAAGATCATGTAACTACCTCCAAGATGTCCAATGTCCTCCTGCGGCACTTTTCTAGGGGAGAGTTACTAAGCACATGCCACTTAATTGAATGTGAGACAATACCAGAGACGTCCTTTACTGAAAGTATCGATGACACTGGGAGCAAACCTGAGCCTTCAGAACACATCAAAGGCCCTTTAGTGCATGAACAATGGGCAATGAGCTCTGAGGAATATCCCTTAGAAACTCACAAGCAAGTAAAGGCTCGTGACAAAAATGAAAACTCGTTAAATGAAAATAGATCTGTTTCAAAGAAACATATTTCTTCTGCTAAGTGTGGGTGCAGACAGGAATATTCACAATTGATTAATGAAACTGGAGATACACACACCTTTCAAAACAAGAAAGATGAGAGAGCCCTGTTTAAGAGAACAGTTTCACCTTGTGAGCTCAAGTACGGCCGAGGGCAAGCTCACCATTGTCTTCCTGACTTCTCTGAAGCTGCTTCAGAAGTTGAAGTACCAAAAAAACCTGACACTTTGAACTCAGTTCCTTCACCTGAGAGAGCAAAACCCTTTCCTATTTTTCTAAGTAAATCAGCAGCTGTGAACAACATTTTGGAAAATCAGAATTACTTCAATTCTGCTGACGTAGAGAATCAAGAAGAAATGAGTATTTCAGAACTGCTGCAACAGCTACAGGTAATTAAGATGCTTGAAGAAATTTTTCATACTGGATAAGAGTGGTTTATTGTAAGGAGATATTCTGTGTCCCATAAAATCCAACATGACTAGTTCATATAGGCACTCTGTAGGTATCAGTGAGTACATCACTTGACTCAAAAACTGCTTTCATAAATAAAGTTTTGTGGGATTGACTTTATACAGAACAGTCATTACTAATTGTTTAAAGGCTGAGTATTATTTAATACTCCAGCATTTAATACTGGAGTGTTGTTTGTGATGCTGAAGCATCCTATCAAATAATTAGAAAATTCACGATAAATTGTTATTACTCGTGTTATATACAAAAGTTTAAATTCACAAAAAATACCTTAAATATATTTTTAAGAACAACATCCTAGTTGTTCTATTGTCCCTATTTTAAAGTCTGTTAGTAATTAGATAACCGCTGCTCAATTTCATGCCCTGACATGGAACTCACTCACAGAGCTTTACAGATTCTTAATTCCATTCCTAGATTTACGTCTTAGTAAATTGCTTGAAATACACGTTTTAACAGTTTTCCCTATTATTTCGTGGCTGCAAATGAGATGCTGACACACCATGCTGACATCCAGAATCATATTGACCATCTGAGATTTAATCCTAAGGTAAATCTCTCAAAATACTTTTTTTTTTTTAAAGTTATTCTTCTTTATCTCTAGGACTATGACTATCCCCTTAAACTATTCTGTCATCTTCATATTGTATTTCCCATTTATACAAATACATAGAACAACACAGACTTTTTTTCTTAAAACACAGAGCAGAAATATTTGAAGTATTTATACAATGAGACACTTTATACATCTATCATCTCAGAAAATTTAATGGTACTGTTATAGTAAACATTTCATTAATATTTTGTATTTTGAGTTCAAGTTTTTTGTCTAGGTCCATAAGTGTTCTAGACATTGTATCTATAACGAAGGTTCTCATTTCAACAGATACTTCCTCAGTCAGACTTTGCAAATGCCAGCATTGCCATTTCCTCAGGAGACATTGGGACACCACCTGATGTCATCACATTACATGCTCCTGTCCCTGTACAATCTACACATGGTTTGCTTAAAGCAAGTAAATAAAATTACAGTAACTATGCAAATGACTGTTTAGTGTAATTTGATTACACTTCTGGGCCGAAATTGCAATTGATCAACCTTACCTTGTATTACATAGGACTGCAGCCTGCAACAGCAGCATCAGCACTACCAGCAGCTGGTACAGTAGAAGCACAGTGTCTAAATCCTCCTGATTCACTGCCAGAACTAACACTAGGAGAAAAGATGTCTCAAATACTAAAGGATCAGACAGAGCAACTGACTAAGAAAGTAAGAGCTCTCTTTTCAATGTATACTTTGCACTGATGCTCAAATTCCAAATTCACTTGGCAAATTTGTATAAATGTAATAGAAGTCTAATATTTTGTTTTGAAGGTGGAAGACTTCTCTAAGCATATGACCCAGGAAACATTCTTTTTACAAGACAAAAATCTGGTAAATTAATTTATTTATTTTGAGCTATCTGACATGCACTTTAAATGGCTGTAGACTTACAATTTTCTGGCAAGATGCTTGATATTTACCTCAAATTGATGTTTGCTCTTCTTCTCAATTCAGACTGAAGGTATGAGTTTAAGAAGCAAAAATGAAGGTCTTCAGTAGGTGGATGAATTCTTAAATCTTTTAAGGATTCCAACTTAAAACTATTTAAAAAAGGCCTGAAGTTGCCATGTAAGTTAGGAATTTTGACATGTAGGGCATCAGTTCAGAAATCTTTTTTTATTATTTTACTTGGATGTAATAGAGCAGTGCAGGTGAATATATAATATGCAGTCCTGTTTCAATTCAGAGAACTACCAAAATTCTTCCCAACAGCACTGCAGGTAGCATCTGGCTTACATATCAAGACACAGTGATAGCTACTTATGCTAAATTTTCATGACATTTTGTATTGAATTATTTCTTATTGATGAAGGCATTAAATCAACTGAAAAGATGCCTTGATGCCTTGGAAAGAAATTATTTAAGAGCTAGAGAAGAGCACCACAACTTACAGCTGCAGAACCACAAGGACAAGCCTATCAGCCTTGGAGAGTTTGATCCTGGCAGGTTAGAAGAGAAGTGCTAAGTAGTATATCAGTATATTTTCTTTGTCTTACAGCTTTTACTTCATTTATCCATTAGAGTTTTCCTGAAGTGAAAATACTATGTTCATGTGGTAAACTGAAAGTTGTTTGGCCAAAATTCACCTTGGGCTTTCTATATCCTACTTGTAATTGGGATGTCTATTTGATTATTTCAAATACTTAAAAGGGACTCTTTCACCTCCATCAAATTTTTTTTCCTATGGGAAATGTACTGCTATGTCCACCATGGTTATCATGGTAAGAAATAAAAGATCACTTTATACAGTTTTAACTAACTGGATTGCAATTGGATTCAGACAGGTGGAAGGAGCAATATTCAGACTTGGCATGCTGCTTGAAGACATTCAAGAACAAATGGATGGCAGCAAACGCAGCCTGTCATCTTTGCTGACTTCCTATGAATCTGCCCAGTCTTTTTGTGAGGTAACTGAGTTTTATTAAATACTACAATTATTCTGTTTTACTGATGCAAGTCTCAAGAACCTAAGTGCAGTTGTGTGATTGTATGTTCTCCTCTGGTAAGAGCATGATGCTTTTAGATAGCAAGTTACTTCAAAAGAAAATATTTTTAATGAAATATTAACTTCATAATATGTAATTAACTAACAGAAACCTAAGTATAAAAACACAACTATACTGAATGTTCTTAGTTCCAGTTTCAAAAGCATTTATTTCACAGTAAGAAAACATGAGTAGCTAATTTAACTTCTGCAAAGCTGCTTTGTTTTGGGGAATTAATCACTATCATTTAGTGGGAGAAAGATTCGTTTGTCCAAGATTCTTAAGCTGCAGAATTACTAGAAGACCAAACAGTATTGTGCTATAGAAAATTGACTTTACTCCTAAGAATGGTAATATTTTGTCCCAGATCATAAATACCCCTACCCCCCCCCCCAAAAAAAAAATCTTACTGTCTTCTACAAATCTACAGGAAATGCTTTCATTATCAATGTTTTAGGTAACTGGGGCTTCAGAGAAAAAAGTTAAGAGAACCTCAGGAGATGCTGCTTGGTAGGAGTCATGTCCTTGCAATGCAAGGCCCATGTACACCTGGGTCTATGCTATTGTTACTTTGTACAGAGCTCGGTGGTTTCAAGCATTGCTGATCCTCCAGAAAGAAGTGGTACTGAAACTCCATTTCTGCACAAGAACCATGAAGGAGAAAGAAGTCAGACAACCAATTTAAGCCCACCAACAAATCAACTTCCTTTAGAAGGCAAAAAGTGCAATCTTTGTCTTCACATGTAAGTGAAAACTTGGAAACAGCTGTTGAAGTTTTTATAAAAATATCTGTAAAATTACTTGCTGAATAAGAAAATTGGGATGACTGAAATCTCTGAAAAGTAACAGGAATATTTCCAGAACAAAAATTCTACAGAATTCTATAACTATATATCCAAGAATTCCTCCCAGCCTGGTCTTCCTAACTTTCTCAGTCTGAAAGTATTTCCTGAAGCCAAAACACCACCATCACTTTCACCTAGGAGTTAAATCATATTTCTGTATAAAATCCATGACAGCCACACAAATTCAGGATGTGAATGATTAGTCAAAGTACAGTGCCAGTAAAAGATAATTTGCCAATATTTGTGTGGTATTTTTAATTAAACAAGAAAAGGGAGGGATGCAGATGCTTACACAATTAACTGTCAAAACCTTGTGAAAACTCTAGATACCCATCTCCACCCTCCTGGAAAGTTATTTTATAGGTGTTAAGCATCTCAATGAGATTAGAAAAATATAATAAATGGTCTCCTCTTAACCAATCTAAGGTTAAAAAAAGAGAACTGAACTAAGTTCCAGTAAAGAAGCAGAGCTTCTGGGAAAAGAATGCATGCAGCATAACACAGCCATATTAACCTAATTCTGTCAGATTATTTTACAGAGTAGATGTTAACAGTTGTCCACTAAAACTCACCTAGCTTCCACTTTTATCTCTGTCATTGAAAGAATATTAGTTGACTCTTCTGATCATTATGTTCATGAATGGGTAGAAAATTTTCCAACTAAACTTGAGGATCCTATACACCCTAAGTTAGAAATACACAACAAATAACGCAAACAAGGAACTTTGTTCTTGTTCTCTCAGAAGGTACATTTGAAATATTCCTCTACTTATCTAAAGGCATTAAATTAAAGCCTTAATAACAGCTCAAAGTTACTAAGACTCCAAGTCATCTTTAATGTATGTTGTATCAAAACACTATCAGTGGTAACAGATGGAGGTATCTAAGATTTCATACTACTTTACTATTCAAAAACAGGATTATCAATACCTCTACTTTTAAGCATTTTTAACAGGTGTGGTAAGTCAGGGTGCTTTTGTCAGAAGGTGTCCTTTAACTAAAGGGTTCATTATTTTGCAATTGGTTAATTATTAATTTAAACTTCTGCTTACCACCTTTTCAGATAACTGATACAAGTAAAGTTCTTTCTGTGAGTAAGTCTGATTTCTTCTCAGCTAAGAAGTGATCGATCATTAATATAAGATGCTTATAAGTCTCATCATAGAAATATTAAGATACAATTAAAATATCATTCTGTTTTCATGCCAAAAGAAATACAAGCATCCAGGAAAGAAAAACTGGAACATCTTCACTCTTCATGCAGAGAAAACCAACTGATTTATCAGATACCAGCCTGAGTAAGTCATGATGGCAACACAAAGCTCTGAACTGTGCTTAAACCTGCTAGGGAATCCTATGAAGAAATACATTCCTTTTATATCTCCACATGAAAATTGTATTTTTAACAGTTGTTACTGCTTATCAGAGCACAAAATATTAAGAATAAAAAGGAAACAAAAAAGAACACCAGGTCAAATTCACTGTGGAAGTGTCAGTGACAGACCAAGAGGCAACAGGTAGTAATGGAATTTTCAGTTAGATATGAAAGATTTTTAACTTGGTCAAACATTGAAACAGTTTGCTCTAGGGAGGCTGTGGCATCTCCATTCTCAGAGATATTCAGAACTTAACTGGACAGGGTTTTAAGCAACTTCATTTAAGTTAGTCCTTTGAGAGGGGACAGGGTCAGATGATCTCCAGAAGTCCTGTCCAACCTGAATTACTCTATAAATCTAATTCAGCTTTCTAGATAAGTTTCCAAATATTGCCACTGCTAACATTTTCAAGAGTGTGGCAGTGACGTGCACACAATGCTTTGATTTTGCTTTTTCTTCTGATGTGCATTTATTTCATGTTCTAGAAGTTGATTCCAAGCTTGACAGCTGAGACATTTCATATCAGTACTTCCACTTTCAGTTTTTGGATCCAACTTTGTTATTCTACTTAAAAACAATTTTACCTTTCTACTGCTGAATATTCTGAAGATTTTAGTACCCAGCAACTAAAGGAGAATAGCATGAGCTGTCCTACATTGTTTTAAGTCTGAATATACAGGTTTTCTTACCTCTTTATCAGTTGTCCTTGATTTCTTTGTGATATCCTTTCAATTTAATGTAATATACTGGGACCATTATTGTTTGTACTGCTTTGTGCAATAATTAAAGCAGTGCCATACTCTCATCCCATTCCTATTATGCTGCATTGTTTCCATAATACTATGGACAGGGAGATGGAGAACTTCACTTTAAAAAAAAAACAATTCTTGGTCTAAAAATAAGCACCACCAAAAAAATAATAAAAATCTACATTCAAGGCTTGCAGACAGGGCTGAAACCTAATCTCATATTCAATCCCCACCCTCCTGGGGGTGAAAAGTACTTCCTCAAATTGCAGTAGCATTAATGGCAGCAAAAGGGCTCTGAAATTACAGTGCTGAAAGCCAAATAATTACCTGAGCACACTAACCAAAGTCTCTCATATTTCAGACCCTTTTAACTTATTTTTTTTAATTTTAGGCAGCAATTCAGAAGACTTCTCAGCTTATGATTCTTATAATGATTCACAAAGCAAGGACCTTGTCAGCTGTGAAACTCTAAGTCACAAATCATTAAATATGAGATTATGTGGTGAGAGAAAAGGTACAGTGATTGCAAAAATGTTAACATCTACAAGGAAACATTGTGTATAGTTTGTTTTTCTAAACAACATGTCTCCGCTTCCAGGACTTAGATGCAGATGCCACAGGGAAAGCAGATATCAAGTAAAACCCAGGAATTACAAAGAGTCTGTTCTGTCTTGTACCCTTTGTGGAAAAAAAAGTTCTGGCTCATCCTGTAAGTATGATATGTTACTGAAATAATTACCAAACAGACTAGGTTTTAAGGGGCACAAAGCTGCACTGCACATACCACGCCCCATTTAATTTAGTATAAGCAGTCATTAGCACTGTAAATCCAACTTTTGCACACTTGGTCAAGCTTAATCTCCATGCACGACAGATTTAACTTTCCCTGGTCCTTTATGAGAGGAATCCCTTTCATATTTCATTTATGGCAGGAATATCTCATTTTGCTGAGCCACATAAAAGAATATGAAAATTTGGCATTACTGTGCCAACTTTTATAGTGCCAGCCATTACCTAACATAGTATGAACATGTACTAAAGAAAATTCCAACTCAACATTCATACTGTGTGACTTGCAGCAAAGTCAAGGAAAGCCTAATTAAAAAAAAAATTAAATGTTGAACATCTGAGCATCTACCTTTTAAAGTCACTTAGACTCTCTCTCTACCCTAAGAAAAAATTGCTTAAAGAAAAACATAACATTTCATCAAGAAGAAAGTATAAATTAGCTACTTGTCTCTAACAATCCTGTGAAACTACAAATCAAAGCAGTGTTCATGTAATTATTAGGATTATGACACTGATTATTCTACACTTCCCAACTGCAGTCTTTCACTGAATGAAATTGAATATAAATCTGCATTCCATTTGCCAACTAAACTCAAGAGCAAACACAAAAAGGTTAATCTGTCCTCATTCACAACAAACTTTAAAACATATTCAAGTTTTATTCAGCAGTGATAGTTACTTGATCTTTTACTTATGCTAAAGAGAAAAAAATGTTAAAATACACAGAAAATTACCTTTTTTGTTTTAAACATGGCCTCAACAACTCCAGCTTATTCACAGAAGAGAATCTCCATTCAAAAGGCTCAAAAAACCAAACAGCCAAGCGAAGTTGTAACCAGACTTTGTGAAAGGTAAGCTGTAGCAGTAACTATGTAGTACAACAGAAAACCCCATTGTAGAAGATTCAGCAATGAAAAAACACACTAGTCTCATAAGCAGGAAGAATGTTTTATCTTTTGCAGTGCATGATGTATATTAGAATTTCAGTCTTTAGTGAAACTGAAATATTTACTGTAAGAACATGTGTAAATGAGGATTAGTTCTTGACTCCTTCTAATTTATTGAAGAGTAAAAATGTAACTCCTTTAGCTGACACATTTAGTAATGAAAAAAATTTCACTTTAAGAGGATGTTCCCATTCAAAAATTCTAAAGTAGGCCTGTATTATTAGGATGCAGCTCTGTTTGCTACCAACTATTTCTCTATAAGTAACAATCCTACTTTTAATTGTTGTTACCATTAAATTATACTGTGAGACAGAAATAAAATGGACTTGTAACAGTAGCACAGACTAGACTGAAATGCAAATGAGTTTTGTCACAGTATTTTTTGACAGCTTTACTCAATAGCAGTAATTGCCTGGAAGTACAGCAGCTGCTCTTGAGAATCAGTGGCATAGAACACTGTGAGAGAAAGTTACAGCAGCAAAAGAGTGCTGCTATTATGAGAAATTTCCTTACTCTGCATCCTAGAACATTTTCTGTCTTATTGCAATACAGATGGAACACAAATAATGATGGACTGTGCTTTACAATTCAATGGAAAATTCTACTCACCATAAAATGAACTTGCAACCGAGTGACATCAAGTTGTATGTATGTAATTCATAGTTTAAAAATCCTTTTTCTTACTTAAATTGTTTGTATTTTATTCTATGTGTCTTATCTTTAGGAAATCCTTTGAGGCTGCCAAAATCTGCTGTTCAAGCACATGTGATAAAATTATCCTTTCACATCAATACACACCCAGCAAGAAATCTGCCCAAAGCAAATCTGCAATCAACATCAGAAACAGAAATGCCAATGATTCCTATGCAAATGTAAGACCTTAGAGTGAAAATTTTAGAGTGAAAATTAAAAGCCACACAGTTTTCTTGAAAGGATTACCTCCCTTCACCATGGCATGGTTGAACATCCCATTCTTAGCAAGCAGATTACTACAATCTAAGCGTGTGTAGTCCATTTGAGGGTAAGACAAGAGGGAGTTCAAACCCCAAGCATTTTAGCTTATATGTTAATATACTACATCACATAGGTATGTACAGACTTGTTATGCAACTTAGTCCCTGTATAAATGGTAAAATAAACCAAAAAATAGCACTGGATCTCATCTCTAGAATTGTGTTTCATATACTGAAACAAAGTCTAGCTAGACAAACCACTATCAAAACCTCAAGAAAGCCTTCTCAGTACCAAGAACATGCCCCACACTGGAGCTGATACATTGGAAAGGTGTAAATATCCCTCCGTTCAAATGAATACACAGTCGAAGAGAGAAATAATTAACAGATACTTCCAACTTGAATCCTGGAGCAGTCTATCACATAACTCAATTGTTACTTCTCAACACGTATTCAGAGTGAAAATCATGGACAAAACCTTAAACATCATCTTTTTGCAATATCTATGTATACATTTGCCTTCGCTATTAACAAGGCTACATTTTATTATTTCCAACAGATTTTAAGTTCTACTCTGGATCATGCCATAGAGACAGCAAACAGTTTGAAGAAAGCTACAGAACGAATGGTACAAGCAGTTTCAGAAGATCTAGCTAAAGTTAAAAGAAAACAGTTTTAATTACCTAGTTCAAATGCTATATTGTTCTGCTGGTTCATACTGAAGTGTATCTCTGCAAAAATAAAATGATGAATACAAACATCAAAAAGTCAGCTAGCTAACTCTGTCAGCTGTTCTGTACCTATCAGAGCTAAACCAAACCAGAGCATATAGGTGTTCCATGTTTACACTCAGACCTGTAAAACAAATTATTAATTCTCCTGAAAGCCTTTAGCAGGTTGGCAAATCCCCATTCCTGTGTACAGATATCTTCTCCAAATATTCACTTAAGATAGCTTAATAAAGATTGGCTTAAACAAGCAAAATTAACTTTCTGACTTTGATTTCCCCCCACTCCCAAGTGTGACAATAAACCTCAGTCATTACTAACTCTCTTTTCTTCCCACACTTCCACAGCAGCTCCTTAATCACACCAGAAGAAAACAGCCTCTGTACCTGAGACATCTAGAAGCAAACATCAGCTAACATACCAAGTCACAGTCAACATTTGGAATTATTTTTGTTTTAGAGTGCCCTACATTGAGAGTTGCTTGTTTTTAAGAAACTTCCTTGCATGTTGCAATGACTGAATTGCACCATTTGTTGTTTATGTATTTGTAACAATTAAACTGGTTCCTTCACTGTGACGTCCTTAATTTGTCAGATGTATCTGGCTTTGAGATTTTAGCTGATGGTAAGTAGGTTGGAAAATTTAAAATACTGTAGAAATTCAGTGGGCCAAGAAAAGTCATCTATTATTTTCCTCCTAACCATTTAACTGCAGTGATTAAAAGCAAGCAAACAGTTAACAGCCTTGTTTTATATTCACTGAAGCCAAAGTATATAAGGACTGGTGAAAAACAGATTAGAAATGCCAGTGTATTCCTTAAAGAGGACAGTCATTTTCAGGCAAACCTGAGCAATTTCATCAGTGGTGTATACAGAAATAATCCAGACTCTGTTCATACAAGCAGTGATTGCTAAACTCATGGCCATATGCCACTTACTCACTAGCCTGAGTCAATGGCTTTTTTCAGGGCTTCTTTCACCCTTCACAGCCAACAATACCATTCAACTCTTTTCCTCCTTAGCCTCTTATTGCAAATCCTCATAACTTCATTTGCCTCTGCTTATTATCCTTGTTTTTGCTTTATTTAGTTTAATGTTTGGAATGTCCCCGTTATTTGCAAATGAACTTAATAGTTGAAGTAATTACTGCAGCTTCCTAGATGCAATTTAAAAAGATTCATCTCTTTCATAGAAATCTCTCCACATCACAACAACAGCTAAACGTTTTGTTTATCCTGGATCCCTGAGCCTGCTGCCCTGTGCCTGACACCAACTGCCTAAGAAAGATCATACTGAAGAAGGCAATCACGCAGTGACATTTCCTCAGAACATTCTCTGGCAGATTGAAAGCCCAGAATCCTTCCCAATCAGCAGCAGCATTTATACTTATTAGCCCTATAAATACTTGTCTTATGCTGAGGATTTTCCCCCCCATATAACAATTCAGAGCACGTCATTAGTGCATGACATCTCAGATGCTAAAGGTCCTTTTGTTCTGATTTGACAATGGCAGGTTTCATGTGTTATTTCACACACTGAGTAGGAAGATAACCCTTCAGTCTGAACACTAACAGGATTTTTGAGGCTTCCAGCACACAGTCCACCATCATCTTTTTTCCCCTTGATCAAGGATCCTAGTCTAGCCATTCTTGACATGAAAATTTTTCCACACCTTTGATTTTCCTTAGTCATTTCTGAATCTTGTCCAGATTTCCAAATTCAACTTAAAAAATCAATTGCTGAGCCCACATGTAGCATTAGGTAAGTATTTTAAGATGCATAATATGAAAATATGAATTTTCAAAATTATAATGTACCTTATACTCTGAAATACTAAGTTTTTGTTTATCCTAATACAACTCTTTCCCATTCTTGATAAAACTATTTTTGATATAGCAAAAATGTAGCAGAGAAGATCCTTGGGGAAAAAAACTCTAAATATCTTGAATATAACTTCTACCTACCCACTTCATAAGCTGTTTTGAGCCACATATTGGTGTCACATTTCCTATCACAAAGCATCTCTATTATTCCACCTTTACAGTAACATTTGTCTTTACTTTGCCTGATGGAAAAAGTGGGTAAGGGATACCAAAAAACCAGACTAAGACTTTTGAGTTATCAGCTTTCAGGCTGAGCTGATGATAGCACTTACACCTGAAGTGCTGGAAAAAGGCTTAACTGCAGAATATACAAAAGTAATCCAAAATTTTGAGCTGGTATTTCTTCAACTCTATGCAATTAAAAAAAATACCAACACAATGGGTTTTATATACTACTGAAATCAATTATTTCAGTCCTTAAGTGTAATACTGACAACAGTTATTTTATTCTGTACTTAACTACTTTTCAGCTTTAGGAACGGGAAAAAATATTGCAACTACATATAGCTGTTGCAACAAACTTGGGTTCTGCTTGCCAAAGGTGTAAGAAATATATACCATTTTAGTGTAATTTTTCAGCACCAATTTCAAAGTGTGACTCTTTAGTAAGAAAACATAGAACACAGCATTTCTTAGATAAGTACTTTTACTCTGGATTTTTACTGCGATCCTTAGAGTTATGAACTAGAATTCAGAAAAACAATACAGATATTTCTGCTGCATTTTTTTAAGGTTGTGCTATACATGGTATTTGATGAATCAGTTGATTTAAGTGTTGCTTCTGTAGTCCTATGGAAACAAAAGTCAGTGTACATTCAATTCTGAACTCATTTAAGTGCATTTGAAAGCTACAGCCACTTATTCTCATCACGCCCCATGTCCTGCAACATTTTAGAATCATTATGTCATGTTCTCCCCCTTTCATTCCTTCTGATGTAGGGGGGAACTTGATCTTTTTCCACCTTCTAATTAACTCTGAATGAACCTACCTAACAAAAATATTCTCTTAATGTATTAGTTAACCTGAGGGCAAAGTAAAGGGAAAAAACCCAAAAATCACAAAACAAAAAATAAATACTCTTATCATTGTAAAGAATGTAAATAAAAAGCCATAAGTAATCTATTCCTTTTCATTATCACATTTCTCTTGGATTCTACATGCAACAAATTAATGTTTCAAGGCACATAAATACAACAGCTCTCTAAAAGTTCAGTAATTTTAATTAAGTAATTTTTAAAGAGAAGTCTAAACATTCCAGTATTACAGAATTCATACAATTTGATTTTTTATTCCCTTTGAAGCAAATGTAAGTATTTCTTTCTTAGTATGTAACAAAATAGAAAAAAAAGTGAATTCTCTTGAATGCATCAGGTTTTGTCATTTTGTTTGCTTTGTGCTTTTCTTTTTGAAATTACCAAGCCCTTTGAATTGACCTGCTTCCCTTCTTTTCCTCTCCTTTCCCCTTGCCTCCACTTCCTCAAAGAGACACGCTTAGTTTTGGAATTTCTGTATCACAGGCAATTCAGCTTCTGAAACAGACAGACTATGCAGACAATCATAAGGAATTTGCTAAGAAATTAACTTTTAAAAAAATCTTCAGTAATAATCTCTGTATATACTTAAATATAAAGTGTACTTCAGTGCATGGTTGACAGCATTTCTCCAAAGTTATTTACTGTGATTGGAACTGCTCAATAATTCTGTGATTAACTATCTACCTTACCCAGCACCATCTAAAAAGCCTTTAGATTTTTCACAATTACACATATTTAAAGAATTTTTCAGTGAGTTATTTTTACAGAAAATACTACACCTTAAGACACTGCACTTGTATGAAACATTTTTACCATAAACCCATATTTACAAATTTTCTCTTGAAGTCCCTACCCAAGAGCCTAGGCCTTTTTAATTCAGTCATTTTTAGAAATAAATTCTATTATAGAAAGGTTTCACAGTTCTCAAAGACAATTCCAGTATATATATAATTACAATAACTTTTAGCATAATTAGTTAGGAACAAACATGCCCTTTTGAAAAAGCACTTGCAGTGTACCACTAAATAGAACCTAAGAAACACATGTGCTTGTCTTTGCATCTCTCTACTTTCTACTCCCCCAAAAGCAGCAAATTTAAATTATAACACGACTTTCCATTAGGAACCATGTAGTACTGAAGTGCAGTATTTGGAAAAGTCAGTTCCTCTAGAATATGTACATACTGTTTGTCTTTTTTTAATGCATCATAAACATCACCATATCTATTCATCCTTAATGCAGACCATATCCTTGGGTTTACTAAGGCTCTTCACTTCCTCCAGTAGTCTTTTAGGTGTCAAAATATGAGTAGAACCTGACAAGAGAACATAAGTATGAACTGTATCAGTCAAATTCTGACTTTCAGACACTCCCTCTTTATAACATGAGTTACATGCCAGTGTTTTTTACTGTACCTGGAAAACTGATAAGTGCGACAGTTCAAAGTGTTTTTATATGAAGCACCATCACATAGGCCATGTCCCTCTTCCCACACTCAAACATTCAGATCAGGATTCTTACTTTGAATACAAGTTTCAAGTGCTGCCCTGTTTGAAAGACAGGCTTGAACCTGGGCCACTTTTACTGTATTCAATTGTCCCAGCCTGCAAGAAACCTGCCATTCTGTGAAAGAATGGCTTTACCCCAGAATCAAGAAACTCTCTGGATTCAAGATTATCACAAACAATAGCGTTCCATAGAAATACCAGTTACAGAAAACTGGCTTTTACTGACTAGTATTTCCTTAAATAAACAAAATCCAAGTCTTGAGGAGCAAAGAAAATCCTTATTACTCTTCAGGAGTTCACAACTTATTATCCTCATAGAGAGTGATTATTGTAACTTCTGCCATGAAGGCTCACCCTACAGTTCTGAAGGCAACAAGTGGTGTCACTCTGAACGGGCTAATATTCTTTGAGTTCTGAATCAGGAACACAGCCAAATTTTAATCTTTCAGTAATCCATGGGGAAACTTGGCAAATATCACCTTCTCTCAGAAATGAGGATTACAAACAAAACTACAGGAATCATCTCTAAACAAAAGGGAAGATGGTGCTGTGGTGAGTGTCAGGTACCACAGTGAAAGAGTAACCTACACTAAACATGGTGTTGTAAACAAGTGTCAGATGAAGAAATAATCTTGTTAAACTACATTCCTGTTGTCCTGGTCTTTCCATTCCTTCTCAAAACTAGAACCAGCATTAAACCTACCTCAACCACTACCAATGAATCCAGCAAATAAAAAATAAATCAAAAAAACTCCAACCACACATAAACACACCTACAATACTCCTGAACATTTTGAGGCAACAGACTCTAGATCTCAGAATCAAGGCTGTCATTGTTTTAGGGAAGCGTATTTATTTAAAATCATGGTAGATGGCAGATAGCTTCCATCTGAAACTCAACACGAAATTTAAATGCCAGACGCAAACATCTCAAGCAATTTAGAATGCTTTAGATGACCCTGCACCCAGCCATCAGCTGGCCCCACAGATGAACACAGGTCTTTGGTAAGGTACTGTATCTAGGAGCTCTGTTCTGATATATCATATATATGTACAAGTTTTAGCACCTAATTATTTCCTGTAATGCTATTTAAAATTCATTTGAAGCACAGCAGCTAATGGAACAAGCATTTACTACCTCTAAAGTAGTTTGCCAACTGCCAAATTTTCAGAAGGGTAGCTTTCTGGACATAAGCAGTTAATCATCGCATGGTTTATGCAAAACCTCTCAAGTAGCCACAATAGAAACTAGAAAATATTGCAAAGTCAACTGAGCTACACTGGAAAAGTGGTTCGGGGTTTACTTGCTTAGTTTTTTGGGTGGAATTTTGATTAGGATTGTTGGGGTTTTTTAATACTTATCTTCCTTCCAAAGTGAGCAATTTTGCACTAGTCTGTCAGCTTTCCTACATCCAAAAGCAATGAGAATAGCAAGTATCACTGAAGGTAAAGCACAGGCAGAAGCAAAAGTTTGTGAGGAAACTGTAACGCAAACAAACAGAGGTCTCTTGAAATCCTGTTTGCTATATACTGACTTATTTCTCTGACATAATTCTTCTGTAGAGCATAACTGTTCTTTTTGTCCTTAATGTCTTGTGGCAAAAAAAAAAACCCCTCCAAACAGCAAACAGCCGAGATAAGCTGAAAAGATTATTAAAGAGCTTTTAAGTGCATAGTTTTAAGAAATACATCGGCTGTGGTAGAAGGAATCTAAGAAAAATCATTTACATTTTCCAGAACCACACACACAGCACAGCACACACCCCACCCTTTTGCCATGGCAAGCTTACCAATAACAACTTCACAGGACTTGTAGGCCTCGGAAACCTCGTAAGCGCTGCGCATCTCCGAGTACGTGACCCCTCCAATCACAAATACAATCAGCCTTGCGCTGCTCCTCCGCTCCTCTCTGTAACTCGCTCGAGGCTTCTGGCGTGCGCTGCAAGAGATTTCGTAAGGTGACATTTACACAGCTTGCCTGATTAATTTTTGGTTAAAATTATCCACTCAACAAGCAGTAGTAATTTCTGTCATGCAGTTCGTGGCTTGATTATAATTTCAGCAGCAGTATTTAGATAAATTGATAACTTGTTTTTATTAATTTTTTTAAATTATCACATTACTCAAACTGTTTAGGTATCACCGGGGGAAAATAAATCCAAAAGATTTGGATTATTTGTTGCACACACAGCTAACACGCCAAGGACTCCTGCCAAGCAGCTTAATTCTGCATGCTACCAATTCCAGTGGCATTTTTCATGAGATGCTCATTTGAAAAAGCTAGTCTTAAGTCTTTCAGTCTCTGAGCATGAACAGAATCTCTAAAGAAAATATTTGGCTGTTATCAAATCAGATTCAGATAGCTAGGAAAAACAAAAGCAACCTGAAGCTCTTAGAAGTCTAATACACATGTAGTAATGGCAGACTCAGGCTAAGTCATCTGCAGTCCTGATCTCTCTCTGCTAGAGTGCCTTAAAGATTGCCACATTTCACCAGCCTGTAAGACAGAGACCAAGTTCCAGTGTACAGGGACTTGCTCTAGTATTCCCTTGCACTGATCACCCCAGTGCATATCCAGGAACCTAAGGATACGCCAATAACAGTCTGATTCGCAGTCGATGTAAAATACCTATTTTCCTAAGGCTGTATATCTCTACTTTTTGTCTTTTATTTAGTAAGGTACAAATTTCAATTCAAGCATGCTTTCCACTTTTAGGATATGTTTAATGTTTGCCTCCCTGAATTCCAGCATCTGATTAGTGCAGTGAGCATTCCTGAGACAGGAACACTCTTAGTGAGCATTCCTGTGACAGAAGCACTCTTAAGAGTCTCTTATTCATTTGTCTCACCATTTAAATAACAGTACAAAAAGTTATAAAGCTCTCAGATTGGCAGGTATTGGTCAGGAGGTTCAAGAGCTAGAGGAATTAAAAAGAGAAAGAACAGTGCACCTTAGTGACCTAAAAAAAAAGATTTCAAAAATCACCTCTCAGTGATAATTATTAAATATGCAAGTACACATTTCACATTCATTAGCAGAGAACCCATTTCAAGATCTCCAACTCTCCTGGACTTGTCTAAACCACTCCCCGACAACAGGGGTCAAATGCCTAACAGGCCCATATTTCCTAATGGGAGAGCCTAGAGAAGATGAATTTAACTTCCTGAAGTCATTAACCCCAATAATGTCACCACCACTAACAGAGCAGAGATAACTTCCAGAAGTAAAACATTCTTTTACCTAAGTCGCAGTGCTGAACACTCATTCCTGAAACAACTTCAAACTAATAAGCTCAATGGTTTACACTTCTCATTCTGGGAATATGAAATGTTATTTCTAACCTTGAAGTGAAAGGGAGATACTACAAATAAAAAAGCTATACATTACTAAGAAATATTAAAATGACAACCAAGTTGATAATGTTTTAGATTAAATAAAAATATAGGCTTGGCACATTAACATTACCTCACATAAGTTATTTCACTGTTCTGTAAGCAGAGTTCTGCAAGGCTTTAGAATGTAAACAGCAATACTGAGATAGGGGTAAACTATGTTTCAGGAAATTAAACCATTTACCTTACTGCTCCTGAACCATTCCAGGTGGGAGGACACCGGGAACAATAAGGCCAGTCTTTTGAATCTAATTTGTTTTCTATAGCATCCTGCAGTGCAAAATAAAGACACACTTAAAACAGCCATACAGACCTTAACCCCACCAAGCTTCAGCTTTCAGAAAGGATGTCTAACTGGAATTTCATGCTAACACATGCAGCTCAACAAATAATTGCAAGTAGCATCTCATGAATAACACTCCTATGTAACAAAATGCTAGACCACATAATACTAACATGTATTAAAAGTGTTTTGTGTATCACAAGGAATTGGGAGTACACATGCTTTTTTATAAACATATTATTAAATTAACTGTTCAGATTTCGCTTATCATCTGTAATGACACTAATGTATTTAATTTCTATATAGCAGTGTATGAAAGAAGGCAGAGTCCCCTGAAAATGTAAATGAGCATGTGAAAGGCACCAATAATCTATGAATGATAGCACTGGCTCAGATTACAGGCCCGGTAAACTCACTATCCTGTGTGACAACAGTCACTGACTGATGCTTAGGAAGAGGTTTAAGAAAAATGAAACCACACCTCTGGAAAGTAACATCTTCCAGCCTCTACCACACTACAGTTTAGATTTGAATTGTAGTTTAAAGACCCTGGAGTTAAAACCAAGAAGATACAGATATTTAAATTATACCAAACACTGCCAATCCCAGGACAAGCTGTTCTAAAAGACTTCTGGCTTTCACTTTCATTTGCTTCATCTTTAAAATGACCTCTAATAAGGAGTATTACTAACAGCAGTCTAATATTCTATATTAAGAGACAGGCTAGAAGTGATCACTTTGCCCACCAGATGTATTTTTAAAAATTAGCTCAAAATACTACGGAATCCAAAAGATTGGCTTTAACGGCCCACTCGAGCAAATTTCTCCACTGCACCCATGAATTAATTAGTTGGTCAAATTTACCTCCATAACATCTTTGATAACAGGAGTCCACCTAGAAAGCTGAAAGGTTTCTTCTTTAGAACGGTCTCTTCTTGGGTATTTATGCTGCTGAGCAACAAACTGAAAAGATTTTCAAAATATGGTTGTATTATTTAGTGTTTGGGTTTTTGAAACTTACTGGCAGTCAGTAGCAGAAGGAGAGGGGATAAGTATGAGATTTTAAAGAAATAATAATAATGACAAAGAACAATAATTAATACCTCTAGAATTCAGGGTACACTAGAAATACTAACTTCAGAGACAAGGAACTGAGTAAGTTGGCAGTTTCCAAAACCAAATAGCTCAAGTCATCGTCTGATAATTGCAGAGGGAACACTATGGGTATCTTTCTTTAAACAACCATCATGAATAATTTTCAAAGGATTTACCACTTAAACACATTACAAAAAAGAGAATTCCTAGTAATTATCTGCTTCCAAAACCAGACCTGGATAATATTGCTAAGAGTTGCAGAAAGAGCTGTAGGTCCTTGGATGGTAGGAAATTACAAAATAAATAAATACATTCTTACTGAAGAGATAACAGGAACATCGAGGTATTTCCAATTTCTTATCATGTCACTATCACTTTCTATTTGTACATTCTGGATCAGCTTGTCCAAGTTCTCCTGGGTAGTTCCTTCAACACATGGAAAACAGACAACAATTACCAAGAGACTGTGAGTAAGACCATTTTTGTCTCATACATTCTGAGCTATTATTTAGTCCAGCACTTTTTTGTTTGTTCTGTGTGGCCAGTCTAAGTTTAACATAATATTATACTGCAGATAAAATTTTGTTTAATGGTCCATTTTTGAGTCCAAAACTCAATATTGTTACAGATTCCTCAGACCAACATTCTGCCAATTTGCTCCTTCTCTATAACAAGTTTTTCCCCACTGACTTAATTTTCAGGATGCAATGGCAATGGATGTGGAGCTCTCCATTTAACACCTTCAATATTGTGTGAAAATAAGAGAACAAACTATTGCACACATGCAAGAATAAGAATTATATTAAAACACTGTATGAATCTGCACCTGAATTACATTTCAACTCCTTATCAATAGTATCTTTGCTACTAATCTGAGAGAAGATGCACAGTATTTCTTTCAAAGCCAGCTATCAACTCCAGTGTAGACTCAGGTTAACTAAAACCACTATAATATCCTAAAACTTGAGTTCAAGCTCATAGCACTGAGGAAAAACACCAGGGCAAATTGTCATACCATTTGTGCTAAAGATATACAGGAGAATAGCTCTGATTTTGTCATAGCTGTCATGACTTTTGTTAAGCAGAACTGGAAGGAGGACCCTCATAGAGTCTTTTACTTTTTGACCTTCTGCATCAGTTCCAAGAGCCAAGTCCTAAATTAATAAAAAATAAAAACAGATGCCACAATTAAAATCATTGAAGTAATTTAAATCAACGTTGTTTTGTGTGTTTTGAAACACATTTTTATGAAACCACAGGTTTCAGGAAACAATCAAGCTGCAACAATTTAAACTCAGTATGACAAGTCTGAGATTTATTTCAATAGTTACAGCATTATAATAACACTACATTAACACTCAAACATTTGAAACTGTGTGATATCTAGAATTCTTAGAAATGTAAATTATAGTCACAATGTAATGCCTCCCCCTGAAAGGTGCTTTTCCAAGACATTTAAAAAGGGCTTTCCTCTGCACAACATACTAAAGCAATCTCCTAGGAGTTTTGAGCCATGAAAAAAATGATCCTTACACAAAACAGCCAGATTTCAAAACAAAAGAAACCCCAAAACTCTTACGAACACCTCCTTATTGGGAGATTAACAGCTTTGTACATTACATTTACTTTTAAGACTACCATGTCAAAAACTGATCACAAAATAAAGGCAAGAGACACAGTAGTTTAGTCAATTAAAACAAGCTTCTATTCCTGCAAACAAAAAAGCGATACTTGCAATACTTGCAAAGTTGTTGTTTGGTTTGTGGCTTCTTTAAACATACCTGCTCCGTTTTACAGAGCCTTTCTATGTTAGATTTGAACTTGCTCATGCAATCTTCTGCTATGTTAAGATGCACAACTTGCTATAAGACAGAAAGAACAAAAAAAAAAAAAAAATCACAAACTGCCTTTTTTCTTGCATTTTTTTCTAGCATATTAATCATTTCTACTGGTTACAAGAGTCAATCCTTCAACTATACCTCAGTACCATCACACATTTTCTGTTTTCCCCTTCACTTAGAGACAGACCCCTATGATACCTTTTAAAACATGAAACTGTTATGATCTCATCAATCCTCAAAGCACACAAATTATTTCGTTTTTTTACATAGTAAAATGAAACACGTGGAAACAAGTTTTCTTCTCTTAAATTTTACAGTAGGTGAACATATTAATTTGGAGAACAACTATATAGCACACTACAGGAAAATGACAGACTAAAACTAGACTTCAGTAAAACAAAGTTAAAGTGCACAGAATTATTTATTGTGAAGCTGTGATTACAAAGACCCCTTACCTTACTAATCTCCTTACGATACAGTGGCATCTTCTTCATCAACTGGGACAGAGCAGATATAGATAACTGTGAAGAAATTACACAAGTTAAAATCTTGTTCCCCCAGTGAGTCACAAGTTGCAGCCTTGCTTCCCCCCACAACCTCTCAAAATTCCAGTTGAAAAAAGCCTTAATTTCTGTAACAGGTCCATGAGTTACATGGATCTGATCAGCTGAAAGTAACTAAATTACCAGGAAAAACAATACCTCAACTCAAACTTACCTTTCCTTCTGCTGCTTTAGTTTTTGATGAAGCTTCTTTCAAAAGTTTTGGTATTTCTCTGAAGAAAAGTAGAAAATAATGAAAGGCAACAGCACATGAGTTCTTAAATCTTTTCTTAAAATCTTAAAAGAATTGTGCAACAAGAACTTCTAAATGAAAGTAAAAGCCTGAAATACAGGTCTATCTTCAGAGAAAAGAGTGATTTTTTACAAAGGAAATTTTAACCATTCTATTTGCAATACTTTCATAATGTCATTTGATGCAGCAACTTGGAAGTACCATATGCAAAATACTCCCTTTGGATTTAAAATATCTGAAAATACTTGCCAGGAAATGACTTGATTTCCATTTACCTCAAGAACCGTAAGTAGCATTAGTATAACTGCATACCTGGGTACATACTGCATTTTTGAAGCACGATTTCTTCCTGGCATTGATTACTTAACTGAATACAATCTGTATTGCAATCCATGTTCACTACTGCACTATTTCTACTGAACAGCTCAAACACCTTCCCTCTCAAAGAAACCAACCAGCTGGGTTTGTTGTTTATTCACATACTCTATCACATCTGCAATATGCTTGTGCCGCATCTTCACCCACAGGTCATCATCTTCCTCCAAAATTGCCTCCTTTTCCTTCCCACCAGAGCCTTCTGTTTTGTATCTTCCAAGAGAAAATTCAGATAATTATTTGGGGTTTGGGTTTCCCCCAATTCTCATTGATTATTACAGCACTATTTGTAACAGTTTCATCAACGTAAATGGTAATAGCAGCAATAGACAAAGGTTTTAATTTACAAGCCAAGTTATTGCCCGACAAAATATAATTCACAGAAGGATTTTACAGATAACATATTTGAACACAGAAGCAGCAGATGAATTTTAGAATGATTCTTTGGGGCAATAGCTTCTAGACATAATTTTAAACCAACAGTAACTACAGTTTTAAACACACATTTACATGCACCTCAATTTCTCTTCAGCTTTCAATGTCAACTTCCCTGCAAACTGCACCACGTAATACACACTGTAATTGCCGAGTGCAGCTTTCCTTGTGTACTATAAGACTTTTATAACTGAAGGAAAATGAAGTCACATTCACCAACAAAATGCTAAGCAGGACAAAGTACTTCACATATAAAAGAAACATGCTGCACAGCATTACAGAGCAGCTATTACATGACTATAAACAGCAATCATGCCACAAAACATTTTCACATTTCAAGAAACTCACATGGTGCAGATTGCCAGAAAGCAGAAGAATGAAAAAAATTTACAAGATTAATGACTACCTAGAAAACATACTCAGCTACATCTTCATATCCAACAATCAAACCCAGATTCACAGAACTCTACACTTTCTATTAAAATGTTTGCTCAGCTCAGTGCTTCTGACTGAAGACACACATTCCTCTTTGCTTGGCTAAACAACGAGGCCATCGGGTCTCTTTTGCTGTAGTGGACCGTCACAAAGTCCTACCAAAATCCTTGTTGTCAGTACAATCAAACAGTAAAGCACATAACTTATGCAAATTAACATTACACTACTCCAAATAGTGTTTACAAAGTGAACATGACTGATTTAAATGTGTATTTACAATAGAAACATGTAAATTTTAACAACTACGCAAGTCAAATTACTGGAGCAATAGAAATGAGCATCCCTGAGAAATAACCTAGCTTTTTCTCAGTATTTAGTTAGTTGTCTTGTTTGTCTTGTTATGCCAAAAAAGTTGAGAATACGAAAGAAAATCTAGAGAAGCTCAATGTGCATTACCAAGGCTTTACTTCAAGAGTCGTACAAGGCTCTTGGTTCTTAAAAAAATGCAATTTGTTGGACTAAAAACTTAGCAAAAATGCTCATAAGATCCTACCCAATCTCAACTAAGTGAGGAAGTCAACAAAAAGATGAAGTTACGAATCCAAGAGGAAAGACTAACAGTAAGTGATGCAACCATTATGCAATATAAGCAGCTAATATTGCCATAGTGCAACTGAGCTAAACGATTTCAGAGATTTTATAATCAAGAATAAACTATTTAGCTTTTGTTTTTTTAAGTACTTGCTTGTAAGTATCATTTTCAATGGGTAGCAGATCATATGCCATTGCCTGGAAGGTGAGCTCATGGAGTACAGTTGATACGGGGTCAAAGCCACGATCAATTATTATTAGTTGGGAGTGGGTTTTAGCCTAGAAAGCCATCAAACAAACACAAAGTTAAGACACACAGTACAAAGTTAATGCATGTTAAATGTATTTGCACTAAGCCACAGCACTGCAGATATTTTTGGAGAAATAACTGAAAAACCCTGCAGTATGGTCCCAGCATTTAAACATTTTAACTACATACAATGGTTTCAAATACTAATTTTAAGGCAATGCTCTTAGCCCACTGCAATGCACTCAGAAATCTGAATTTTATTCATCTAGTGAACAAAAAATGTAGAAGAAGAACAAACAAACAAAACCCCAAAATGGCTGTCCACTGAGATTTCATAGATAACTTCATTGTTTGCTTTGCAGATCAGATAGTGCTGTAATACAGGAAAAAACTCCACATATTCAACTGAAAGTTTCATTTTGGGATTTAGTAAAGTGGCAGTAGCAGCAGGTACATTTATTTCTGTAGCAAAGTGCAAAGTCATACAGTCAGAATGGTGTACCCCATGGCTTTGTGTTAAGCAGCTGCCCTAATCAGGCCTTATTTGTAGTGACAGATCAAAACCATTATTTATGTGAACAGCTGTATCTTTGTGGACAATAAAACCCTTCAGGGGAACCATTTCAATTCTGCAGGAAGCCCCTTCTACACATGGCCTTATGGAAGGTGATATTAAAACAACATTTATCCACTGGTCTTCAGGTTTGTAGCATCACAGGGCTAATTTTTCAAATAAAATCAGTTTGATCACACAAATACAGATTTACTTCACCAGTCACTACCTCTACATTGCATTCATACACAAAAACAACTAAATGGCAACTAATTGCCTTTATTATTAAATAAGACCTGGATTTGTAGAACTTAATTGTTAAAGAATATTCCAGAGATTCATTTTTCCCCCAGACTTACCAAAAAAAAAAAAAAAAAAAAAGCAAACATTTTAGTTCACTTCCTACCTTTATTTGACTTTTCTCATCTATTTTGTAGTAGTTTTCAAGACTTTTTTCAACAAGCTGTGCAAGTTTGCTGGCTCTATCAGATGGTCCACTGGAAGAAAGGAAGCATGCAAAAATAACTTACATTTCTTCATAAGAACAGCTCCCTAGATTGATCCTCTGGTTTCACAAGTTTCTGAACTCCATTTTAAGTATTTCCAATATATTTTCACTTTTACATTATGATTTCACTCCTTGAATGCTTCACGTATTTCACTCAGTAGAAACAGCTTCAGCCAAAAGACTGACATTAGCTGGCATATGGCCCAGCACCTGAAGTTTCACTCAGAGGTGGCAAACAAGAAAGAAAAAAAGAAAAAGGATAGAAAAAAAAACAGTCAAGCAGTTACTTGTTACCTTTGCAGAGAACAAGACACCACTTCACATTACACCACAGAATGCAGTCCTTGAATACAATTTCAGAAGCCTACTTTGACTTCAAAGATACTAAATCTGTACTCCCTTTCAAACCTCAAAAGAGGCATTCTTCTCAGTATCTCTATTACAAGAAATCCTGATCCCATGTGCCACGGCAATTTCTGAATTCCTTGGTGCCAAGCAGAGCTGCAAAAGGCCGAACAGCAGCAGTTCTGTTCCAGGATTCTGCATGTGGCATCCAAGAATGCAGCGTATCAGTGACATTCTACTGACCAGACATGGAACAAGACATTCAGAACAAGACAGGGTATAGAAAGTACTATTGCACACCCATACACAGAGAAAAACACTGCTCTACCTACCCTTCACAAATTCGTATCATTCCATAGTTCAGACTTGTGGATTAAAAACAGTTAATCCACAACTACAAGAAAAAAAAAAAAACAAACCAAACCATGCTGCAGCCTCAAGCTATGACCAGACAATGTTGTAAGCCCTAGAAGTGAAAGCAATTACTACAAAACAGTAATTTTGCCCCACCTTCTATATCGTACTCCTGGATTCTCATCTAGTGTGGCACATAAGGTAACAATTTGTTCAGCCATTACTTGCAGTACAGCATCTTTATCCTTTGTCTTTTCCAGAGCTGGACTGTAGCAGCGGTAGAATGCATCTGGGATGTTTAGAGTAAATACCTATGTAAAGCACAAGCAAGAAAAAAAAAGGCCTAACTTGCAGATTGCCAAAACACCTGGTAAAAAGTTTGCTAATAATTTAAAACTATATGCTGCAAGAAAAAGTAATACATAGTACACATAAGAAAAAAAACCAAACAAACCCACACTTCAGTCCACTATCCCTGTCCCGTTGAGCTCATCTTCTTCTTGTTCTCAGACTTTTTCCCTACTACTCTCCTACGTAAAATACTCTATTTTTCAAATTGCTTATTGTCTGTTCAGATGGACGGAAGGGAGAGACAGGAAGAATAAAACACCCTTCAGTGTCTTGTACAGAGCCATACAATGCAATATCAGAATGATCATAGAAGGTACCAAGGTTAGATTTGTTTAAAATAAAACTTTACATATTGTATCTGCTTTTAATATGAAGAATTTACCTTCAATAGCTGAAATTCTTTAAATGCATTAAACCTTGATTAAAGCAGCTTAGTACTACAGAGATGAAAAGCTTTTTCAACAGTTTTTTAAATGGAATGCAAACATGGAAACAATCCTATTGTCAGTAAATGGATTTTCTCTAGCTTCAGATGGACTCTGTAACTACAGAGCCAAAGAAGAACGTCCATCCAGATAAAGATGTTTGCTTCACTCGAGTAATCACCTGGACTTTGCCCAGAGCTCAGCCTGATTATTTACTCTTAGCATCCCATAAAGCAGGCAGACCAGTTAACACTGTTCCTCTGCAAAGGATTCAAAACGTTCTCACAACGCCAGATACAGAGAATACAAAACCACAGTAAAAACAAGAGTGCTTCCCAGACTAAGTACTGCTTATTTTCAACTTCAGAAAAGTAGTCCTGATTTCTGCTTTCATGGTGAGTCCTCCAAAGAACCAGGACCCCAAAATTTTTGTAGGCTTTATTTGGTACAGAAGAGCAGCTTTGGCAGGCTCCCAAGAACAGTTTGACACACAAAACTTGCAAACATCAACCTCACTGGAAAGCAAACAAACAAGCCACCATACTCATTATCTTCTGATGGATTCTCAATCAAAATAATAAAAAACCCTTTATAATAGAAAGGAGTGTTAAGCTAGGAAACTGCACTACAGTGAGACAGCAATCTCTCCTATATTCACCTGCCACTTGGTATACGTAGGAGTTGTCACCCTTGATATGTTGATAATGTTTGACATGGGAAACATTCGTGGTTAGTTCTCCAACTCCCAGAACTGGGCAGAGCTTGGAGGCTTTGCTGTCTTAGTGAGTATCAGTGTGCATTTCAGCCCTCTGTGTCTGATGAAGGGCATGAGCAACAAACTATTTCTCAACACAACCTTCACTGTGTGACTGCACATGGAAAATACCCATTGCTTTCCATTGTCAGTCTAAATTTTTAATTGACAAAACAGGGATTTCCGTGTTCTCCTCTCACTGAAAAGACTGTCAAGTTATAGTAGTTTTTGTTCCACTCCCCTTCAGTTCTCTTAGTCTATTTGTCGTACTTTCCTCATTTTCACCAAGTCCTACTTACTCCTATTCCTGTGTACCAACCTACCCAATCTATCAAAGTAACACCTCAGTATAAGCAGTAACAAACTATTGCTGACTAAAGACAAACCAGAATACGTGCCTTCTCTTAGGGAACAGATGCCTTCTTTAACCTCCCTATTGCAATTGACACCAAGTTTTGCAAAGAGGTCAAGTGCAAAGAGTAAACAAAACTCTTAATACAAGAGCATTTGTTTACATCTGAAAAGCATAGGCAAGCACTGGAAATATCTCACATAAAGTTTGTCAGTGAAAAGCTACAATCTATTTAATTGTTTTCTAGAAGGTCAGCAGCACTTGAAAATAATCCTCCAGACTACTGTTAAGACTAAGAATTAAATTTACCTGAGACTCATAAGGAAAGAAGGAAATGTTAATCTCCTTGCATCTCTTTATTGATTTTGCACATGAAGACTTAATTTTATTGAAGAGGCTGTCAGGACAAACTAGGGAAAAAAAAAAGAAATTTTAAGTATAAATAACTTGTACTATTCCAGCTGTCAGCTCACTTACAAACAGACAGTATTCAGAGCAGACAATTCTAAATTAAGACCCAATTAACTGTAAAATACCAAAAAAATTGCCTACTCTTCCTAAAGCGAAATAGAACACATAATCAATATTTTGCTTATGAGACCTTTTTTGAGAAGCACCACTGTTCAATTTTACTGGCTTTTTGCAAGCGAAAAGTTGTTGAACACTCATTAGCAGTCTTCAACTGTAAAGGATGTTGATTTTATCAAAGTAAATGTTTCTGCTATTTCTTGTCACGTAGGAGAGAAAAAAAACATTTCCCAAGCTACAAAAAGAAATAATGTGTACATACCAAAGAGCAAAACACAGAAATACGGAATTCAATTACAGATCTCTAAGGTGCTCTACACTCCCAGGTTACATTAAATCTCAGTCTAGAAACTGAATTTAAATAATACACGGATGACACAAATACTACACAGATTTGGAAGTGACAGAGTTGTTTCTCTAATTTAGTATCTATTCCTCTTAACAGGAAAGGTTTTGGCAAGTATTCAAACTGAAAGCTTGCCCACTTGCAACCAAGGAGCATACAGCAAGATAGCAGTATTCTTCCAGAACAATAACTGCTGCTTCAGCATGAAATTAAACAAGAAACCGAGAATTTGGATAGTAATTTAATACTGCTTTGAGAACATCCAGTAGCAGACATGCAAAGTCCACAAAGACAGGCAATAACTCAATCTCTGCCTTCAGCAGCACATTTCAGATTTTTGTTTTCCCCTCTTTACACACCACTTCAGTCACGCTGACTGACTGCAGGGACATGTGCAGTCACATTAACCCCATTCCCACTAATTGTCTCTGCTATGCAATTTATGTTGTGCATGCAAGGGCTAAGCAGGCTCCTTCTTTCAGGGAAGGGAAAAAGCTGGCTCACAAGTCTGGAGGAACTACCTGAAGCAACCAATTACTAACACAGCTCTTGCAGAAAGTTCTCATGCAGTTATGGTTTTAGTACTATTTTGTTTAGGTAGAGATACGTAGTTTTACTTGAATTGTCTTCCTCCACACTCTCCAACAGAGGAGAAGACTGGAATACTTAAAAATAAAACTACATTACCTAAATTAAAAGCAGAGGCGGAGAACAATCAAGACTGTTTGGTAATTGTGAAAGAAATTACTGTTGCCACACAGCATGGTGACCACAGCATGGCAACCCAGATTTATGGTTAATGACTTGAGTCTCAAACCTTCTTGCAAGAAACAGGACCCAAACTTTTCAGGTACTCAACCACAGAAAGGAGAAGTGAGGAGCTTACTTGTTTACCTAGATAAAGTTACCAAACTACAACCCAAAAGCTTACTTACAGTCAGTGAAATACACGTATGCTGCTTTGTATCTGCTGGATGATTTAGTGATGAAGTCATCAATCAGTCCATCTACAGACTTATGGAGGCAGGAAAAATGAGGGAAAAAAAAAACAAAACATCATGCCACAGTTTTGCCTTTCTTCACATCCCAGACAATTCCAGATGAAGAATAACAAACAATTACAGGTGGTCAGTCATGCACCAAGACCATCTTAGGAAGCACACAAATCAGGGTATTTGCATCATTTTCCAGCTGTAACAATGTTGAGATTTATTCTCTCGAGAATTTTTAGGGAAGTAACAGTAATCTCTTATTAGAGCCATTACTGTGAATTCTATTTTTCAATGCATTGTATTTTTCAATGTATCATGTGATACATTTCTACAAATTCTATTATTAAAGGTATTATATATTTCAATGTATTATGTGATACAACATCTCTTTCAGTGAAGTTACAATTGCTAAGCAATGATACAGTGCCTCCATTGACCACAAGGTACATGTTTGCAACACATTCCATGATGGCACTACATTGTCTTTTCATTTGGGAAATTAGGCATCACACAGAGGAGTATCACAGAAAATGCAGAAGTTCAGTACTGCATAGCTGTACACACTAAATAAACATTTCAAAATAAGGTTTTTTTCCAGTCTGAAAGATTTTGCAATACTTTAAAATACTAACCTTTTTGGTGGGAGTTATTAAATATATTGCTTTCATGTGTGGGACAGGCTCACGGGTTTTATACACATTCTCCACCACTATAAAGTAAGAAACATTACATTTTTATAATTAAGAGCATTATGCATCTTCAAGGAAAACACTACACATATGTTATTCTAGAGTTGATAAAAAGAGAGTAACAGCAATCAAGTTGTCCACAATATTACAGGTAAGGATGTACTTTCTGACAAGAGCCTTGATTTATTTCTTTGTTATTTCATATACAGAAGGTTACCACAAGGCTTCTTCAACTCCCAGTCTAGTGACAACTAAAGTTGTAGGACTAAATTCTTCCTGGGTATTCTACACCAGCAGAGTTTTACCCTCCAACAGAAGGTAGGGCAATGCAAACATGCTCAAACTATGTGGCCCAGTATGAGCTGTCTTGGCATGATGTTCTTTTTGCAGCACACTAAAGGAGAGCGAGAGAAGTTATGCAGGGCATAATTTTGGACTACAGCCTCTTCTGTCCTTTGTTTGCCTATTTCCTGGGTAATTACTCTGTTTCAATATAATTGCAGGCACAAATTAAGACATTTTCAGCAAATCAGCTTCACTCATCTCTTGTTTTTCTCTGTTTAATAGTCACTACTATATAGTGTTACAGTACACTAGCTTGAGAATGCAGAGAGATTCTTGTGGCTCAGAAATTTTGTGGGGGAGGAACAAGGAAGATAAGTAATGTCAGATATGTGGATGTAGAAAGACAGGTTCCTTCCAGCTGTGTACTCACTAAAAAGAAAAGGTTTCTTCTTGACGAAGAGGATACATGCTCACTGAAAGCTTCTCACAAAGGATAAGTAACACTTCTTATGATTTAAAACACACACCAAAAAGCAAAACTGATACAGCTTTGCTATTATATTTCCAGAATAATCATGTTATACTGAATTAACTGGAATAAGAATAGTCTCGTGGAAAAAATAACCAAGTCTCAACAATACCCTCTTACACAAGCATTTCTGAAAATCTAGACCTAAAGCTAATTAAAAACTGGTTCATTTACATTTTGGCTATTTATTTCAATTTCAAAAATAGGCATCAGCAAACAAACACCCATTATCACCTCCCAAAAAAACCCATCAAAACCCCCAAATCAAAAACCACCACAACAACCAAACAAAAAACAAAAAGTAAAAGCATAAAACAGCAAAAAAAGCAACCAAAGAGAAAAAAAAAACCTCTTACAGAAACACTTTAGAAAAAAAAATTTTTTAAAGGGATTTAAGCTTTCAAGCAGAAAAACATTTGGTTTTTTCATTTAAAAAAAGAATCACAATTGCCTAATTACTGTAGAATCCTGAAAGTCTACTATTTTAATATCCCATAACTACTTGTCTTCATCAACCAAATAAAGACAATTTCTTGCAAGGGTACTATCAATTTCAGTCTTTCCCTTTTTCTTACCAGGATATTGCCATTGGTGTATTAGTAAGAATTATACTTACCTGTGATACCCTCTGCCAGTAGATCAGTCATTTTGCAGCACAGTGATAATAATTTAGTAGTGTAATCATCTAAAAGCATTATCTAAACATATTAAAAAAAAAAAAAAAACACACAAGTATTTAGATACATTTATCAGCTATATTAAACCCACATCATTTCCTCGACAACTTGCCACAGAAGTTTGAAGCTGAAACTATTTTATTATTCTATATTTTTTCATTACCTGCATCCACCAACATTGTGAGGGAAAATCAATCTCAGAAGGCAGCTCCCGATGTACAGGATTTGCAAAGATGAGCTGCATCTTAAGTAAGTTCTTTCTCCCCCCTATTCATACTAGAAAGTACTTTGAAACTTTCACTTGGACACAGGTCTTTTGAATTCCTGCTAATTTACTCCATGGTCTGGTAAAATATATCTTTACATATTTTAAAACTGTTTTATAGCTTAAGCAGTTCTAACAGGTATCATACTGCTGAATCCTGCTCCCTGTGTACTGCAGTGCAGTGTAATTTTTGAAATTAATAAAGTACAAGTCTTTCAAAAGGAAAGTTAAGACAAACACAAATAGTTTCTAATTTTTCTTCAAAACTAATAAAAATAATAGAGACTACTAACCATTTTTTCTTCCTATACTAGCCTCTAGATTTTTCAATATGTATTATACAGAGATCCGAGTTACTAAAAGTCAAATGAATTACTAGGCCTGAAACAATCTTAAGTGAAGATGCCAGCCATTAATGTTATTTATTTGTTCTCTACTCAGCGATACAGATTTCTTGTTCAAGTGATGACAGAATTCTTACAAAAATTATAACAAAATTGTACCTTCCATTCTTCCTCTTTTCTAAAGTCATCAAATACTGCTGATTTTAGCTCTGTAAGAAGAAACAGTTTACCAGTTAGAGGAATCAAATTGTTACTAAGAAAGAAAAAATAATTCACCCATTTAAGACTCATATGTTCAGAACCCTAAAAAGAAAAAGAAAAAAACCCCATACTAATAAATACCTCCACAGAATTCTTGATAGAAAACTGTCCCTGCCTGTTTCTAGGTCTGTACACAGGTGTAATAACAAATTTTTAACCATGTGAAAATTTTATTAACATTCATATTTTCTGAGAACATTCTTGCCAATTAATCAGTCTTTAGCATTACACAGAATTCCTTTCAATAAACTGAGCACCCAACAACTTTGTCCAAAATCTCAAATATATTTTTTCTACAGTATTTTATTTTGTTTGCCTATAAAAGACACCTGAACATACAAATGCATAATTCAGTTGTCTTGAACCTCATTTCTGAAACTAAAAAACAGAAGTCAGTTTTCTCCATAATAAAATAAAACTTTATTCCAAGCTATCATTGTGCCAGACACCATGTACTTGCCCCTGCAACATTCCAACTGTTACTTGTTTTGCCCTCAACCTGCAGCTGCTTCACCCAAATAATTGGCCTACAATGGTTTACAGGCTCTCAAAATCATTTGTCTCCTGCAAGCATTCTGCACACACCAAAACCAAACCCAGGTTAGTGCTCCATTTTTGCCCAGGCTTCCACTTTCTTCTCATGTATTTTATACCAACCATACACCCTAACTCCCTTTTTAGATTTTGTCTTCTGTGAATACATTCAATTAGTTTAGAAAAGCATTTTTTTCTTCTACTGTGAAGTAAACTTCACAATCTAGGTAAGCCCAACACACAACCCTGACACAACAGCAGGCTGCCAAATCCCTGTGCAGGGAAAAAAAAAGAAGCAAACCACACCTTGGCAAAATTAATGACCCATTTATAACACACTTCCTGAAGAAAGGACTGTAAGCAAGTGCTACAAAAAACAGAATTGCAGAAATGCTGAATCATTTACGAAAGTTAATATAGCTATCTATGGCTAGGCTAGAACATATTATACAAGTCTAGAAAACCATTTAGAGTTGTGAAAAAAAATTTAAATGACAGAATTCCTTGTGGAAAGGACTTTATTTAGAGATAAACTATATACAGCAGCTTTCAGTGTATTTCATGATTTTATCCACAGGAACTACTGCCTCCCAAATACAGGTAGCTTTCACTGTCCCCATAACTATGAACTTAACTGAAAACAAACTCGTGTGAATTAACTTTTCCACACACCACAGGTGTAATTTCTGTGCCTATTTACAGAGCAGAACAAGATACACATTGACAAAAGCTGCTACACAAAGCATCAGCATCACTATTTTCAGACAAATTAGCCTTAATAAAATCCCAACTTACATGTTAACTGAAACGTTAGGAAGCAGCAGTTTATGGCCTTTGATTACCCATAAAAAAAGAGCCAGACAACGTCTAAAACATAGTTCATCAATTTTCATTGATGATGCAACCTTGGAAAGAGAAGAGGACTAGCTGACTAACAAGGCATTCATTTCAGAAGATTCCTCTTAACTAAGCTTGCAATATAAATGTTTTATTATTCACACTGCTTCACTGTCACTCTAATCTTTGTTCCTCACACTGGCAACACCATTTTCAAAAGTCCTTACGGCCCTTAACGACACACTAATGCTTTGATCACATTCCTTCCTTGTAAGGTCCACATCTTCTATAAAATATCTCAGGACAAAACACTGGCTTTACAAAGGCACAAATAACAGAGCAAGAAAGCAGGATAAGCAAAGCAGCAAAAGTGGGGATTTCTAAAGGTCAAGTTTTAAACAAAGGTATCTAATTCATACAGGCAGGGTACAGGTGCCAGCAGTTGAGCACTGAACACCAGAGGGACAGTCTGATTTCCTCTTTCTCTCCGTTTTCTGTATTCACTTCCAGTGACACAAGCAACCAGATCGCAGCTTTCAGGTGGAGGCAGAGGAGAAAAATAAAGACACGACGGCAGCAGGACCTTCCCATTTCAGCGACAGTCACCAGGCTGGCTGAGCAGCTCATGGAGTCACAACCTCAGTACAATTAAGCTCGGGATGAGGTGGCTGCTAAGGCCTTTTCCCCAAAGGTCTCACACTACCTGAAATATTATAAGCCTTTCTACTCCGGCAAGGAAGGGGGCAGTTACACTTCATTTTCTGTAACAAACACCAGCAGAACCTGCTCCTAAACACGGAGATAAAAATCTGCAGTTCATTTGTAAGACTACCTGGGAAGACCTTCAGCTTTTTCCACCGAAACCGGGGAAGCCCAGCACAAAGTGGGAAGTGCCGCTCCGTAAGAGAAAGCAGAAAGCCCTTCTGAGGCCGGAGCACTCTCCAAAAGTGGAAGGTCGGAGGTAACAGAGAAGCGCTTGAAGAGCTGACTTAAGTTTAGGCTCTCCAGGAGCCGGTCCAGCGGGCTGTAGCCTGCAGAGCTCACCCTTATTTCGGAATAAAGCACAAGCGTCTCTTTGCAGCGCTGTCACTGCGGACACCCGTAGCAACGCCGCAAGCCGAGGCAGCCACCTCCCACCAGCGCGCCGAGTCACCACCTGTAACAGCCGGGAAAAGCCGCCACCCACAGCCTCCGCCGGACACTGGCTGCCCACAGAGCCGCCCGGGCCCGACCCCGACCTGGCTCGACCGCCTCAGCTCCGACACGCAGCGCGGCTCCGGCCGCGTCGGGAGCTGCCCCGGACCCACCCTCGGGGGGCACCCCCAACCCCACACGCCGGGCTACGCGCGGCCGGCGCCTCAGCAGTGGAGGCTCCCGGCCGGCCCGCGCCCACCGAGCGGCCCCAGGGCGCTCCCGCCGCAGGGCTGGGGAAAGAGCCCCACAGTCACTCACTCTGCCACACGAAGCTCTTCAGCCCCCGCACCGCCGGCGCCATCTTGCTACCAGCCCCGCCTGGCAGCGCTGCCTTCCCCTCCCTCTTCAGGGGCGGCGGCGGAGGGCGCTGCCTGATCCCGGGCGGGGCGGCTCCTGCCGGCCGGGGTCAGCCCCTCAGGAGCCGGGCCCAGCCCGCCGGGAGCCAGGCTTTCTTCGTCTGCTACCATGGGGTCCGAAATTCCCATTGGGGAAGTGCCCGGTGACGAGGGCTCGCTCCCTGAGGAAGGAGCCTCCTGCTGCTCATCACAGGTGAGCCCGGGACGCCGGGAGCCGCTCCCGACCCCCGCGGCGGCCCCTGGCAAGGTGTGGGGAGCAGGGGGGAGCTGGAGACTGCCTGGCCGGGGTGGCTCCGCGAAACCTGCCCTGGTCCCGGGTCACCTCGGGGGAAAAACCTCAAGAAAACGGCCCCCGGGTTCCCGCTGACGTGCGTGTAAACCACCGAGGAAAACACTGTCGGGTCACAGAACGACAGCGGCTGTTGACGCCTACAATCGTCTGGCAGAAGTTACAGTTTGAAAACATAGTCGTGTTCGCAAAGGGGAATAAGCAGCTGGAACAGATACGAAGGAATGCGAGGAAAGTTGCTCTTTCCACAAAGCCAGGTATGAGGAAGAATAGTTAGTTCCCGGTCTGTATGGCGGTGTGCCATTCAAAGGGGAGTACGACGAGGGCATCATGCCCGACAGCAAAGAAGATCCTTGTAAGTGGGCAGAAATGCAATAGACAATGAGCCGAAAAGCAAATTTCATTTGGCTTAGTTATTTTATGAGTCTTGCATAAACCATAGAGAATCTGCACCCTACAACAGAAGGGAAGAAACCCCCACCACCCATGCGGCCAGAAGCCGAATGCTGCGGTGGCCCCGTGCCACCAGGGTTTGGTGGCCGCTGTCCGGCTGTGGTCCAGCAGGGAGGAGCGGCCAGCCCAGCGCGACCGCCTCTCCCCCGGGGAGTGCGCCTACAGTGACAGCAGCGCTGGGCAACAGCGCTGGGCATCGGCCTCAGCTCGCCCCCGTGTGAAACTGGAACGAAGCTCGGACAAGATGTGCAGCGCAAAAAGTAAATCATTAGCGTTTATTGGAGTGCTTCTCAGCTGCCTAGAAATGGTGAGTGCAACTTGCTGTAAAGCTCTTTCTAGCGATGATACTGTATTCTGCGGAAAAGTAAACTAAAAGTTAGGGTGGAGCAGTATCAGACATCCGCTTCCACCTTGGTATTTAGTTACTATTACAGTTTTGCACTATTTACATGTGACCGAAAAATAAAAAAATATATTAGCACCCAGGGCCTTTCAAAGGGTGTTAGCAACTGCAAACGGGATCAATAGGCAGGTTCAGAGGGGAAAATGCAGAAGCAGTACAATCTGCATACCTGTACCAAATCTCATTGGTCGTGTACTCTTTCCACGCTTAAAGAATCTGAGCAAATACATCACATCAGTAAAATCTGTTAATAAACATAGTATTTTAGGTTGTTGTCACTAACATTCTTAGATTTTTAATTTTCAAAATAAAATATTTCACATTGTTTTTCTAATTTTGTCACATCTTCCTTTTCAGATCTTTTCAGCGAACACAGGTAAATCTTCAGAATGGTATTTTGGTTTTGCCTGCCTATTTTTGAATGGGTCTGAAGAGAACATACTCTTTTCATTTTTAATAAAATATTCTGTAAATTCTAGCAGCTTTATAAACAAAAATTGTTTTAGTGTTTGATTCAGGTTTAAAAAGCTACATTGACGTCTTTATAAATTTTAAATCTCATTTTTAGGAGTCACAATTCTCTTGGTCACTTGGACAAATATTCAGATTTGTGTCTTGATACTAGCATGAACCAGGGAGAACACTCAGATGAACTAATTCTGCTGTTCATTGCATAGCTGTGCTACAAATGGGATTCACACTGTCCCATATCTGCACCCAATTAATTGTTGTATATTTTAATAATTAAAAAAAAAAGAAACATCAAAAGAAAATTCCTCCCACTCTCTCAAAAAAACCCAAAAAAACCAAAAAACTCCAAACCAAACAAACCAAAAAGACCAAAATAAAAACCACACCAGAAGAAGCACAATCTCCTATGCATAAATATTTCCAGTGTTTTGCATTTGATACACAGCTACTCAACTAAGCATTAACATCTGCTCTTAGTCCCAAGCAAGTCTTACCAGTTACAGTCAGACACCCTCTTTTGCCCCATTTGTAAAAATGGTCCCAGATATTCTGTCTGACCGTGCCTATGGAACATTTGCAGATGGGTCTTTCACAATCTTTGAGCAAAATACTGCACTATATTTTTTTTTCAGTTTGTTTTAAAATATTGTCTTTACTAACAATTTATAAAAATTTTTGTGCAGGAAATCCTTACCCAGGTCTAAGTCTTGCCTAACAGTCAAGCAGAGAATATATAGCACATAGATGTTAGCACTTAGCTGAGCAGCTGTGTGTAATACTTGCTAAGGTCTCCCAAATCCCACGAGTTTGCCTCAAGGCATCTACTTCATCCCAAATACTTCTACATTCCTTTTCTTAATTTTAGGTGGGATGTACCTTCATTTTATCTTTTTTTTTTCCTCCTCTAGTGTTTTGCAGCCTTGCATCACGTGGAATTGCTTTATAAATGCTGATTTTAGCATGAAAATCCTGATTTCTGAACATGAATTACTCGTGGTTAAGAAATAAGCTCTGCGTAGTTAGTTTTGTGTCTGCAGTACACAAGAGCTCTTTCTGAATGGCAGAGCATAACACCAAAGCATTTAGTTACAATATTTGATTTGTCATGTTATTGTATAGCTAAGTATATCTGCTCTGGGCAAGGGGTTAGGTTCCCCTGATCCCTTCCACACTAGATTATTGTATGTTGCTTTGATACAGAAATGTCTATGGTTCAGCATCCTATTTCAGACTGCTTTGTATAAACATGCACTTCTTCTTTGTATATATTGCTTTGTATATTGCTTTAGTTAGTAACATAGTTAATTTGCCTTAAAGGAGAACCTCTCAGTGCAACCTAGGTTAAATAATGCTATCTTTCAATAGTCATTTCAGGGTACTAGAGTATTTTTATTGAAAGATTAAATTTGGTCTAGAATATTGCAAGACTGTGTATTTCGTTAATGTTCACTAAAAGTCCACTTAACTTAATTTTTAATCATTCATAGAAAGCGTAGACTATTTGTCCTACATTTTGTCTTTGTGAAATGTTCAGAGCACAGTGTTCCACAGGGCTGAGTTTCCCAGCTTCAGTATGTCTATCATTATTTCCATTTTAGCTCCAGACATACCTGTTATTGAGCAAGCTTATTCAAAACTTAGCAGCAGTATCACAGTGGAATGGAGAGCGGTACCCGGGGCTACTAATTATATGCTGACTGCACAAGATGGAGATTCCTTTGTTGAAACTACAGTAAAAAATTCTCCAGGCACAGTGACGGGACTGAAACCTGCCACCTTGTACAGAATCACTATCAGATCTATAAATTCAGGAGGAAAAAGCCAGCCTTCGCCTTTCAGAAAAGTAAAAACAGGTGGACTTTCAAAATCTTATTTCAAATTCTGTAATGTTATTATAATATAAAGCATTCATGCACGTACTAGTCCTGAATTATTACTATCTTGTATTTTAAATTGTACTGATCACATTCTTCTTTCAGTTTTTGAGGACTAGAATTCAGCAATCTGACTTAATGACTAGGACAAGAGTCTGAATTAATGGTTTACTTTATGATGGTACAGTAAGTTAAAAGTTCAGTAGGGAGTTTTACTAGAATTTGTATAATGTATGTATTTTACTTTAACAAAAGGCGTAACTTGAAGGAATAGAAGAAATGAAGAAAGAACCAAAAGTATTAAATAGTAAGATAGTGTGAAACTTAGAGGAGAGGAAATGCAGTATCTTCTTAGTGATTTTCATTCTTCAGCAAATGCAGCCCTTTACACTTTCTGTACAACTTTTGTTCATTTCACAAAATGTGCAATACAATAACTGATGCACCAAATCACTTTCCAAATTTATTCTGTCAATCTTGCATTAGTTTATTTTTCTGGTTGTGTTGTCTCTGAATTTGTCTCTCAGGGTTAGTGATTGCTGTTTCTGTGTATTCATTTCAAATTTGGTCCTTTCAAACTGTACTACTGAAAAACCAAAAGCTTAATTTTGTTCCTTCTCAACAGTCCTGGCTGCTCCGATTCTGTCTGTTCATTCTCCGAGCTGTGACTCCCTTGCAGTGAGCTGGAAAGCTGTGCATATGGCAGCTGGATTCTCTGTGTCACTCATGAGATCAGATGGTATGGGCAGAATGCTGAAGGAGAACACCACCAATACATCCTTGATATTTACAAATCTAGATCCAGGAACTCTCTATACTATCAAGGCTTATGCCTGGAATGCCAATGGGATGCCTGGAGATGATTTCACATATAACCAAAGAACAAGTAAGAAATTTTCTTTTATGAAACCAAGTCAGCATTCCAAAAACAACACAGCAACAATATACCAGAAAGTATTCATGTGTATGTGTGATTGTGTTATGATTTTTCAAAGATACATTGGGTAGATTTTCAGATCATATTATTTTTGCCCCATCTCAAAGTTTATGAAAGCTCAGATGACATGGCTATGTTTAGTGAATATTACTGAGGCAAAGATACTGTCACTTTTTACAAAGATACTGTCACTGATTTACTGTCACTAAAGTTGTACCTAGGACAGGTCTGGATAAGGGTTACATAAGACTGATTTTGAAGATTTTTCTAATTGTGAGAAGCAAATATTCAAATAAGGGAGTTTCAGCAGTGGGCAACTAGAACTATTTCTTTTTTAAAATGTCATTTTAACATGAATGAGGGTAGGGTCTGCACCAGAAAAAAATCATTTAGTTTGCAAGTTATGGAAAAGATCATGCCTGTAGGCCATAATCTAAGTCATACTTATGTGTTCCAAATTGATATACCATAGGTCCTAATGCGCCGGTGGGTGTTAAAGTGGCTTTCAGTAGTGGTGCTTTAAGAGCCGTTGTCTCTTGGATGCCAACAGAAGGAGCTCTAACTTACAGTGTCACAGTCTCCAGTGGACTCCTGAAACTGAGGTGTAACACATCTTCTGCCTCCTGCATTGTGCCATCCCTCCAGTGCAGCTCTGAGTATTATGTTTCTGTCATAGCACACAATGATGCTGGATCCAGTAAACCTACTGATGCAGTAAGCTTAAAAACTAGTATGTGTCACTGATTCTTATGTAGCTTGTGGCATTTTAACATATACTTCTTTAATTTCAAGTGCAAATGAGTCCATTGCAATTCACAAGTGATTCTCAAATAGTTCTGCTTTTTACCTTTGTTCATAAATTATGCCATATACTTTTCTACTGCAGGGGTAGGAGCCTAAACATTCTTCATATTTCTGTGACAAAAAATTGCAATGGTGTATATATTGTTGGCAAACCAGTAAGCCTGGAGTTTCCTCTTACCAGATGTACATGTTCTAAAGTCAATTTTCTGAGTGTAAAACTCATGTAAGATCTGTCCTACTGTGTCAGGTCTGTCACAAATAGATTGGAACAAATTTGTGAGGAAATGGCATTAAGGACTGCCTCTGGGCTTAGAATTGTTCTGGGCCAAGTCAAGTTGTTCGTTCGAAAGAAGGTCAACAAAAGCATATTCAGCCAAAATAACACCCCTAGAATAAATTAAGAAACCATCAACCATTGCCAGGACAAGAGCTTGCTCAGTTCAGCTATAGCACCACTGCTATGTCAGAGATTGGTGTTTCCTGACCTGTTACATGAACTGCCCATGTAATCAAAATCTAAACTATTTATTTTTATTATATGCTACTTGAAATACACAACATTATTTACTTAGTTATTTGATGTAACCTGCCTCATTTTGACTCTTCACAATAGGAGTTAGGAGATCAATCATGTGAGCAACTCTGCAGTGCATCTAACAGGACGAGAGAGCATTATGCAAGAGACAACTGTTAAGCTGTGGGCTGTAACCTCAGCCAACACTGTTTCAGCTAGATCATGTATATTCATTCTAATAGCAGCAAGCTACATTTTATGGAACTGGAAAGAAATTAAATGTTATTTAAACAAAAGCCATGGAGTCTGCAGTTTAATGTGGCATTTTGGGATGCCAACAGGAAGGAAACCTAAGCAAACTCAGACACAGCCAGTAAGTTTTATGTAATATAAAAGGTTTTATATTATATAAAAGTTTTATATAATACAAAAATATATAGGGTTTTCACATATAGAGGCATTTGGATGCCAACTGCTATTCATACTAGTATTCCAGTTATCATCCAGACCTACTGTTTGTGAGCACGCACTGTGCCAGTTCCTTTTGAAATATTGCCTGGTGTCACTGGTTTTGTTTAGAGGGCTCCTTTAGCAGATGTTTCAGTAAAACATGATGGTAGCATCTATTTTGTTCTGTAAAAATCATACCCACTTGTCATCTAAATGTAAGTAGCAACCTCCGTAAAGGCAGCTAAGTTGCTGTTTTCTTGATCAAGACAGAGCAACTGCTCAAGCTTAGTAGAATAATTCTGTATATCCCTGATATTCCTTTATTCCCCAGGAGTATAACTTCAAGAAGGAAAAAAACGATTTGATATTGAGAATATTTTTCTTTTTCAATGTTTTTTTTTTCCAGTTCCTTGTGCACCAGTAAACATATCAATTGAGGAGGATGAACCTGGACACTTGCTGGTATCATGGTCTAGTGTCAGTTTTGGTCATCATTATGTGGTTTTTGTGAAGAGTGATGATGGCTTGGAAGTGCACTGCAACACATCATATACTCAATGCCATTTCCAGTCGGACTGTGGTTTCACTTATTTCATTAGTGTCTTTGCATATAACAAGGCAGGGCAGAGCCCTTTAGGTGATATATTCAATTACACTACTGGTAAGTAGCCATGTATTCCTGCAAATTCATTTGGATCCTATAACTGTGTTTATGGTAGAGCTATTTGGACATTTTTGTGGGAAGATAATGACTTAAACTTCTATTTTTATTCAGGTTTTAGGCATAACACACAAAGGCTGTGAGAGAAAAAGAAACAGTTCACATTGCAATTAACTTGCATAGTCAAGTGCAACAACATGCATACAAACTTGAAAACAGTTTAACAATTAACAATCATCAGGCAAGGACATATGAATAACACAGCCCTGGCAAAACATTTAAACTCTAGTCCTGTCTGGGTTTTTTTTTAAGTTTTACCTCAGGAAGGGTGTACCAAAGTCTTACCAAACTTCCTCATGGGGCATTTTCATACTTGGAAAATGAAAAAAAAACCAGTAAGTTCAATGGGAAATTGAGAAGAATGTTGTTAGAGTTATTTAACCTCTAGAGCTTTAAAATTTTAAATCAAGGATATACATAATTCCTGTGTCTGACCTAAACAGTAGTATGTCCTCTATCAATTTGGAAGGAGCAGAAATCTGGGATTCATTAGACTGTTTGCACAGTATTGGTCACCTTTGGAGAAGACATGAAGCACATAGATAAACGAAGCAAGGCTCGTGTTTGCGTCAGTTTTCCACGCCCATTCGAGTTTCCCTTTCTGCCTTTTCTGTTCCCAGCTCCTTGTTGCCCCAGTGACTTCAGTGCAGTGTTCACGTCAAGCGACACCGTGCGGGTCACCTGGGCTCCTGTGCGAGGCGCTGACCTGTACGAGACCAGAGCAGCCGGCGGGAGCGGTGTGGTGCTCTGCAAGGACACGGCCACGGCCTGCACCCTGTCGGCTCTGCAGTGCAACACCCCCTACAACATCACCGTGTACTCCGTCAGCGAGGCCCGGGGCAGCAACACCTCGTGTGCGCCTCACTACGTGGCAACAGGTAGTGTGATCACTCATTTTCCTTTAGCTGAAGAACTCATTGTTAGACACCACAGTGATTCGTGGATGGGAAACATTACTGGAGTGCTAAGTTACTGTTTAACTGTTTTACTAAGTTTACTGATAAAAATTTTAAAAAACCAAAAACCCGACAACCCCAAAACTGAAAGTCTTTAAAAATACACTGCAAGAAGGGAATTTATATCGAATTTGTATTGAAATCTTCTGATAGCTCCAGTATTTTGAAAATCAGAATTACAATTTATACACAAAATCCTTATGTTGTCAGTTCTGTCACAATTTCTAAATTCTCACCAGGAGTAAAGCATTTAAGTATCATATGCTTTTCCAAAGTAATTTGTCAGTTCTAACTGGAATTTAATTTTCATGTGTAACTTATATAGTATGCATAAACAGTCTCTTTAAATACTATTAATATGAAATATTTCAGCTCCCTGCAGACCTGAAATTAAAAATATCTCAAAGGAGGGTCTATCTGTAATCAGTGTGCTATGGCAATCTAACAATGAAGAAGCTACATATGTTGTCACTGCCAGAGGAGAGGCTGGACTCTGGCATTGCACAAGCACCAGGAATTCCTGTACCCTAATGGATCTTCCCTGCGGATCTGCTTTCTCTGTTAGTGCTGTAGCAAGATCACCAGCAGGACAGAGCTTACCAAGCTACAGTGTCCCTTTAGAGACAGGTATGTGGGAATTGTATATAGTTCAACATACTTAGCAGCATAATATTAAAATAGTTCTATGACTCTATGGTTTTGGCTTTTTTTAATTTACAGTATGTGCACATTGTACTGTGTATTGCTGGATGTCCTTTTCATAAACCTGTCTGTGTCTTTGTCTGTGTGACAAGGAAGGATCACTTGGCAGTTGCCTCAGACTGAGAGGCCTTAGTGCAACCAGTTGCCTTCTGGCAGAGCTAACTAAAATGTAATAACATAAGCCACTAATGTAATGCATAACTTCCTTGTCAGCATTTTGATATTTAGTATTACCAGGAGAGGCAATGAGGTCATGTCCATGTCAACAAATAAGCAGTGTAAAGAACAGACTAAAACACATCCTATCCACCATTCCTGCTATTAATTTGCTAACAGGATTTTGTCCTTGATCACCTACCCAGAAAATCCCCAGGCCCAGTACAGAGATTAATATACACCAGGGTCTATTTTTAACAGGCAGTTTGGCTGCAGTCATTTTACATTGTAGACGAAGAGACTTTGAAAGAGACAGAGCTGGACTGAGATATATGACTCAGGGTAGAGATGGACCCTGCTTAATTAAACTACAGATGAACTCTGATATTCTGATGAAAAATCTTAGTAATTTTTGGAATCTTCATGAACAATCATGTCATTCCAGGGTTATAACCCACAGAGACAAATTGATCTTATATTGACATTCTGTTTATTAGAGGCTTGCCAGCAGAGTCAACTATTTTTCAGCACGCTGGTGTTTGCCTGAAAAGTATGCACTTCATCATTCCTTTGCTCTTGATCATGTACTAGTCTATGTGCAACCCCTCCCAAAATACCTTCCATTTTCCAGGTACAAAACAGAATTCACGTCTCTATTTTTTGTTCTCTTTCAGCTCCTTGTTGCCCTAATGACCTGATACTAACTCAAGTGACACAGTCAGTAACCAATATCAGCTGGTCTGTTGGGATGGGTGCACAGACATATGTAACAACACTGGAGTCTCCAGAAGGAGAGGCAAAGTGTCACACTCTTCAGAACTACTGTCTCCTGGGATGTATCACATGTGGAACCAACTACACAGTATCTCTGAGAGCTATTAGTGAGACGGGTTTGACATCCAGCTGCACCTATCAGGGATATTCTTCCAGTAAGTAAATTGTAAGTGCAATTGGGAAGAAAAACACTCAATATACAACATACTTTGTTGTGGTGTTCTTCTCATAAAAATAGCACAACTGAAATTCAACACACAGCTAATACACCTGCAGTTCCCTCTTAAAATAAATGCACTTCGGATTATTTTTATATAATTAAGACCTGTCCTTATGACAGCCATCAGTTGGCCCTGTAAAGAAGTTCTAATTGCTCTGGAAACAGTTTTTTAATTTAAATTATGCTGTGGCATAATTAAATTTGAGAGACCTCAAAAGGATTCTGGGCATTCTAAGGTAGGTCTTGTACCAGGTGAGAGCCACAATATTCCAACATGTAGCAACAATAACAGAATTAAGTCCAGCTCCATCATATGACTCTAATAAAACTTTTTTTTCCCTAGTTCAGTTCAAGAATTATTTTGGCTTTATACGAAATAATAATTTCTCATTGAAATGCTGGTAATCATAGTAATCTGGTTTAAAGTGCACTCTAGAAATTTATAATACACTGTGAGTTCACAAAATTTGCTTATTAATGTTTCTTACTTTCATAGGTGCTTGCTGCCCTTCTGGGGTGAAGCTCTATAGACTCAGCAACAATGGCATCAGGGTGTTCTGGCAAGCTTCTGATGAAACAATGAACTACAACGCTGATTTACGTGGCTCAAAGGGCAATTTCAGCTGTACCCCCAGCTCGGGTCTGAGTCACTGTGATATCACTGAGATCCCCTGTGGGGATGTCTACACTGTGGTGGTAGCTCCAGTGACTGACAAGAGGCCAAAGCTCACGTTTTGTCCTAAAAAAATATATTCAGGTAACATTTTCTTTGAATGGGCTCTTTTTTTTTTTTTTTTTTTTTTTTTCCATGCATGCTAAATGGTTAAAATTNTTCAGGTAACATTTTCTTTGAATGGGCTCTTTTTTTTTTTTTTTTTTTTCTGTCCATGCATGCTAGATGGTTAAAATGTAATCCAAAGTTACGCAGGTAAAGCTGGCATGGAATAGAGCTTTTCTGCTCTAGTGTTGACTGCTGAGTAGACTTTATGGGTGCAGTCTTGCAATATCTGTGATGGGAACTTCACAGCAGCATTTTGGGTCTGGGCACACTTACCTAAACAGGTGCCTCTTTACTGGATCACTCATAACCTGGTGAATACAGAGAAGTTAATTTTCACTTGGGAGGTTAGGAGTGGTTAGAGTGTAGAAGCAAATAAATGAGCACTTTTTGTTTTATGGATTTTTTAAAATAAAGAAACAAATCAATATTTTCAATTAATCACTTCTAAGCACATTTTTTTAAGTAAAAATGGTTTAAAGGGGAAGAAATTACTTTGGGATTCCTTTCCCAGGGCACGGATTTAATCCATTATAAAGCTACTGCTATCTGATGGGATTGCATTGATGTATAGATGGACCACATACTACAGACTAATAGTGTTTTCCAGTTTACAACCTGACACCTAACATTTGTACTACTGTTTCTTGTCATTTCAGTCACCTGTTCTGGAAGCTCTGTTGGAATGGGTAAGAGCAGTACATTCATTAAAAATTACTGAAGTTTATAAAATATTTTTGCATCATGTAACTTCAAGTAAGATGCATATAGCATATAAATTTGATAGTCAAGGCTTCTGGTAGTGTTATGCAGGTTTGTCTCACCCCCTCCCCCCATCTTATAATGTATAATTTTAAAAAAACTCTATATTGTGGCCTGCATACTATCATGCATGGTCACAACACTTATTATTAATCTGTCAGCACATAATAAAAGGCAGGTTTATCTTTTATGGCCTCGCCATATCCCATTACAAATGAAGCTAGGTGGCACTTCTGCTTTCTATTTTCAAAAAGGTTAAAAAAAAAAAGTGCCTTACCTCAATCTATTCTACCTTATTTCTTCTGGGGTTTCAACAGGATAGTCTTGTGCTTTATTTACCTACGTAAACTGCTAGAAACAACTTCAAAAGCAGTCACTGAAACAAAAATTTCTCAAGACAGTTGCTTTTCCATAACTGGAACAGTCTTAATTTCCAAATTCTTTTGCAGTGATTTATAGAGGAAAGAGCAATGCAAAACACATCTAGATGAAAATTCTGGTTCAGGTAAGAAGGTAAGTTATAAGAATCACAATTCATATTATAATGTATGAATCAAACTTTTCCTGTTGATTAAATCTTTGGGATTGGAGGGATATGCTTCACCAGACCTGTATATCATAAGCATAAGTGGTTTGTTAAAATCCATCATATTTACCTGTGAAATCTCTTGTTGTCTGCTCCTACTATCACTACTGATCTGTCCTCTTCTCCATTTGTAACAACCTTCATTAAGCCTTCACTGTGCTATATTCCACAGAAAAGCCCTTAAAATCCAAACAAATCAAAATATCCTTCAGCACTCATTTACTTTCTCCTGGTATTCTGGACTGTTTTCTGCTCCTGTCTCAGAGGGATGGCAAGAAATCACTGCTGACTTTTTTCCCCTAAGGCTGATCTCCTTTTTGCTGCTGCTCACGTACTGCTATCCTGGATGTTAAGGGTGCTCATAACACCATTCTCCCTAAATGTTCTTTTCAGTCTTTTTTCTCCTGAAGCTGGAAGGACGCATCTGTTCTTAACTGCAACTCATAGCTGCTTGAGGACTGGGAGGCAGGAAGCTGAACACCCAGCCATATGTGAGACCTAAGCCAGGCAGGACCTTCTCTTACACTCCACAGTGGTTACTTTCTCAGCCGACTTCGAAAGCAAAGTTTAAGGTCAATGGTTCTACAAACACATAATCTAACACAGCCTTCAGAAGCTGATGTGTATAAAGGTATCCAAAGACAACAGGGTTTTTAACACTGTTTTCAGTTTATAAAAACAGGCACTATCCATTCTGGAAATTGCCATTCTTCAGAGAACACACTAGGTATTAGGTATCTCTCTCAGCCAATGCTTCTGATCACTTGCACAAAATCTCATGGGAATCTCACGCTTCAGTATATTGCTTGTAGATGGCCCAAGAATTATATGCTGCTTCTTAGAAAATGATCTGCATTTAGTCACAATCTAACAAGTCTTTCTTTAGGAAACATTATTTAAAACTGCTCTGCATTAGTTAATAAAAGTTGGTTTTATTTCTCACTTAATAAAAAATTAAACAGCTTTCTTCCTTGAGGGTTCTATTTAAATATTTCTTCTTTGCAGACATCATTGCCAAACACTGTCACTACAGTGTGTTTAACTGAGTTTTCAGAGAGCTAAAGCAATTGTTTTCTTTTGGAACCAAATTCAAGCCCCAAACTACTTCTTTTGACCTAAGGAATTCTGCTAATTCCATGCTCTTAATAGTAATTCTAAAGTACTTTAAGCCACTCTAAACTGTTGGTGTATGTTCTCATAATTCTCCCTGCCATACAGACCTTAACATCTCAATTACACACCACAAACATAACAACGCTGTAGTACTTTTTTCATCAGCTCCTCCCACTTTTGCCACAGAAAAGAGGTGTAATTGTATCAAAATGTATTATTTGCATGTCTGTTGGGGGAAAAAAAAAGGCAAAAAGCTGAAGAGGAGTCATGATTTCAAGAAAAACCGCATTGATTCAGCGCTAAAAATGTGGGTAGCAGATGAACACAATTAGCAAAACAGGGAGGAAAAGAAAAACAATGAAACTGAGCCAGATACACACCACCTACTGTGGCAGTGTATAACTTGGAGGTGTTATTACTCAGGCATTAGACATTGTCTAATAAAATTGTCTAATAATTAACACTGCTGATATGTGAAACAGCACTGGCATTCACTGAGCTGATTAAAAAATTTGGTTGGGATTGGTTGCAGGTTACCTCCAGACTGAGGTAAATCCACTTTTATGGGTCATGCTGACTTCAGATCACAGGAAAGGACAATTAGATGTAGTGTTTTTACAGATGCTATTTCTATATTATTTACTTATATGAAGCAAAAAACCCCCAAGCAATAAACCCAAGCAATAAAATTCTCAACCAACCAATGAAACAAAAATCCTACCAAAAACCTCCAAGCAACCCAACCCCACAAACCTCTTGAAAGAAGACTTGAGAACCAAGAAAAATCCTGCTGAAGACTTGGAAGAAGGCAGCATATTGATATGCTAAAATGCATGCTTTCAGAGCAGTATCTGTGAAATCACTTGTACAGGTTGTTTCACAGTACATACCTTCATTAATACTTAATACAAAATTTAAATTCAATGTGCAATAGTAAAGATGTATTAGTTGGAATAACACAAATATGAACACTTGCAAAAAATTTTGTATATATTATTCAAAATACGCATCATTTTTAATTGTATCTGACACAGAAGTAACAGCTCAAAACTTAGGTTGTTTTCAATCCACTGAAGGAACTGGCAAAAATCTACCCTTCAGCTGATTTCAGATTTGACCCAAATTTACTGAGATTTAACAAGTGTTCTACCACATCTAACTATTGCTGGTGAAGAGTAAAAAGGAGATACAATGATGACATCATTGCAAAGCGTCGAGTGGCATTTAAATGCTGTTTTACCCTGCTTATTAGCTGGTGGCCGTCCATACGTAAAGCTACATATGCACTTCAGAGTGGGGCAAAGGGCTCAAACATCTACTACAGCCAGCAGAATTCATCAAATTTCTACAGATTCCCCCAAAGAGGGGAGCTTGGATATTGTAGGAAGCTATAAATGTTACTATTCCAGTACTTAGCGTTGGAGCCATAGGAAATTTCGAAGACGGACGAGGCTTCACAAGGTAACTATCCCAGCTAGGCTATTATGGACATGTGGCATACTATGGAGATTTCGGGTTCATAGTGCTTCAGTCATGGTCATTTTACCCTGAGAACTGAAGAGTGCACACAGTCAGACAACAGCTCTGCAACCAGAGCGCCTCCAACTAAAACTGGCAAAAATTTTCTTCCAACGCCCCCAAGATGAATGTCCAATGCTGCTGTATTGCACTGCAGCAACCACATGGGAGTGAGCAGCACTAGCTTATCCCTGCTCATCAGAGCTGCCTTCACAGCCCTGCATGGTTCCTCCTGGTTTTAAGGAAGGGTACATAAAATAAAATGGCATCAGAAAGACAAAAAGGAATTAAGAGTCCCTGGATACAAACCAAAGAGCTGTATGATGGTAAATCCCAAGGATTCTGTCAGACAGGTGTCTTGGTTGGCAGTGAGTGTTGTGCTGTCCATTACACTGCTAACTCAAGTACTAATATCAATCATGTTAAATCCAAAGGTCAAAAGGACTGCTTATTGGAAAATAAAAGTACAGTCCTCAAATGACTGCACTTGTAAGAGATACTGGCACGGGCGAGTCTTTGCACAAGCTGTATCAGTATGTTCACCGTCTTTGTTGTAGCGAGACAGTGCTTCTCCACTTTCAGGTCAAAGATTGTCTCTCAAATACCTGGTTTTTTTCCTGCAAATAAACCATTCTTTCACTGTATTGCCCAACAGTGGCAGAAAAGGAGGAGGAGCACTGAAGGAAGAACTGGAAATCAGTAATCCGTTTTCCCTGACAAAACATTGGTTTTGCAGCCTCTCTGCCCAAGAACGTATTTGTTTCAAAAACTGAAGGTTAAAAACAAGGCCAGAAGAAACCCTCTAGACACAAACGATAAATTAAAGTTGTCCTCACTGTTTGGACAGAATCCATGCAATCCCTTGGCAGACTGCAGAGACAGTTCTAGTAATCTACTCGACAGGGTATTTCTTTTTTCTTCAATATTAAATGAAAGCTCAGTATTTCAGTTTAACGCTGCAAGGGAATGAATTTGTTGAAGCTTAAGTTTTGTTTCAAGCTGATTTAAAATCAGGTAACACAAATATAAACAGACAACACTGTAACAACCTCAGTAGCAAAAAATTTTGACTACTAAGGATCGTGGTGATAAAGGGAAGACTATAACAGCTCAGAAAACAGGAAGAGCAGGGAGGAAGAAAAAAAGTTTGCGTTTTGGAATACTATGGAACGAAGTATATTGTTAGAAGTCAAAACACTGATTCTCCTCAATGTTTAAAATGAAATATGCCTAGATGACCTGCATCACACAGAAACAAAAAAGACAAATATTTTATTTCACGATTGAGTCCCACTTCATGTTCTTCCTATTTTGGGGCTGCTGCATTTCTTTTGTTTCCTACATCTTCATTGTAAGTTACTTATTACATAAAATCCCTTATTCATACAAAGTGTCACTTTGTCTGAAAATAAAATGTGGAGGAACTGAAGCACTCTTTAACTGGCAATGAACGTGCAGGCAAAAGCTGACACTCAATACAAAGGAATTAATTGAGAGTTTATTCCAGATGGTTCTCCTCACTTAGTATACAAGTCATCAGGATAATCTATCAAATAGACTTGGACTTTAAAGATATGATCTTTTTCTATAATGCATTTTGGTTTTTGCTTCTAACAACCTGTTTAAAAAAAAAATCTGCCAGATGAAATGTTCAGCACAAACTGTGATCTTTACTATTTGTAGAAAATATGAATTAAAAAAGGACGCTATCAGTTAATTCTTATTTTAAATGTTTACACTTATAAAAATGCTTTGGAAGCTTGAAACTTAAATCCTTTGTAATATTTTTCTTCTTCCTACCTCCCTCTTCCCATCTTAAATGCCTTTATTAGCCCAGGATTATCATAAATGACAGCGTGCAGCTGCTGATTAAAAACATTAAAGGACCACAAATGGATAAATTGTGTTTTTAAAAAAAAAATTGAAGCTTACATGGATTTTTTTCAAACAAATAAAATGCATAGATGGCTACGGTACTCATCCGTCAACCTTTACAGTGTCCGCTTGAGGTAGCCTTTCTACAGAATTACTAAACAAGTCCCAACATAATCTAAATCCTTGCATCAAAACCACTATCTCTGAAAGTCCACTCAATTTAACACCACTGGTGATCAACATAATACATTTTAAAACCTTTGGACAAAACAGCAGGTACAGTGGACATAAATGTTAGTTCTAAATCTGCAGCCCTCAATGTACATTGTACGCACATAAATATCTCAGCTATAATACACATTCCAGATCCATCCCTAAAAGCCATACTATTATGGAAAGCACAGCCATGCTAACTTCAGGATACAAACCATAATTCCACGTCTACAAAAGGAAAGTATAATTAGTGGCAGTTTATTGCCTCATACAAATTTAACCAACATGGCAACCATGCCAAAGGAATTAAAACATTTTCAGGACATATGTACAGACTGTACATTTCAGAAACATCTGAACAATAAAAATGCAAGAACAATCTCTGCATTACAAATTAAACTAAACAAATGGTTTGAAACCGTCAATGCATTGAATGGGTTTACAAAGGCACTTCCCTACCCAAAATAGGAAATGACAATCTGCAGCCTAGAGGGAGGTTGGAGAAGAGTGCTCATCAACTACTGCACAATCTCAACTTTAAGAAAAAATAAGCAGGATTTAATCAAACATTTATAGGATTCAATGTGATCCACTTCTGAAAGAATTCACACAGTCTCATCTTTGTTTTTCTGTTGCTTTTCTTGGCTCTCTCGTTCTGTACTTTGGCTCCTTCGACGATCATGTTTGTCAGAATGGTCCTTGCTATCACTGTGATCATGTTTGTGGGAACGTTCTTTGCTTCTGCTACGCTTCCTAGATTTTTCTTTACTGGGACTCTGATCTCGTTTTCTGGACTTCTCAACACTATCTGTTCTTCCTCTGCTTCTACTTCTACTTCGTTTATTTGACTTCTCCTTATTTTCATTTTTATGTTTACTTGATTTTTCTTTGCTCCTGCTTCTGCTGCGCTTACCTGTGTTCCTGCTTCGGCTCCTACTCCTATGCTTTCTTTCCCGGCTTCGACTTCTACTATGCTTTCTCTCCTTTTTGGAATCCCTCTTGTCATCACGGTGTTTCTTCTCATCTTTGTCATCCTTGTGTCTTCTCTCCTCCGTGTCACCCTTACTTTTCCTTTCTTTTGATCTTTCTCTAGAGCGATCTTTCTCCCTCTCACTACCTCTTTCCTTATCATAATCTCTCTCTTTTTTCCGACTCCGTTCATTTTCTTTCTCTCGCTCTCTATCCCTGTCTCTTCTATCTCCTTTCCTGTCACGACTTCGACTCCGGCTTCTGTATCTGTCCCTGCTTCTGCTTCGCCTCCGTTCCAGTGAGCGATCTGTACTTCGAGATCTCCGCCTTTCTTTTTCTCTCTCCTTTGCTTCGCGTTCTAATCTCTGCCGTTCTCTTTCTCTTTCTAGTTCTCTATCAAAACTAGATGATCCATGGCCTTCCCGATGGTGACTTCTGCTTCTGGATCTTCTGGGAGACCTCCTGGGACTGATCGATCTTGGTCTAGGAGACCTTTTAAAATAGAAGATATTCTATGTGAAACACCTCCTTCAAAAGTTAAGAGACCCTCTTTCCTTTCCAATTTATACTTTACATACACAGCCTGTATTTAATCTTGAATACCAAATATCATCTGATTATTTTAATCCACTAGCATCCATAAACTGTTACCTTAAAACCTATCTCAGTACAAAGACAACATATTGCTGATAATAAGTAGTTCAGTATTAAACTTTTAACATTCATTTTTAAAATAATGGTTATATGACCTTGAACGTCTACGTTCTACATGCCGGTCTATTTCTTCCATCCCCTCCTTGCCATCCTTCTTGATTTTTCTAGGTCTACTTTTAATTTGCTGGTCAATGGCTTTCTGGACTGGCACAGGAATTCTTGGAAACAACGTGGAAAACCATTCAAGCTTAGTGAGGAAGGAACGAAGCATCTCCCCTATGGTCATAACGCAACCCCCACCTGCCTTCACATCCAGGTCCTGCAAAATACAAGCAAAAAATATCCTGATGGTCAAAAATGTTCTTTACTGATTGAAAAAAAAAATGCTGCTACATTACTGCCCTATTGAAGTCTCATGATTATGAAAGTTTACTTGTCTCATATTCTAATACATTTCCTTAGAAAAATTCAAACTCTGCACCCTTTGGATTTGGCAGAATGTTACAGATAGGGAATGGGACTTAATATATATGCATGCAGGCACATACTAATCCTGCAGCCATCTGGATGGTAAGGGACTGTCGATGAAGAGATTAACGCAAAATCCCCTTACTCAGTCTGGTTATATGGTATGATCTTGCATTGTATTTAAATGCCACAAAGTTGAGAAGTCCTCTGAAACTACATTTAATACTCCATTTTGTGGATGTACAACTGTGTACCATCATACCCAACCCTGTGGCCTAAATCATTTATGAACTACATCATTGCCTATCTAAAAATGATCACAGAAAAACCTCTAGTACAAAATGGCATCCTAACAGAATTGGAAGCAATAGCAAACCAACTGCCATGAAGCAGTGAGGTTTCTAATTTAGAAATATGTAAAAAAATAAATAAATGAACAAATAATTGGAAACGCATAATCCATGATGACCATTGTCTCTGAAAAGGGTCATTACCGCATGAAGGCCTTCTTGCTATGCCCTCTCACAGCTCAGGACATGTTAGTCAGCTATTGTCAGTCCCAAACCTATAGTGCAAGCACACAAGGAAAGTGAGATTTGTTATCTAAACAGGAAGAGAAAATCTGAACGTAAAACTGCTTGCACTCACACACATTTAAGTGTTCAGATATACAGTTTTTCCAAATATAATCGCTGCAGAGATCTAAAGAAGAAAAAGAGGAGTTAAACGTAGCACCTGGAGAGTACGTACAGTTAAACAAAATAAACATAAGAAGCATTTTGAAAAGTAACTCTGTATCCTGGGAAGGTTTTCACAGCAGCATGACAAAAGATGAACTGCTTCCACATATTTAAGAACTGGAGGGAAAAAAAAATCCTGTAGGTTTAAATAGTTCCATATATAAAAATTTGCTTCATCCTATTGATCTTGACCAGGATTGGTAAGAAATTTAAGCAGCCCCAAGCAGTTTTTCTACTTAATGCAAAGCTACTGGTAGCAGCCAGGAAGGAAACACTAATTCCGAAAATATATTGGGAGATTTTAAACGACAAGAAATAAACACATCTTGATAACCAGTATCTGCAAGAACTGATATGTATAAACTAAAAAATGTGCTTTGAATAATGAACCAGTTAAGACCTGCATAATGCATTGTACTTGTGACTGCTTTACTGCCCTTGGAATTGACTTTGTGGGACCCTGAGAATGAAGCCACCCCAATCCTTCTCGTAAGTTACAGTCCAACGTTACAGAGGGGAGTTCATATTAGCTGACCCCACCTGGGAGAGAAGGACATTACAGTGATTCAAACAAGAGTCAAATTTGGTTTCATTTTTGTTAAAAATCTACTATAGCACGGGTTTACCTGAAATTACCAGCTGTTTCCTTTGCACAATGTTTTTGATACTTAGCATGAAAGAAGCTGTTTAAGATAAATACACTGCATTGCAGTCAGACACAGGTATAATTAACACTATTTTTAATACCAGTATTTGGACATCATTTGCAACTACAACATTTGAAATTTCTTCAAATAGATGCCTACTGTCACAGTGAAGATGGCAAGTGATCCTTCCTGTTCTGTTCTTAAATTTAGGATGTAATTTGAAACCTGCTCAATAAATACAAATTGCAGCAGTATGTAGCAGACTGTGTATTCAACTTCATAGCCCAAAAAACCTCACCTATCAGCTCCCTACTGTTTCTCCAAACAGTGAATCAGGACTAGGATCCTAAAGGTATTCTCCTATCTGACTGCATAATAATGTAGCCCATTTACTGAATTTCTTCAGTTAGCAACCCACATCTCCTTATCTGCCCCATTAACAAAGACATTAAGGTTCCAGAAATAATGCCACCTTATGCAGTAATCAGGTTTTTTGCTTCTCCTCTGAAGACATCCTGGGTTTAGTTATTCCAGGACATGAAGGATAAGCACAGAGATTTTTGGCAGTATTTTCCAAGGTGAATGTTGGTCTCTACCATATAGTTCCCACTCGTTTATGTAAGCATCAATTCCCCCATCCCAGTAATAAACACATAATACAAATTTAGCACTCTCATGACTTACTATACCTTACCTAAAAGTAACTATGATTTTAAAAAACACCGAGAAGACACACAGCCTGCTGTCTGCATTCTGATTCAGTATACTTGTTCCATATGGCTTTGTAAATTTGACACAGTAACATCTTAACCAATGAAAACATCTGTTAGATCTTTGAAATCTAAGAGAAATAACCCAAACCCCAGCTCAAACCTGTTTCCTGCATTAATTAATGTACATAATGTAGACAAGAACATACCATTGTAACATTCAAACTACAGAAAACCCTATCAAGAAATGTTTAAACCTAAAGTAGTAACGTGAAAAGAAACAAAAGAAAACAAATTATTACCCTCGCCGACATACCTCTTCATCATCAAGAAAGGATTCAAACCAGTCCCATAGATCTGTAGGTGGCTGTGTGTACCTTTAAGCACAAAAACAATGTAAAATTTTAATACAGCTTTCTGCATATCAGATCAGTCATTAGTTGATGATATTGATACTTACCTAATATACATAAATCCAAGAGCCCTAATATATGGGGAGTCTGTATGAGTGATAAGGCCCATCACTTGCTTACGAGTGAGCTTCAGTGTAAATAATTTGTAGAGCAGACAAAAGGCAGTAGACACAATTCCTCCAGTTCCAACACCACGCACCTTTCAAAAGCAGAAAGTTAGGTGAGGATGCAGGAAGTCATAAAGACATTATCCCAAACCTACAAAAGAATATGAGAACTAAAACAGGATAAAATCTCAATCTACGAACAAAGCTATGTGGAAAAAGTAACACTACTTACTATTCACAGTTTTGGAAGCAAGAAGACTATATCTACTCTTTGTAATAAATATTTTCTATCTAGAGACTGAGCCAACATACAAGCACATTTTATCTATGCTTGGGAAAGTTATTTACCAGACAGAAAAATTTAAGAAGGCACGTACTTCTACTTACCCCTCCACACATCCCTGTCTGGCCTGCTGTTTTTCTGCTGCCCTTTTCCCATGGTTCAACATGCGTAACCTGAAAGGTGAGGTGGGGGACAGGAATAAAGAACGAAAATTACAATTACAATCTCCATAATGTTTAGGTGCCTATACAAGCCTGATTTAACAATGGATATCCTAAATCAATCTTAAAAGATTGTCTTCTAGCAAATTCAAGTCTGCTTTGTCACTAAAGCAAAGCACTTGGCTTTTTAAATTACCACATTAAGAAATTACAGCCAAAATCTTGAATGAAATTTAAAACAAATCCCATAACCCCAAAGGAAACATCCATGCTTATTCTATACTCCACATACTTTCAAATACTTTATGACTAAACCCCATCATTACTATTTCCTTGGGTGATTAAACAACTGCCTTTATTTAAACCACCCCCTTACAAGTTTAGTGATAACTGCTGATGACAGCTACAGAAGTCAAAATATACACTCATATTCCTAAGTCTCACTTCTGAAGTGAACTTAGCTAGAGCTTTCTTTTCTTTATCACTCACTATTAGGACAAAAGAAAAATGTTTATCAAGGGTAATATTTTAACATAAAATGTTTTTTCTTTTAGACTGCAGTGACGTTCTTAGATAAAATGATTCCTAAGTACAGACAAGTAAAATTTGCCCACGTTCAATCTTCTGAGATACATTTAGGGACGAGTGCACAAACACAGGTAATCAACACCATTCCTAAAACTTGGCAATAAAGAGTCATAAACAAGTTCAGAACCACATAACTGCCTATGATACATGTGAAATTCTGAAATTCAGAGAAGCAATATCTGGCTCAATAAACAAGTATATTTCCTGAACAGATCAACTTAAAATATATGTAAAAGACAAAAAAGGATACAATGGTGCTACATTGGATTGGGAATAAGAGTTCATGCTATACAGTACTTCACAAATGAACATTCTTTAACAATACATGAAATAAAACCAATTATGTACACAATCACATTAAATCAGAGATACACTAAAAGCAGAAATTGCTGAACTGCTTGTTTGGGTTTTTTACAGTTGCTGTCTTTGCCAAACAGGAAATATGAGAGATGCCAATACTGTAGAATTCAAAATCCACTATGACTTCCTGTACTATTACCATGAGAAGTTCATAAATACTACATAAATAATACTGCATAACCTTCTGTTTATATAGTATTGCCTCTCAAAGGAAATGAAAAGTATTTTTTAGTCAAAGGATCGAGTATAACACTATTACAAATGCTAGTCTTCAATTTTTAAAATTAGTTAATCTGAACATGCTGGTTTTGACAGGTATCAACTAAAACAAGCAAATAACAAAACCCTGAGAACAATATTCATTTCAGAAAGGTGTACTTAAAAGTTTTGATCCCACAAAGACTGCTGTGTACGCTTAACTTGTTGGAAATACACAGATGAAATGAAGCTGAAGACATGCACATGGTGTTAAGGTCAGGGATAAAGAAAGAGGAAGTCCTGCACTTCGTAGATACAGAACTGAAACAGGAGCCCAGAATTACAAGTGAATTAATTCAAATATCTGGACACAGTCCACATCTTCAAAGATGGTCCTTACCACTAGCTGCCTGTGTGACTTACAGTCACCCCTCCTGATAAGCCAGCACCTAGCATTCTAAAATTTTCTAGAAGAGCCACTTGTTTCTCAAAGACAGACAAATACACTTGAAAATACAGCTGCTATGATGGGTATCACGCTCATTAAAAAAAAACCCAAACAACTAACAAAAAACGCCACAGCAATTATTCAGGAATCTTAAAACATGAAGAGAATTCAAATCTTCTTAATATCAATGATGCAGCTTAACCATCAGGCTATCTCCTCCCTCACAGCCATTACTCATAAGTTAGTAAGGGACTGAGTTTTCTCTTTAGCATGCAGTTTTGAGTCAGTTACTGTCAAGTTCAGTAAATACATCAGATCAATACGCAGATTTTTAATGACATGTCAAAATTATTCCCAAATTTAGGACAAAACTACTTTTGGAATGAAACAGTAACACAAGCAAGTGAGCTATTTGAGCTACTGCTGCTGAGCTCTACCAGTACCAAGATGACGAATCACATAAAATAGTTTTTAGTGTATCTGAAGGAGTTCACTTTAAAAATAGAGTAAGATCTCAAATTTTCTGAAAATATGTTTCTTTTATAATTTTTTCAGCTCTAAAAATCAGTTGCATATGTAAACTCAGCCACCTTCCATTCAGACAGCCATAAGCCTCTCACACATGCAGCAAGTAGTAAATTAACTGGAAAAATGCTGTCGACAATATATGTTACACTAAGTATTCGGAGAAATAAAAAAACAGCTCCAAATGACAGAGCACAGGCAGAGAAATGCTATTATTAAGTGGAAAAACAGTAGCATAAGTAAACTCAAACTGCCAAAAATCTCAACACACTGTGGTGGAGTTATTTCCCACAATTACAGTGCCTTAGGTAACTTGATTTGGCTTGGATAAATGAAACAAAAAGGCTAACTTTGCTTTTTTAAAAATTTATTTCAAATATACTGAAACCCACCAGCTGACACAATAACATTATCGAGCAAAATGAATTGACCTGAAAAAATATGCCAATAACGACCAAAGCACAGGTGACTGATTGAATTATCTAAGCTTGAATTATCTAAATTTTGGTCTCCTTATCAGAACAAAGAAAGTGGCTGCGTCGATTAGCATTAATTATGCATACCTCTACCTGGGAGAGTGGTTTGACGGAAGCCTCGGTGCAAACCTGATTCAATCCTGCTAACAAAACAAGAACCGAGACATAGGTGCCCTGGTACAGATCATTCATCTCCCCAGCACATCCTACCTAACACCAAGAGAAGCACTAAAAGGAACTCGTTAAGTGGTAAGCTGAGTTATGGAGGAGGGAATCCTAACCTGGAACTGCGAATGAAAGCCACACGCAGACACCTACGGTCACCACCATCCCTCCTGTATGGTCACTCGGCGTGCTGGCGGCTCCGTGCTGCGGGGAGGGCTGGTCTCTGGCAGCGGCAGCAGATCTGCGCCCTCCCCGCTCTCTCCGGCTGAAGGCGCAGCCCTTAGACGGCCATTTCGCCCCCACCGCCCCGGCTCACGCTGCCCTCTTCAAACCTTATTTACAGCTCCGCAATTCCAAATCCGACGGCGGAACACGCCTCTTTGGTGAGACACAGAAGGCAGAGCCTTGGATTCCCCCAGCTAAGCAACACAACTGATATTTACTCCCATACCTCACCGCACGATAAGGGGCGAAAAGGCGCGGGCCGCAACCAAACCGGGCCCGGCGCCAGCGCGGCCCGCGGGCTCACCTTGAAATAGATCTCGTCCACCACTTCGTGGTAGGTCTTGAGCTCGTAGAGCTGCACCTTGAAGTAGGGCGACGAGAGGATGTTGGTGAGGATCATGGGGTTTAGGTTCATGGTCTTTTCGTTGCCCCACAGCGGCAGCACGTTGCCCTGCTTGCCCGAGGCCGCCGGCTTGGGGCCCCCGCTCTGCAGCGGCTGCTGCACGGGCGGGACGGCGCCGGGCGGATGCTGGACCGCCTGCTGCCCCTGGCAGTTCGCCACCGCGGGGCTGTTGTTGGCCATGGCGGGTCGGCGCTCGGGGCAGGCGGGCCGCGCACACGGAGCGGGGCCGGCGGGCGCTGCCTCAGCCCCGACAAGATGGCGGCCGGGGAAGTGACGGCGGCGCCTTCCGGGGCCGCGTCACC